>QVRM01006385.1:207500-647500 GCA_003439945.1 Dermanyssus gallinae
CATTGCCGCTGCTGGTCATCTTGGCTCATATAGGTAGAACAGAGACTGCATATATATACATATATATAAATATATATATATATATATATATATATATATATATATATATGTATATATATATATATATATATATATATATATAGACTATAACCAACTGCATTTGGCGTTCACCGCAACAATATATAGCGTCGCTCCGGGCGCCCTCATGAGTCTTAGTCATTGTCGAAAGGCTTGTTGCCGTCGTTGTTGTCGTTGTTTTTGTTTTAGAGTGCGGTTTAGGCAAGTTCAAAGCACGTTCTGTGGGACGCGCGGTGTTTAGGTTGTGAGCCGCATGTATCTGTGTGTGTGTTGCGCCGTTTCCGGCTCTTAGGTAGCAACAGTCGGCGTTGGAGATCTGGAGTGGCCAGAGTGACCAAAGCGGAGCAGATCGCGGCAGCAGCAGCAGCGAGCACTCCAAGAGGTTCACTTCTTGTTGTTTTTCTTTTCACTCGCCACACGATGATATTGTGTCTAGTAGTATCTGGTAGTCGTCGTAGTAGTCATAGTAGTAGTAACAGCTCTAGTGGAAGTGGAACAGGCAACCAACCAGCCTTTTTGTAGACCTCTCCTGAAGTAGCAGCAGGCAGTGTGTGGTGAAGAAATTTCACATACACGCCAACGGTATGCCGATATACTATGGCGCATATATATATATATATATATATATATATGCAAATGCCGCTTCGCGTATACAAATGGTGTCTTCTATCGATAATACTAGAAGACGACCTTCAACTGCTGGAAACATATGGCCAAAGACAACAACGTACATTTAATAGTTCGCGTTAATGGAGCCTAGGGACAAGCCTAACACAGGTGGCCAAATGTATCTAGAATACACATAGATAGATACGCACCGCTTTGTATACATACACGCATACATAAGGGAAGGGCCTTGTTGTATTGCTGGAAGTGCCGTAGTAGTCGCAGTAGTAATAGTAGTAGTAGCCTTTGGCTGTAAGGCCTAACAAGAATGCGCCGTAAAGCTGAAGCCAAGGCTGACAAAGTCACGACATTTTTCAGGCGCGCTCAGTTTGCCCGTACGCTGGCCCTTTACGAAACTGTATATATATATATATATATATATATATATATATATATATATATATATATATATATATATATATATATATCGGCGTATTCGCATGCAGAGGAAGTACTCCGCAGTCGCCATAACGTAGGAGAACAATTGGCGGAGCTCTGCTACTGCAGGCCGGAACTATTTTTAATCCTGATCGTTCTTGCAACCATTGTAGCGCTGTTGTTGTTGTTGTTACTGTTGATGTTACTGCTGCTGCTGTTATCATCTTCTTGGTCATCGCTTTGCCTTCTACGACAGGTGCACCGGCTAGGGTTAGCAACAAACGGAGCTGAAGTTCGTTGAAGAACGATGCCAACAATCGCATAACTCTCGCAGCAGCAGCAGCTGAAGCCGCACCAATAACAAATTACGAGCCAGGACGATGACAAAGTCGACCATAATCAAATACACTATCCGTCGCTACATGATTGCGACTACAGAACCATTTAGGGTAGGATAATCTATGTTTGAAATTAATTCTTTTTTTTTTCTACTTTGTTTACGCTCTCGCGAAAATGCTGGCTCGTAGGTCCGATTATCTACGGATGCCAAATAATTTTTATATTTTTAATCATGGCGTTTATATGTATATATCTATATATATGCTGCATGGGAGCACATATGATTAGAAATACCAATAACAACCCCTAATGATACACTGGAAGACATTTATCAGAAGCGAAAAGAACTAAAAAAAAAAAAATAAATAAAAAAAAAAATATATATATATATATAGGATTCTTTAAAGATCGATAATAGGAATTGTAGAGCTCGTTAAAACAAATATTTTCTTCCAATAGAACATGATCTCCAAGAAGTTTTGGTTCGTAGTGAAAGTAAAATGACTATCATTTGTGGCACTGGTGTTGTTGCCCGACATAACAGGATAAAATGTGCTATTGCGAACCTGTACTTCTAAAGAGAAACTAAGCACACCGTCGTGTTCGTAAGAGAGGTTCCATACCATCGCACAGTATCTTCAGGTATGGAAGAAGACTCGCGTTTTCACTGTTCTTTAGCCGCCACTGGCACTAAAATGCAACTAGCAATGTGTCTGCGCTGGGAGTATCTTTCTGGTTTTAGGCTTTGCAAAAATCGAAAAATACAGGTGATTATATATATATATATACAGCATAATGTGTGCTGGAAGCCTAAGAGAACGCTCGATGATAATGTGGGAGGCAAGCAATAAGTCACGAATGATGGTTTATCATTCAAATGGAAAGCCTAATGGCGCAGAGTGGCTGTACTGCGCTACTGCGCAGCACAAACGGGTTCTGCTCACGAAAAATACGACTCTTACCTCAGCCGAAAACCTGAGTCGTGTATTTGTCCCGGTTAACCATACGCGGACAAATCAGGAATAGAAAGAGATAATTCAAGAGAGAGAGAGAAGGGGAAGAGGAATAGGACAACCTTTAGCTCGATCAATTGCACGAGGTCGTCTATACCGGTGTAACCTTTGCTACGGTCTGTTGTATGTTTGCAGAAGTACACCTGTGCTCTAGGTGTGCGCGTGTTCACTGTGCTTTTGCTATTGCTTCGTTTTAATGTGCCAGCCAGCTTTAGCGGTATGCTTTTGGTATCTCAGAGCTGTCGTGGTTTTAGACTAGACACCTTATTTGATGCATAGATACGACACGATCGGCGTGCGCCGATCGAGCAGCCAACCCTTTGTTCATTCAGTTCACGAATCTGTTTATTGTCCGAGTACTGTGTCGCACAAGGCGCTCGCTTAGCTTTGGAATAATGGGAAGGTGGATTTTATAAGATACTTTTTTTGATTCGTCATCTATTTGTTTTAATATATATATATATATATATATATATATATATATATATATATATATATATAAATATATATAAAATTGTAGGGTTCATTGTAACAATTGTTCCCGGAGTGAGCGTGAATTATGTGAGTGCCCAAGTTCGAGCATATACGAGTATATGAATTACTCGCTAGATGAGGAGCGTTACCTGTCACATGCATATATATATATATATATATACATCTCCATATGTATACATACATATTTACACGTTGTGCCTTGGCATAATTGCCTTGCCATCTTTTTGTTTTGCGACGAACTGCTACTTCCGCTTTGTTATAGCTGTTGTTGTTGTGGTCGTCGTCGTCGTCGTCAAGGATTGCCTCACTGCCTCCTTCTAGTGAGTGAGTGAGTGGTTCGACGCGGAGCAAATTGACGTTTCGACGTACGTCAGTCAATCCGTACGCGATCTGTCGTTGCTACCAGTCGTAGCCCTCAGCCTTAGCACTGGTACGGCCACGACGACGTCGTAGTTTCCGTTGTTGTCGTTGTTGTTGATATTGCTTCTGTTGTTGTTGATATTTCTTCTGTTGTTGTTGTTGTTGTTGTTGTTGTTGTTGATATTGCTTCTGTTGTTGTTGATATTTCTTCTGTTGTTGTTGTTGTTGTTGTTGTTGATATTGCTTCTGTTGTCGTCGTGGCGAACATCTTTGCGCGGTTCTCCTCGCAACAGCGTTGGCAACGGAATGCGCGAGTGCTGTCAATGTCAATATCTTCATCGCAGCTCGCCGTAAACTAGCCGACTGCAGGCTAGAATACCAACTGCCAGCTGCACCAATACTACTACTACTACTACTACTACGACTACGACTGCTAGTACGCGCTGCAGTAGCGAGTATCGAAGCATTCGAGTTGCCAGCGAGTGTTTAGGGCAGTCGAGCTGTTACGTACTGCATATAGCGGGTCCCACAACCACAACGACGATCACAACAACAACATCAGCAGCAGCAGCAGCAGCAACAACAACGACAACAGCAGCAACAACGACAACAGCAGCAACAACGACAACAACAGCAACAACAACAACATCTACAACAACAACAGTTACAACAACAGCAACAACAACAACAACAGAGACGAGGTCACCCGTTTCACCCATCAAGCATCGTGTCGATTCTTCACGTTTGCACTGAGTCGACTCGATATCGGCTCAGGAGCGCCAACGACAGCGAGAATTTGACAGAGAGAGATAGATAGATAGAGAGAAAGAGTGTGTTAGAGAGAGGAGAGATAAGTCGAGAGACGAACTACCGAGACGCCGCTGCCGCCACCTCCGCTGCTGCCGCCGTTGTGTGAGAATAGATGAGAATGAGGAAAGGGAATCAACGGGAAAGCGCTGCTAGACAGGGAGAAGGCGTACGAGGTAAAGAGGAGATCGATCCATCATAGATCGATTGATTCACGACGAGCATCGAGCGTCGAGCCAGTGAGTGAGTTCGGAGCGTGTGCGCACGCGTCGCTCTGAACGGGTCCTCGGACGGGTGGGTGCTGGGCGAGAGAGCGGCAACACAGCAACGGCGGCCACGGCAGCAGCAGCAGCAACAACAACAGCAACAACCGTACTAGTGATGATGATAATGATGGTGTATCCGCGGCTCATACGGCTGATTAGCAACTAACTGTTTGACGCTGTGTCGCTGTCTGACCTCGCATGGTGACGGTAATAGTGGCGGTGATGATGATGAGGTGGTAGTGGTGCTGTGGGTGAGGACGGTAGAGATGATCCGTCTGATATAGATAGATAGGTCCGTATGCCTCGATGCTGTTTGTCTGTTTGTCTCGTTCGCCCTCTCAAGGCGGGCTTTTCGGTCTGTGCTCATCACGCTTCGTGGGGATCCACTGTGTGCACTAGCTGCTACGCATAGCTAGCTGAGCTGGGTGACGTGAATGTGTGTCGGCCTCTTCACCAGAGCCATAGTGTAGCATTGGCTGTTCCCAGTTGACAACAGCGACGACGACGACGACAACAACAACAGCAGCAGCAGCAGCAACAAATGAGAACATCAACAACAACATACGACGACGACAACAACACCGACAACAACATCCAGACAGACAGAGATCTTTTCTAAAGTCCGAGTTGGTCTTCGGGTCTGGTCTGGTCCAGGTTAACTAGCTTATAGCTGCCTAGCGAAGTGCGCGTGCGAAGTGAGCCGGATCTTCAGCCACTTCAATTTATTCTGACCAGTGCTCGTCTTCGAAGCAATGACAAACTCGTCATGGCTTACCGCCACCACCACCACCAATACCGCTTGTCACCCGTGTCTGTACATCTGGCTCACTGAGTGCACTCGGTGACTCTTGAATCGACGGGGAATCGACTCTCCACAGTGAAACAGCAGCAGCAGCAGCAGCAGCAGCAGCAGTAGCCGCAGCAGAAACAGCGGCGGTACTGACGGTGGAGGGTGAACGCGGGAAGCATCCGTGGTTCTTCAGATTGTTGAAGTTGTTTGCGGTTGTTGCACCTCCGCAACGACCCCCCTCTCCTAACCCCATCAATCCCTCTCGGCCATAACGGTGGTGATGGCAACTGATGCAGATGAACGGGATGTTTTCGGATGATGATGATGATGATGAGGATGATGATGGTGATCTGGGAGATGTTGTCGATGTTTTGTCAATTCTCGCGTAGTAGAGACCCGACCGCCGAGATGGGTCTTCAGTGGCGGGCAGGGCCCGAGTAATGACAAGGTAACGGCCAACGAATGTGGAGTAAACAAAACGCCAGCGGCAAAATTACACCGCCGATAGCGTTAATAGGTGTTGGGATATCATCTTCAGCATCAGCATCGAGATTATTCACTGATGAATGACGTGTGTCCAATTCCAACGTTGTCGCTGTTGTGGTGTTGCTGTGAAGTCTTTGACCGCCAAATGAAACATGTTGTACACCACACATGTGGATATGTGCAAGTGTGCGCGCACGTGACTTCAACCTCATCTTGTGCTGCGGTTGGCTGACTTCACGTCAGCCAACGTTAAGCACCGTTAAACCTTAAGCACCGCTGTCGGACGGGCCTGTGTGGTGGTAGGACAAGCCCATTGGCAGTTAGTTATCGCTGGATATCTGGTTATCCTTTACTGTATGGTGCAGTGCTGTCTAGCCCGGCGCTGGAGCTAAAGAGTGGCCTCATAACAAGAAGAAGAGGGAAGCTTGAGAGTAACGCGTGGCGTCGATGGTATGCTATGATCTATGATAGTGACGCTGATGGTGGTGATGACAATTAAAATAATGAGGTGTTTGTCTTATGGCTTGTCTGGTTGTGACTGGGCAGGCACATCGCTAGGAAATAGGGGCCGAATGGCGATTCCCTTTAGGTGGGACCTGTAGATCTATCGTTGGTGCTTTCGGATTTCCTTCGCATCTTCGACATTACTATTGTTGTTGCTGCTGCTGTTGCTGCCCGTGTAACTCTTCGTCGTCACGTTGTTCATGAAACGCACCACCCCTGAGTATATGTTCCACCAAAGCCATGGGGGTAAATGCCCCCATGGATGCTGTTCTCTGCTGCTGTTGCATCGATCCGACAGACGTGGCTCTTACTATGATGGTGCCGTATCGCGCAGTAAGTGGCGGCCACGCCACCTACAGCATTAACAGCAGCAGCAGCAGAAGAACCAGCAGCAGCAGCAACAACAGCAACAAACGCAGCATCATAATCATCGACAGCAGCAGCACGACCATTGACAACAGCAACAGCGTGATTGATTGACTATCCGTCCATTTGTGCGCCCTTTTGGTCTGTCTGTGAGTCAAACAACAACTGCTGTATGTATATCGCAGGTCTGCCGTGGGTTCGCGTGTCTCTCCGTCTGTCTGTGCTCTCATCCGTCCGTCTGAATATCTATCTGTCTGTCTGTGAATATTGACCGGTAACGACGGAGTGCGACCGGGCGAAGCCGCTCTCCCCTATGCTAGTCTACGACCAGTCGGATGTGGCGTATCCCGCCGTGCAGCGGCTGTTGTGCAAGCTCTACGAACTGTGTGACATCCTGCCCGTTCGTTTCGCTTTGTCCCGCTCCCACCCATCGCAACAGCAACGCCAGGTACGACCACGTCAACGACGCTCTCATCGCCTCCACCACCACGATCATCTCCAGCAGCAGCAGCAGCAACTGCATCATCACGACCTCGTCGTGCTAAGACAACCCCACCAGCTAAGGTCGTTGGTTTCGGATAGAGATCCGTCGGTGCTCATTGCACATCAGCTCACGCCCCTATCTGAATCGGCGGAAGCGGGGGCGGCGGAGGCGGAGGAGGACGACGCCCCGCAGCAGAAGAGGAGAGAAAAACAAGACGAGATCGCGGCAATCGATCGGCGCTCGCTATCGCCAACAACAAGGGCAGCTCGACAAACGTCCGCCTCTGTATTGCTGGCAGTTGAACCTGTCGCCGGTCGATCGCCTACGAAACGAGCTGCGTCAAGCTGCTACGGCGCTGCCGCCGCCAGGAACAACAACAATAATTGTAATCACAACAACAACGTCGACGACGGCGACGATTTCGACGACGCCCAGATCGGCAACGACGCGAGACTTCAGAGGCGTCACGAGTGGTACATTCGAAAGTGCTACGTCCGGGAGCTGCGTATCATTAAGGCGGCAGCGACAGCGAGGAGCCCAGTCTCGCCAATCGGGACGGTGATGGAGGAGCAGCCCGCCGCCCGTATCGATACGCCGGCGTCGTTCGCAGAGTAAGTTTTCTCTTTGCGGCTGCGACCGCGGCTTGGACTGGCCCTCTGGCGCCCCCGCCGCTTCGGGCAGGTCACGGTGCCCCCCCCCCCCCCCCCCGCCATCCCGCCCCCCGGCTGACCGTGCCACGATGCCTGCTAGCGTGACGCGAGCTTGACATGTTGAATGAAATGCCAGATGAATAAAAGAATGCCAGTCAGAAATTAATCCAGAGCCAACCATCCAGCCAGCCAGCAGCCAGTGAACCTGGAATGTGAATGCGCGTGAATGAATCAAGCACTGATCCTCTCATAAAGCTTACACATAGACAAGCCTGCTTTAAGTCGACATCCCTTTCTGTCTGCCTGCGTTTCTCTGTTGGTTCTATCAGTGAGTTAAGGCTGGCAGACAGACAGACACACAGGTATCGAGTAGATAACACCTGTGTTGGCCTATTTTATGTTGCTTGTTAGCACGCTTGCTTATATCTCTTTTTGCGGTGGCGACTGCGGTTTCAGATCGGAACCGACCCGATCGCAACGCAAAACGCAAGCAGCAGAGTAGAAGTACTTGTCAATCGTTCGATTCATTCCACATTACTTGCATGCGTGAATTAAGTGGTCCAGTATTTGTTATTATTGTTATTATTTTTTTTAATAGTGGGCCGACATAGCCCGGCGGCAAATTTATTTTGGTTATTATTCGGCGGCATTTGTCCATGTTATCTGTTATCACAATGTGTCACATAAAATTGTTATTATTATTATTAAATACGCAGCAAGCACGTGTTTGACAGGTACTCAAAGATATATGCATGCATGTGACTGTCGGCGCGCTGCACTTTATCAAGTTCATCCAAGTGGCCCCATTCTGTTGCTGGACTTCATCGTTCACGCTATGCTTGGTTTGCATGCATCCATTGTAATTAAAACGGCGTGACTCGTTCACTGACGTTCATTACATTCACGCGAATGCGTATTAATTCATTTACTTTGTGTTGGCATACGCACTGCGTGTGTATTATTAAATGAGCGCGGGTGCAGATGTCTTGCGTTCCGAAAGGGTCCGAACATGCGGGGTACGAGAGGCGACATGGTAATAATTTTCCTTGCGGGGGTGTTATCTAAGCTGACATACAGCAACCGCATATTGCTTGTAGTATATTGTTTGTACCCACACCCACCAGCTAATGTCTGTCATAACAAGGCAATGCATGCATGTTAATTCTCGCGTGTTTACAACTGTTGGCGATGGGATCGCTTCCCATGATGACATTATTGTTGTTGTTGTTATTGTTGTTGAAGCTGCTACTCAAAGTAATGACGCCCGTGATAGTAATGATGATTATGCGATTGTTGTTGTCACCGTTGCTGTTATTGTTGTGCCTCTGTTATTGTTGCTAATCTCGTTGTTGTTGTTGCTGTTATCAATATTATTGTTGTTGGTGTTGTTCACGTGTATCGATAGTGGTACTTATTTCGACTGTGATTGCTACTGCGTCGTTAGAATGTTTCTTGTTGTATCAGCTACTGTTGTTTTCCGCTGCGCGGCTGCTTTTGTTGTTGTTCTTGCTGCTGCTATTGCTGTTGTTGTTGCTGCTGCTGCGGCAAGTGGTCGTAGAGATGGTGCTATTGATGGTGGGCTTGTATTGACACCATTGTTCCAGCAATAGCCATTGGGCGTGTGTCACCGTCGCCCGAGAGACTACAAAGGGAGGGCTGTATCAGGGCTGCCCGCTATCTGTCTAATAGGCTATAACGAGGTGTCGTATCAAGTTTGTCGTTAAACCGAGAGATCGGAGGGACGGCGACACAGAGAGAGAGAGAGAGGCGGACAGATCGAGAGAGATATAGAGAGAGGGTCGATTGCAGCGATCCGGAGAGGGCCGTTACTACCACTATTAGGCGGACACCATTGACATATAGGGCAGAAGAGACGTTCACAATGCGCGCGAGCACGTATATATATATATATATATATATATATATATATATAAATATATATATATATATATATACGTATATATATATATATATATATATATATATATATATATAAACATATATATATATATATATATATATATATAAAAACATATATATACATATACTAGTGTAAATGTCTCTGGCCGATGGGTGATCTTCGGCAAGCTTACGTTAAACTCAATTGCGGAGCTTTACTAGAGGCTTTCCAAAAAATCCTGGATGTTTTCGCGCTCCTCCGGTTTTACACCGATTTTTGGCGTACCGCCGACGGTGCGTACAGTGCATAGAATGCTGCACTGAACGACATCCGATAAGATTGAGCGGCTACCTGCCTATAGCTGTAAAATAAGAGCGAACCGGAAGACGCTAATATGTGCAATATGTGCTTATCAGATGTGTTCCACAATCCACGCCTTTCTCAGAAATGAATGCCGTGAGATAACATAGCACGAGGCCAGTTCATTATGAAATTGTGCTGGTCACCTTGAATCCCCTCATCCCTTCTTTGCACTTTATCTCACTACCTCTTTCTACCTTCGTCGGTGTGCGTTTCTGTCTTTCTCGTGTTTGGAAACAACCACGACGACAATTGTCGGCTGCTTCATAGCCAACGCTATGCTGGAACGAAAAAAGAACGGAGACGATGGACACTTGGACTACTATTGATGACAGTTACTGTTTACCACCTAAATGATTGCTATACAGCGTACGGCTCCGTCGATAATGACGTCACATTGCTTCTGCGCAGGTTGTTCGCCGCGCTAACCAGACTGTCTGACCGAGTCATTGTTATTGTTGTTGTTTTTGTTCCCTTGCTCCTGCTTGCTTTTGTCGTTATATATATATATATATATATATATATATATATATATATATATATATATATATATATATATATATATATATTATTATTTGCTAATATTGTTCAATGTTAGGGCGGGTATAATGGCGTCGACTCATATAATTGCCAATACCGTTATTACTACAGCAACTTTTGCTGGCGCTACTTCTGCTGCTACTACGATTATTAGGGCTACTACCCCGTATTCATTACGAAGAAGAAAATCGGTGTCGAGGAGGAAGGAGGTCGATGGAAGCGTGCGATACTTCACGCCCGGTGCTACTAACACCAACCAGCCTAGCCCACTTCTATTCCCACTACTACTACTACTACTACTACGATGATGATGAAAATGGTGGAAATGATGACGATGGTGTTGGCCATCATCACTGCTACTACAGCAGCAACAACAACAACAACAACCTCCTCTTCTGCGCCATGATCGGCCGGTATCGCGCTGATGTATCTGTCGCTCATCTTGACGATGAATAAGTGACGTTCCGTCGTCTTGAGCTTTTTCTCGCCGCCGGTGTCAACACACAAGTGAAGAAAGAATGAGAGACAGAGATAGAGAGAGAGAAGAGGACATAGATAGGGAGATAGAAAGTTGGGGGATACACAGATATATAGATATATATAGAGAGAGAGAGAGACGCCGACGACGACCAAGACGAAGACAAGGAGGCGCGCAAGCCGAGGGGTAAAGGGTCGTAGGGTAGAGGCGCAGGGCTGAAAGGGGCGCAGCGCTAAGGTAAAATTACGCTTGCGTTGCCGCTGCTGCTGCTGCAGCCGCCGCCGCCGCTGAACGTGTCGCGTCACGTGATGACGATCAGGAGGACGCTGCAATCGGTACGTGCAAACATCCGTACGTTCATTGTTGTTTGTTGCAGTTAATTTTCTTTGTTTACTTCTGCTTCTGCGTTTTGTTTTTGACGTCGTCTACGACGAATTTCTTGAGTAGGGGGTGTGGGGGGGGCTCAGAGGAGAGCTGCTGCGGACGAGAACGCGTGTGGCACTTGACGTGACTTGATTCCTGCCATCTTGTTGAGCGTTGACGTATAACGAGAGAAGAGGCTGTGACGTAGTCGCTCTTGTCATAGTAGTTACTGTTGTTGTTGTTGTTGTTGTTGCTTTTGCTGCTGCTGCCGCCGCCGCCTGTTGACGCTGTAGACGTGTGACACCAGCACCACATGTTCGACTGAGCTCGGACGTGTGCTCCTCGTGAGGTTGAAGTTGTTGTTGTTGCTGCTGCTGCTGTTGTTGTTGTTGTTGTTGCTGCTGTTGCTGTTGTTGTTGGTGGTGGTGATGTTGTTGCTGCTGCTGCTGCTGCTGCTGTTGTTGTTGTTGTTGTTGTTGTTGTTGTTGTTGTTGTTGCTGCTGCGGCTACTATATGTCAGTCAGTCAGGTCAGTTGATGAAGCTCACCCGCTGACTTCGCTGACTGAAGACGCTATGACAACAACAACAACAACAACAATGCCTCTGATAGCCGGTCGGCCGCGAGTATTGCCGCCGTCGTTTCACTGTTAGCGCAGTGTTTGTTCGATCGAGACCGAGGACGACAATCGCTGTTGGGGTTCATCGGAGGCGACGATTCGGCGACGGCCGCCACTCACTTACTCACTCACTCACGATACGATGAGGATCCTCGCGACCGTCCGCGGCGAGACCGTCCAACGGCGTCACTCGCCGGCCGCCGGCAAACTGCGTTGCGTTCAGAGATGAGACGCAATGCATCCGTCTGATGGTAGTAGCAGCAGCAGCGGTGGTTGTCACCACTGACTGAGTGTTTTGTTCCAGCAAAAATTTACGCAGCCATCGTCAATCGGTCTCAAAAAATCTTCTGCAGAACAAAAGAGCACGAGCAGAGGGCTAGAGAGCTCTTAACGAAACGAAGGGTACCAAACACAATACGCGTTTGGTGTGAGCGCGTCTCTTTTCGTTGCGTACACGCAACTCTCTGTTCGGCTCGTACAATGCCAGAGCTTCACTTCATATTTCGACTTTCTTTTGGAAAGATGAGCAACGCTGCGGCGATCTTTAACGTTTGATGATGATGATGATACCACAGTAAATAGGCCAGCCGTGCATGCGTTGACCAAATGTGGCAAACATTTGCTACGCCATCATTTGTAGATCACATTCTTCAAAATTACGTTTGTTGTCTTCTCTTCATTGCCTGTTGCCTTGGTCGTACATCGATTCAAAAAAAAGAAAAAAGCAAAAGGCGGTATAAAGTATTAGTGGCATTGTTTTGCAAACCGTCTACCAAAAAAAGAAAGCAAAAAGCAATATAAAGTATTAGTGGCATTGTTTTGCAAACCGTCTACATATGTGGGGTTTTGTCTGTAACGTTTGCTTGCAAACGTGCAAACGCATGGAACGCGGAAGTAAAATCATCAATCAATTTACTACCATTTTATAGACACTACTTTGATTCGAGATCAAATTATAAAAAAAATTAAACTAAAGCGATTACAAATATGAAGTTCCTTGTTGCTGCGTAGCGTACCAGCTGCTGCTGCTGCCGTACGGATAGCTGCACAACGTTGGCTTGCTCATAGTGTGGCACTCTCGGATAAATTGTGACTGACTACGCCATCAACTACTGGTGATTTTGTTACGACTAGCTGGTTCTGTGTCTACCTATCCTTGTACCACTACTACTACTACTTCTACTACTGCAAGTACAACCTGCATTTTTGGCGAGCCTAATAACTACACTAATGATCAGCCATGGTCGATGATTGCCTGTTCTGTTCAACTAATGGAGGAAGTGGGAAAATCAAAACGCGAGCAAGGCACCGATATCAGACTTTGGCAATGCGTTGATGCAACGACGGCAGGAACATTTTCTAAACTGTACACCTAAATGTTGTGTGCATATATGCATGCATACATACAGGGTGTTGCAGAATTTTTTTATAATAGAATACACAAATTGTAGAGCTCGTTAAAGCAAATATTTTTTCCAATGGAACATGGTCTCTGAGAAGTCTTGTTTCGGAGTGAGAGCGAAATTACTACAATTTGTGACACTAGTGTTTTTGCCCGACATAGGAGCATAAAATGTGCTGTTGCGAGACAACCAGTCCCCCTAGACAAAAACTAAACTTTAATGAGCTCTACAATTCCCAATTTCTATTATAAAACATTTCTGCAACACCCTGTATATACAGAGGAGGGTAAACAATATATATATATATATATATATATGTATGATTTGCCCAATCGAAAAATGGACACGTGTGACAGGGTATAATTGAAGCCTCGAAACAGCAACGC
Source organism: Dermanyssus gallinae (assembly GCA_003439945.1). Lineage (NCBI taxonomy): Eukaryota > Metazoa > Arthropoda > Arachnida > Mesostigmata > Dermanyssidae > Dermanyssus > Dermanyssus gallinae. The sequence goes on from QVRM01006385.1 coordinate 221,231, forward strand.
CTTGATTCATTCAGGGTTGCAACAGAAAGTTCGAGGAGTGTATCGCAGTTCGCGTATAGCCGATCTATGGATGTTCGTGTGAGAGCATTCAAAGTGAATTTAACGCGTGACAGACGGGAACCGTTTAAAACGCAACCGTCAGTAGTACGGATTTTGCCTGGCAAGCGGTGATCGTCACACCCAGCATTTATCGTCGAATGATGGCTATTTATGGTCAGCACTGGTTAGGCCAAACAGTTGTGAGCAAATTGTGTAAGAGTTGTCGTGAAGGGCGGAAATCAATATCGGATCTGCCCAGACCAGGTCAAGCAAACGCACAATTATCGCAGAGCATTGAATCCAAATGATATGAGCATTACTTGTGAAACTTGTACAGCAGTGAGTCTATGACTCCAACAGTAGTGGGCTATGTGATTATTTCATTTTTTGCATCACTTACAAAAAATGAATAGTACTACGTTTTCTTACCTCGTCCACTTTTCATCTGGACAACTCATATATATATATATATATATATACACACATATATGGCGTTCGGCGATTTCGCTCGGCCCACCCGTGACGGAACGCATTGTGAGCACTTTTCGTTTAAGTCCCGCTTGTGCAGATTTGTCCCAGTGCCGGTTGTATACCTGTTGTCTTATTGATTCAGTCTCAGCGTCCGCCAACAATAGACCGCCGTGAGATATCTATTGCAACAAACCATGCAATCTGTGTACATGTATATACACTGGTATATATATATAGAATCTGGGCTGTATGCGAACCTTGTGGCCTGGCCGAGGAAGTCGGGTCCACGGATCGCGCATGCATGCTCAGGTGCATCTAATCACCGCTGCTGGTGTTGAAGGGTTGGTTCCGTGGCACAGAATAATGTATCTCACCCTCCCGATGATCAATCAGACAGCCTGTACGATGGTATGCCATAGACTCAGTATTGTTACCACCCATTAAACGTGTCCCCCGGCAGGGATTGGCCCGGTAGTCTTTGCTATATATATATATATATATATATATACACATATAATACTGTACGTGCAATTTGAAATTTCCGGAAATTGTCTGATCTACATGTTATCTCTTTTACTTTGTAGTGCAGCTTTGATATTCGGGCTTCCGAAAGTCTCTTCTCTTTTTTTAAGTTTATTACACAGTCTTGATTCTACTGCGAGTCGGCCTAACCATGTTTTACTTCTCAGTCCAATAGCGCGTGCGACCGACGCTCAATTGGCAAATTCCGTTTCACTACCGAACAGTCAGACTCCCGTTCAGGCTCTCTGTCCTAGAATTAAAAGCATTTTTATAGGCTCTCTCCTGGCCTGGGTATTCACTCTACACTGCAGTTTAGGATCTCTCCATCTTTCGCCAGCATCAGTTGCTCTATCTAAACTACATGACTGGCCATACCTCACCCAGCTCAGCTCATTATAGTAGTACGATTGCTACTCGCACAAAAGCCATCAGGCGCGTCAGACTTCAGACCGCATCGGCAAATTTAAAACGCGTAAGGACGCCTCGGACGCCTCTATCGGAGGTCGAGACCGCACTGTGCAGTGCAGCGCATGCCGCGTCGCGTTTACGTACATCGACGAAACATGCTGATGGAACGAGATGGTACAGGGGGCAGCAGACGTTTCTTCTGCAGCCACCCTACGCCCAATGCAATGTCAAGTGAAATTAGGCCAATAGCTATTGCCTCGTCCTCTTGTTCTTCTTCTTCTGTTCTCAGCCGTTATTGCTGCGGTCAGCCGCTGTTCCGGTCGCTGCCAGGGGCAAGAGACTAGCGGCGACGATGGCGGGACCACTTCAAAGGCCTATCCGGTCTGTTTGCACGGTTTGATGACCCATATATATATATATATATATATATATATAGCTTAGTAAGGAGAAGTATGCAGGAAGAGCATACGTCTCCTTAGAGTGGCGTAGAAGGCCAGGCGCTGAGCTAGGCCAGGCAAGCGCCGCGCTTGATGTCTGAGGCCTGATGAGGTGTGAACTTCATTGAATGGTCGGGGCCTCAAAATGAAGAGGCTTCACTGCGTAGCGGCATTGTGCTCTGTTCTGTTTAATTGCTTGTGCTGCTGCTGCTGCCGCCGTTGTTGGCACTGGTCTGTATTGTCGGTCGAAAGAGTTTTCCTTATTACAGCTCACGTCAGCCAAACATTACAAGATGCCATTGTGAGTGAGTTGTTGATGATAAAAACAACCTCTTTAACAGGAAAAAAATGTTCTAGAACCGCTACTAATAATGACGTAAATACGCGTATCTCTATGCACATGATATATATATATATATATATATATATATACGCGCGTTTCTGTACGTACTACATATATGCATGTATTTATATACACGCGCGTTCTTATACATACTATATATTGTATGTATATATACATTTATATATATAGTATGTGCAGGAAAGACGCGTATATATAGGCTGTCCCAGTAAGAATGGACGCCGCTTTACGGAGGCGTCGAAACTGTTTAAAAAATTCTTTAGTAACATGGGGGAATGGCGCGGAAATGTTTTATAATATATAAAGCTATGTCTATAAATACATATGAGTTCGTGTCTCGTGATATCGCAGCATAGAGCATTTGAGAGTGAACTAATTTAATTTTACTGACCTTTGCGGCGTTGCCGAATATCCAATGGTTATAAACGGGCCCATTTAACAAGTAGCGTATACTTATTTGTATAGTGAGATGCATGAGCCAAGCCAGAATGAGAATATAAGTCACTTTGTATTGATTTTACCACTTTATTTTAGCACTGATGTGTGCGCTGTAAGCATATATATATATATATATATATATATATATATATATATATATATATATATATATATATATATATATTTAACTGATTGGTTTGCTATTCGCTTAAAATGTGTAATTAAAGTGCATGTCACTCTTTCATATTAGAGGCGCGTAGAGCGGCAGCATAAGCGTGCATGCGGAAATATCTAGGGTCTCCCCAACGGTCATTCTCATCACCTTTCAACCGTGCATACATATATACATCTCCAGTGTCGAAAGAACCTCGCAGAGCGTGTCGCTGAAGCTTCAGGCATTTTGTTCGTTGGCAGTTTAGAACTTTACGATGTCACCTAAACGCTCGAAATCTATCGATTGCGTGCGATTTTATAACAGGATATTCCTAACTTTATGATGTGACTCGGGCATTTTAAGGCTTACGATCGCTGGCTTAAGCAAATATAACGTGGGTTGACTAACAGTGATTATGGTATTCGATGCCTACGTTAGTCGTGTTAGCATAACCAGTAGCTGGAATATATAATATATATAAATAAAACATTTTTTTTTGTTTTATGGCACAACGGTTCAGCGTTTGTTTCATTGAGCTAAACTTGGATGCTATAAATTCATCATTATGCATCGACGCAGTACAACGACGTTTCTCCAGTCAATATCCGCCTAATGTGACACTCTTGTATAACGACTAACGTCTAGTTGAGTAGTTGAACAACTAGCAAACTAATCAACTTGTTAACTTATTAATTAGCCGACCTGTCAACATACGCATGTTTGCAGTGTTTGCGGCCTCACCCCACCAACAGCAGCTCTTAAAAAAAAGCATACGCTACCGACACAAGCTGACAGTTACGAAACTTTGTGCCCCGCGTAACGCGTTTTATTCGTATAGATGGTAAGTTGTTGCAAAATGCCATGACGGCATGGCATCTTGCTACTGTACTGAAGTCTGTACTGAAGCTGTAAGTGTGTTCGCGCTCGCAAATTTACAAACGATTCGACCGCAGCGGATTTCGCCACTCAACCCGCGCTTAGGAAATTGTCGCGACGACCACCAGGAGTCGTCCATGTTTTGCCCGACTGATGTATTGTATGGCTTTTATCCCGTTAGTTTGGCTGTGACTGGCACTGATGGCCATTTTGGTTGTCATTACTCCGCCGCCATTACGTTTGTCCATCGTCGCTTGGCTTGCGTGTGAGCACGGATGATGATGGTGTTGTTCTTGTCGTTGGCATTACTGTTCGTGTTATGGTTATTTATAAATGAAGTATCAATAATTGACAACATGATAGCCCTTTGAAAAAAATGTATATACATATAGACACGCCTATAATATATATATATATATATATATATATATATATATATATATATATGTCGGGCAAGTGCGCTTTAACTCTGTACATACATAATACATTTGCATAGTAAATTGTGTCTTCATGCCAACAAAAATAGATATTGAGTATCTAAAGCATCAAGTGAAACTTGTGACATTTTTGGTCCCGCGTCTATCAAATTTGATGACGCGCGCTTGTGTCGCACGGAGAACTGATGACAAGTCTGTCTGCTATTGGTAACTGCTTATAGTTATTTTTGCTGTCGTTGTCGTTGCTGTTGTTGTTGTTGCTGTCGTCGTTGTTGTTGTTGTTGTTGTTGTTGTTGCTGTTGTCGTTGTTGTTGTTATTGTTGTTGTTATTGTTGTTGTTGTTGCTGTTGTTGTTGCTGTTGTTGTTGTTTTGTAACAACAGCAAAAGAACATCAATAAGAGCTGGACCTGGTGATGCTATACGATAACAGCCGACATAGGCATCTGCAATCAAGAACACACATCATTCTTGATTGCAGACGTAACGCAACAGCAAGGCCATCAAACACGACAATAGCGAAATTTGCCAAATAACAAATACGAATAGCAATGATGCCAGCAACATCTCAAGGAATGCAATGTCATTTCGCTTATTGACAAGACAACAGCAACAACAACAACAACAACAACAACATTAACGGCATAAGTCCGTACAGTGACAGCAACAGCAGCAGCAACAACAACAACAACAACAACGGAATGCCCCTTTTTTAACGCTGCCGCTGCATCCCTTATAGTGAGTTAGTCACTCATGACTATTTTCGGCCTGTTTCGATTAGTAGTTATATTCAAACGAGGTGTTTGCTAAAGTGTAGCCGCAATTTGCTCTCCTAGGCCAATCAACCAACAACCAACCAACCAATCGGCAGCTAACGTAGCGCAGTTCCATCGAACGTCAGTCCGTCACGTCTGAATTTGGAATTTGACCACTTTAAACGTAAACGCCAATCCAACACAAATATATGCCCGGCTGTGACTTGGACTGTGACTTGCCTTCGTTTTGATAGCTTGGTGGGTGGCTTCCGGCAAGCAATATGTTTAGCGTGTGTTGCAACGGCTTTTGTCGCCGCTCAGTCGATTTCTGTTGTTTGCACGTGTCGGTGGAGCAAAATATGCCTCCAATTATTTTCTACCATATACAGCAATCGATAATATGGCAACCATATATACATATACTTGTAATGATATATACGTCTAATTCATGGTGAATAAACCTAAAGAAAAAAAAAAAAAATATATATATATATATATATATATATATATATATATAAATAAATATATATATGATTAGGTCTGGATCGCCGTAGCCTACGGACGAATTAAATCCTAGACGTTTTTTTCCATAAAACATTGCGTTTAGGTGAATGTGTTTCGTTTCAACTTGCAAACTACTTGTAATGTCTACTACCGGTGTGTTCTGCACAGCCCGACGCTTAACGGCCAACTCGGTCGATACCTGTTTTCCTTGTTTCTAGTTCTTTACATTATTCGAATTACGTTGCCATTGGCGATACCGGCTAGTAGTTGAAATACTTGGTAAGGTTTTTGAATTCGTGGTCATGTTCTCTCTCTTACTCGTCTTCTGCAAAATTCCGTCCAAAAGCCCTAGTGGCGTGTACTAGCAACACAAACAACAACAACAACGACGACGACAGCAACATTAGCAGCAGCAGCAACAATAAATACAGCGACAATAAATGACAGTAACTGCTTTCGTAATGTACTTCTCTGCATATCACTCCGTGCGTGAGATTTGACTTTTAAATAAGAAAACGCAACGGGAAACAAGCACCGAAACTGTGTAAAAGCTGAACGTTCCGCTCTTCAAACACCAAGCCAAAATGCAGATCAGCAAAGACGCGCGGCGACACGCTCATATATATATATATATATATATATATATATATACATATGTTTGGCCAAATCTTGTTTAGAGACAAATTCCCCGCGCACGTATACATTTTTTAATACAATTTGCAGTGTGTTGGGAGGCTAGTGCGTCTTTTCTACATAGCACGCGTGTGAAAGTCCTGGGAAGGTGGTACTGGCCCATTGTCGCAAACACTGTAGCTGTAACACGTACACAAATATGTGTGTATATATAAAACCCCGCAGGAAACATGCAGGTAGCGCACACCTGACGCCGTTCGAGGTCTTTTTATTTGTAAACTTAGCGCGGTAGTACTGTGAAAAAGTTATCTATATGTGTATATACATATGTATCTTTTATTTGGATGTTATCTAGATTATGTATCTAGAACATGTAAGTGTGTATAACGATACAACTGTACAGCTTGGTGCAAGGCTGGTGTTTAAATCGAAAGGCTTTGCCGTTGTTTAGCACCTCTGCCGTTGTCTTCCACAAGGTCATTGGCGTCAGGACGTATTATTTCCGTGAGCTCATTGTTATTGTCGTAGTTGTGTAATTGTTTCTAGTCTGTCTACCAGTTGGTCGCTTGGTGGTGTCTTTCTGTTTCTGTACTGAACGTTAGTTTATCTTTTGGTATTGGTATTAACCGTCATTACTGATTACAGGAGACAATGAATCCCTAATATTAAAAAAATTGTATATATATATGAGACATTTTTAGATTAGTCATATATCCTGTATGTTGCTGCGACTACCGTTCCCTGTTCTCGTCGAATACTGACTACGTTTGTTCTTAGTTTATTTATTTCTTCTCAAACAGAAGATATACACAGCAATATATGTGTGTATTTTATAATAATAAAATAAGGTCGGCAGTTAGGCTCTATTGTGTACTACTCATAACGTGAGAGAAAAAGTGCAGTGACCTTCTCCGAAGACCTGCATAGACGACTGAGTGGCACTTAACGCAAATGCACCAGCAGCTATGCAAGTTTTGCAAGTTCTTTTTTTTACCAAGCTAAAAGCTTTCAGCGCCCCCTTCCTATATGCCAGTGTCCTCGGTTCAGCCGTGTAGGGTTTTTTCAAAGGGATCTCTGCTCCGCCTAGTATTTGCCGAGTGTCGCTATCAGCTCAGAGTAGCTAAAAACGCGCACCCTTGTTTTGGGTTTGTCGGGGTGAAGGGGGGGGGGGGGGGTAAGCTGGCGTAATCGGATCCAACTGTTTGAAATGGTAGCTAGAACGAGACTAGTATACGCCACCATTTTGTCTTCATCCTCTAGTCACCTTTAGCGTGCTTATGCTGGACTGTTCGTTTAGGCTTTTTCAAAAAGTGGAAGGTCGCAGTAGGTCAATGCTTAACTCAATTTCCTAATACTTGCCCGAAGAATAGTGAAGAATTCCACCCGAATAGGATTGTGTACACTGCTCAATTTTTTTTTAGCCGACCGAGCGTTACCACCGACCGAGCAAGCCACCACAGTTACCATAGCTATACCATCTATGATTACCATGATTGGATTACTATTGTAACTACGAATAATAGATTCCAAATATGCTTCGACTATTGCAACCAATGATGAGTAATTGCGTGTTCTTGTTGTGGGGTATTTTCAATCGTCGTCAAGAGGGGAGAGATATATATACAATAGAGAGGTATATATATATATATATAGGGGGGGGGGGGGTGAGAGAGAAGGGAGATAATTGGAGTTATGGCACGATGTCTCTGATCGGTATCATTGCTATGGTTGCTTGGACCGGCAATCATAGCGTATCGGCTAGTCAATAATGTCAGTGGTTGCACCAATATAAGCACAAACAGCACTAGCAGTTTCAAGCTGAAAGCAGGCAATGCTTGCAAAGCATCTCATTGCTGCTGCTGCTGCTGTCTGCATACTTCATTGTTACCATCATCTTCATCAGAATCATTATCATGATAGACGCTGTGGTTGCTGACGCCGTTCTGAGGTTAGTCGCGGCCATTTTTCGAGCGCCAGCGGCAAGGGGGCGAGCGACAACAGTGATACCGGACAACATTACCGGGACCTGTGACCCGCCATGAAGTGCTAGCAGAGGTGCTGATGTTAGGTGCGTTTTGGATGGCGTAGCGGGTACGCATGCATGCGATCTTCTCGTCCTCCGTAAAGGAAGGCGCTTTCCCGGCGGTCGCGGCAGCGGCATCGCTAGTGGTTATGCTTCGCATGGAAGACGCTCGCATGCAAACCGGCCACGTTGTGTCGCGGCCACTGGTTTTTGTTGTTGTTGTTGTTGTTGTTGTTGTTATTGTCGTCGTCATCGCCGTCATTTCGTTATCGTGCCGTGCTTGATCGGGCTGGTTAGAGTGGGCGCTCACAGGTACGACGACAATAACATCTAAGACAAGAAACACAATTAAAACAACACTTAAAACAACAACAACCACAGTAACAATAAACACTTAAAACAGCAACAACAATAACAGCAACACCTCAAACAGCAACAACAATAGCAGCAACACCTAACACACAGCGACAACAATAACAAAACACTTGCTGTCATTGCCTGATTTCAGCCTCGTAGAAGCAACGAGGAAGGGATCATAGAGACCGATTACTTTCAATATTAGCAACAGCAGAAACCGCAGCAGCAGCAGCTTCTCCACAACAGCAGCGATACGCAGTCGCTATCTATCTTGCCCATTGGCTATTCCTGCTCAACTCCTAATTATTTTTCTTTTCATCAGACTAATTACGATCTTCCGTCGCCGTCCTGTCGGTATCGTAGCGCCCTGGTAGCGTTTTGTTCGCTCGCTCGTCCGTTCGTTTCTTCCTTCCTCGCTTCCTTCAGTTGCTCTCTACTCTACAGGTAGTACACAAAATCGACCAAGATAGCCTTATACAGAGATATACGTATCTATTTCTGTCTATGAGGCTATATCGTTAGTCTCCTAGTTCCTTCAACAGTGTCACCCAGGTTTGCCTCCCCTTATTCTTCTCTCTCTCTCTCTCTCTCTCTTGCTCTAGGAGGGCGGGCGTGGGAAGTGGGAACTGGCTGGTGTCCTCAACAAAGTACTCTCTCTCTCTCTCTCTGTGTGTCTCTTTCCCCGAGTGATGTTTGCACGGAGCTCCTTTGGCTCTCCCTTCGCCGATCCGTTAATTTACTGTCCCGTGTGTACAACAGCAAAAACAATAACAACAACGCCGTACTGCTAGTACGAATAGTATAGTACCGCCACTACCATCAGTAGAACCAACAGCAGCGGTAGTTAACAGTTAATGAATAGCAATAACAATAATAATAATAATAATAATAATAATAGTTAACGCGATGCGTAGACCACCGATCGTTCGTCTCCGATCGGTGGGGAACGCAATTGCGTTTTAGCGCGTTATTACAGGCGACGACAGTACGGGCCACCAAAGAGGCTGGCCACCAAACGCGCCGCGGCATTTCTCGGCTCGTCCTCTAGAAACAGTAGGCAAAAAACAACAACGGTGGTCTTCGTACCAGTAGTAGTAGTAGTAGTAGTAGCAAAAATAGTGTCGAACCCGATGGCGTCGTGCATTCCGCCTGCGCCTCGCAACCGGAGAAGACACATAGGTGCTGCGCGGGTTTAAGCCCCACCGTTGCACATTTGTATTTATGCGGGGGGGGTCCGTCTATGAAGCAATGCAAAACAAACAGTTACGTGGACGTTCAATCTTGGCTGAGGGACAACCAACAGCCCGAAAACTATACTTTAGTAGTCGTAGTAGTAGAAGCAAAAGTAGTAGGAGGAGCAGTAGCAGCAACCCAAGTAGCAGCAGTGCTAGTGGAAGTTCTAGCAGAACAGCTAGAAACAGCCAACAATAGTGCTGACGAGCCGCCTGTTGTCGTGTTGTCGTAATCGGTGAATCCGTCGCCGACAGTACCGGCCCGGCCACCGACAACCGGCGCCGGCATCAGCATGCTTGATTGTTGATGCAGCTGGTGCCGGCGTTGTCGCTGCCGGTGCTAAAGCCAGCTGCTGCTGTTGCCGCAGCAGCTGCTGAAGCCGGTGCCGTGGCGGCAGAGCAACTTTATTCCCTCTACCTCTGATGGTGGTGGTGGTGGTGGTAGTGGTAGTGGTAATGGCGCTGTTGCTGGTAATGCCTTTGTTGCCACAGTCACCACCACCATCACCACCACCACCACCATGTCATCCTCCTTCTCCCCTCTTGGCCAAGACCTTGACGCCTGCTGCAGCTGCAGCTGCTGCTGCTGCTGCGGGCTGGTTGATCGTCGTCGTCGTCGTCATCGTAGCAGTTCGTTGGTTTGTTCATTGGTTCGTTCGTTGATGATCGTGGCCGGCCAATGGACAATCAGCCCGCCCAACGGCCAACCAGCGAAATGGACCAAACGGGCAAGAGAGATCTAGACGCGCGGTAAGAGAGAGAGAGAGAGAGTGAGCTAGCTATACGCGGCAGTCTACCACCAACCAGTTGTCGGTCTGTCTGTATGACTATTTCTCTCTATCTGGCTGGCTCTGTCTGTCATGCTGACGCTGGCGGTGGCGAGTGAGGAGGAAGAGGAGGAGGGGTGAGTGTTCGTCGTCGTCGTCGCTGTTGTTGTTGCTGTTGTCGTTGTTGCTGTTGTCGTTGTTGCTGTTGTTGTTGTTGTTGAAACGCCAATGAACTGCCAGCCACACACCGAACACATTGAACCGCTGCACAGCAAGGACAGCAGCAATAGTGCAACATTATCACCACCGCCATCATCATCATCATCATCAATACCATCATCATCAACAACAACAACAGCAACAACAACAGCAGCAGCAGCAACAACAACAATAACGACAGCGTGCTAGCAATAACAAACGGACAGATACCGCCAGCTGGACACGCGTCCACCGGCGTGTGTAGCCGGCATACCAGTCAGCTCGATTCGCCAGTTTGCGGCCGCCCGCAGCTGTTGAAAGAACGACTGCTACTACACTACTACTACTACTACTAAAACAGCAACAACTCTAGGGTATTCTAGGGTATGAGTTGTACCGGTCGCGGTGGAAGACACTGTCGATGATACGATACACCCAGCAACAGCAGCAGCAGCAGTGCGGCTAGTGGTTGAGGTTGTAGCTGCAGCTGGAGTAGTCGTAATAATAGTAAAATAGTATGTTTAGTCGGCAACTGTTGACGTGTAGATGACGTGATCACCGGTCTCACCGGTGTTGTTACTGTTGTTACGGTTGGTGCTAATCGTACTCGGCGTGCGGTCAGTCGTATTTCATCGTTCTTCATATTGCTCTTGTTCATCACCAGCATCACCATCATCATCAGTATCTTCTTCTGAGTGTTGTTGTTTACCTTTATCGAAGTCGTGTATGCAATTGTGCAACAACAGCAACAACTACATTAACAACGACGACAACAACAGCAACAACTACATTAACAACAACAACCTCAGCAGCGGTCGCAACAACAACAGCAACAACAAGAACAACAACAACAACAACAACAATAGCAGATCTCAACTATTTACATTCGAGAGCGCGGCCGGTGTTCAACGACGCACGCAAGACGAACGCAAAACCCCAGTGACCGCCGGAGAGTTTTGACCGAGAGACCTCGGCTCTCACGTGTCGCCGGGACGCGCATACAACCACAGAGGGCCGGTCACGCTTACTATTACTACTACTACTTCTACCACGGATACTCGAGTACTAGTCCTCTTCCTTCGAAGCGATTTGTCTGTTACTACAAATACGCCGCCAATATCAACGAGGAGGCTGTTAGATATAGCATAAAGCCCAAGTGGTTGAGAATTCCGTCGAGAATCTTCAGCAGCTGGCCCTTCTACTGCAGCTGGCCCTTCTATTGCAGCTGGCCCTTCTTCTGCAGCTGGCCCTTCTACTGCAGCTGCCGCTACGGCCGCCACTTTTGCTGTTTCTAAACACCAGCTAGGTGTTTCGTCGAGCCGAGGTGGTGGTGTTCCTTGTGGCCGGCTGTGCGATTTATGCGGCTAGTTATCTACTGTAATTGCTGGTGTTATAGTGGTTCTACTCGGATGTGTAGGTAATCCTAGTGGTGGCGGTGACAGCTGCATAGACGTACTCTACCAAAACTGCAAAGACGTATCCAACAACGTTACCATTGTGTTGTTTTGTTGTTGTCGACGACGACGACGAGAAAAGGGTGCTGTTGTTGCTGTGTTGGCCGTCGTTTTTGTCTTTTATTGTTGTTACTGTCGCATTTTTATTATTGTTGTTGTGATTGTTGCTGTTGTTGCTCCAAGTAGTGATCGTGTTTGTTCTCGTGAACTATTATCCTACTACTACTACTACAATACTACTATTACTACAACTACTGCTATTGCCGTGCTGTAGCTAAAAACAAGCTAGACAACAGTGGCGTCTATCGGCGAATCGGAACGCATATCGGACCACCTTCATACCGAAACAAAGCAAACACGAGTCGACTGACAGGACACACAGAGCAAACACGCAAGACAAGATCGCGACCACGATCCGTCCGCTGAGAAGTGCCGCCAAGCATCGGTAGCAATCGGGCTGCTAACGGGCTGCTTCGTACTCGGAATATACTATCGGTGTCGACGATGCTCCTGTTTGCGTGCGTATCATCGTAGGATTTGGTTTTTTGTTTGTTTGTCTGTCTGTTACTACAGTGTGCTGCAGCTGATGTTGTTGTTGTGGCTGTTTTTGTTGTTGTTGCTGTTGTTATGTTGCTGTTTTTGTTGTTGTTGTTGCTGTCCGCTGGTGCGCTGATCGAGAAACGGCGGCCCTACATAGTCTATCTCGCGTTGCTTTCCTCTCTACCTCCTTATTCCTCTCTCTCTCTCTTTCTCCTCCTTCTCTGTCGAATTCCCGTTTTCTCTCTGATTCCCATTTTCTCTCTATCTGTCACGGCTTGTTCCGAAAGATCGAAGATTCACGATTAACCGAAGCCGAAGCTAGAAATGCTTGCGTTTGACCATTTCGGCCGTATCAGCAGCAGGCTTCCAGCTGATCACGGACTGCCGGCTTGCCAGGCGAAACGTGTTCCATGCTACAAGACATAAACTTAACAGCAGCAGCACCAGCAACAGCAGCCGGCTGAGCTGGAAGACAACGTGACGAGCGCTACCACACAGACGCAGCTAGCAAACTGAGTAAACATCACCTTCTTCTTTTTGTTGTTATTACTATGATTATTACTACTACAACAACAACAACTACTACTACTACTACTACTTCTACTTCTACTACTAGTAGTAGTAGTAGTAAAAGTTTCAAACCTATACACCGTCGGACAACTCTGTGCCGGTGTGTTCTGCTGATCCGGGCCGACCCGGGCGTGTGTTTCTCCATGTTTGTCCTGGATTTGTTTAGTTACGCCAACTTGTGTTTAGTACTTCTGGCGGCTGGTTGCGGACTGGTAGACGGTCAGCCTAACGTGGTCGGCCAGCCATGTGTGTCCGAGTGATGCGGTAGATCGTTGTTGGCATCATTATCATCACTAGCATCATCATAACAACAACAACGTCATAATAACAACAACATCATCATAATAATAGCAACATCACCATCGTCATCCTCACACATTAGTCTATTAACTGTCTATCTGACTGTGGGTCTGTTTGCCAGTCAGTGAACTGTTCGAAGTGCGCGTGAAACCGTGCTACGCACTCGAGTTAGCTAGAGAATAGCCGCAAGATGTTGAAGCTGTAGACGGTCAAGGCGTCAACAACAACAGCAACAACAACAACGTTGGCTCTGCTGCTTTCTGTCGCAGCAGCGGCGGCCGACGTCGCTTTTGACTGGCCACTGGCAGAATGAAGCTGGCTGGCGCAAACGAAGTCGTAACAACAGCCTCTAACAACTCTCGCGAGAATCTCAGTAGAAATGGCGAATGTAGCAATAACGAATGCTGAGATGTGTTGAGTTCGGTTGTAGTCGTTGTCATTTGTTTGTTGTTCTGTTCTGTTCATTGGCACGATGACGGGCGGCTTGCCTGGATGGCACGTCTGGCCCAGTGCGCCGACCAGCAGCGGCGGCGGGTGCAGTCGAATCGAATCACATTTCGAGTGGTGGTGGTGGTGGTGACAGCCCCTGCCTAAGTTAACGAACATTCTCTAACTCCTTGGAGGCTACCAAGCTCTGGTTTGCGTCGTTGTTGTCATTGTCGTCGTTGTTGTTGTTGTTGTCGTCGTCGTCGTCGTTGTTGTCAATGTTGTTGTTGTTGTTGTTGTTGTTGTTGTTGTTGTTGTTGTTGTTGTTGTTGTTGCTATTGCTGTTGTTGTTGTTGTTGTCGTCGTCGTCGTCGTTGTTGTCAATGTTGTTGTTGTTGATGTCGTTGTCGTCGTCGTTGTTGTCAATGTTGTTGTTGTTGCTGTTGCTATCGTTGTTTGTTCCACATATTTTTCTACGTTTTTCTTTCAGTTCTAGTTCTTATGAATAGTTTCTAGTTATATTTATGACTTTTTTAATATTTCCACTGTATTCTAGTTCTTACCGCTACTAATACTATTATTATTATTATTTTGACTAGACGACCGCTTTTACTGGTGCTGATGCTGTTGGGACCTGTACTGTGTGCGCCGAGTAATAACCAATATCTCTTTCGACATGTCGAATATCAGCAACCGTCATCAATCCGAGACTCACTCGTCGCAAGAGTTCACCTTGGGCCAACGCCGTCTCTTGCTACGCGGCAGCACAGTTCGTTCGTCCGGCATGATTGGCGGGCGCCGACGGGTCGTTCTCATCTTCGGCGTCATCGACGTCGCCTCCGTCGCCGCCGCCGCCGGCACCGGTCTCATGATATCGCCGAAGTGTCGCCGAATCTGCAATTCGTTCACGCCGCCGGAACACCGAACATGTCGGGCTTCACATAGCAGATGGACTAGCGTGCTGCCAGCAAACTGGTTGCCAAGAGCATCAACAATAAACAAACAAACAACAACAACAGCAACCACAACAACAGCAACAACATCAACAACAACAGCACACAAACACACAATAACAACAATAAAAGCAACAACAACAAAAAACAACAACAACATCAGCAACAACAACAACAACAACATCAACAAGAAAAACAACAACAACAACAAGAAAAGCAACAACAACAACGGCAATACGAAATACAAATGAATATCTTCTGGAAATGGCCGCGGTCACACCGCCGCGAACGACGGTGTTCGTTGCGATGTTCAACGGCCGGGCCGGCCACCTGCACACCGACCTGCATTATTGCATCGTGTAGGCAGGCAAACTGTCGATGGCAGTAAAAGCAACACTAACACCAACAGCAGCAGCATCAACATCTTCTACAGCAAACAAAGCTCGAGCTAGTTACAAATGCAACAACAACAACAACAACAACAACAACAAATTCGTTATACAACAGTAAAGTGTTGTTTATTGTTGTAGACGCAAACAGCAAAACGACCTAACCAGCGATAGATCGATGCTGTTACACGAAGCAGCCATATTGCCAGTCACAAACAACAGTGGCATCAACAGCGATTACAGTGTCACTATTACCAGAACACTAACGCACAACCGTAACAACCACGGACAACAACAACAACAACAACAACAACAACAACAACAACAGCAACAACAACAACAACAACAACAACAACAACAACACAACAACAACAACAACAACAACAACAACAACAACAACAACAACAACAACAACAGCAACAACAACAGCAACAGCTACAACAACATCGACACTAGCAATAACGATCGCATTACACCGGCCGGCAACAGCAATATGGTAACGACAATTGGGAGAGCACGCGATGATGTTAATAGATTTCGGCACGTTTTGCCGCATCTTGCATACAAGAGAGAAAAACTAGACGAGATGACGGATGCTGCAAAGAACCTGCATAGAGGACCGGCTCTATACTAAAATCGAAGAGACGCATGTCAACATCTATTTTTCAATTTATGTATTTATTTACCTGTATTGTTATTATTATTATCATCATTGATTCGACTCAATCTTGTCGCTACGTTCGTACTGAATGCGGCATCTGTTTTGTGAAGCAACGCACCAACGCAAATTATTCCTGCTATGTCAGCTTCGTGTTTGATGTGTGACGAAAATAACTATGTAGTTTTTGGACCTTAAACACAACAAGAACTTTATACATACTAGAATATGTATAGAATTCAAAGTGGAATGGCGGTTATGAACGTGAACGGCAACTTTGATAATAGAGTTACGGCATAGAATCAGACTTCCTATTTGAGGGTCATACGTCCAGCCCATCCCAAGTAATCTTTCGTTAGCTAGCTTTTCATCGGCAGCAAAATACAGCATGCAGTTATAAGACGTGTTAAGAGCCATCGCGTTGAAGGCTGTTAAGATCGACGATTGGCACATGTAGTAACCAACAGTTTTTCGTAAATGAAAAAATAACTTTATGCCACTATGAGGGTGTGATGGAACTATTGTTGGTAATATGCGTGAGTAATTAGAATAACGTCAGATAAATACCCAGTATGGCAATATTGTCTCATTGACGATGTTACTGTTGAGACACGTCGGTTTTTTCCCTATTTCCTTACTACTTCTTTTATACTCAGCTTGTTATATATTTGCTTTTAAACAGGCGTTGTTCTCGTTAACAAACAAGTGAGATCTCACTTTAACATAGGTCGAACGAAAGCTACGGTTGGGAAGATCAATTTTAGCGTTATGCCACTCGAGATGAGATGAAGTAAAAAATGTGATTGTCGTCACGGCGCCGATGGCGATCTGATGCCAACCAGCGTGCACGATGAGGTCAATGAAGTCTTGCTGGGGCTGTATATTGCGACGTTAGACTAGACGGTTAGATGAACTTCAAGCCAAGCTTTGCTTGACGCAGCGCCGGAATTGCCTGCTAATTACAGCAGGTTCAGACTAGGCTAATTACCTAGGAAGCGGTTACGGCGTCGGACTGAGGGAGGTGAGGAACGAAACAGTAGAGAAAGCCGTACACGGGGGTGGAGGAAGGGAGTGACGGGTTTCATTACAGCAACTAGCGGGGGGGGGGGGGGGGGTGAATATCTTAATATATCTAGCAGCAGGCAGGGGCTTATGATGATGGTGGCGGCGATTCTAGCGGCGACTTCAACGACGACTTCAAGAGCAGACATCTCCCTATGTTTTGACGTTGGTACGGCATATCACGGCGTCTATATACGGTGCAAGGTGGCTGTTGAATACAATGTTACCTTTTCTTCTCTCTTTCCCTCTCTGGTCTCGCGCTGCTTCTTACTGTCTCTCGATCCATCTAACTATCATATCCCTAGTAGTGTGGTGGTGCGCACTGGTGTCACCAGTAGCACTACTGATGACCAGTCCCCAACGCCAATAGGCCGCTGGAGCCCGGCGAATGAATTTCGTGATCACAGCTGCTGGCCACTGAGCTGTAGCAGTTGCTGTTGTAGCTGGCTTTGTTGTTGCTGTTGTGATGCTAGTTACAATTGTTGTTGTTGCTGTCATTCTTGTTGTTGTTGCTGTCATTGTTGTTGTTGTTGTTGTTGTTGCTGTTGTTGTTATTGTTGTTGCTGTTGTTGTTGTTGTTGCTGTTGTTGTTATTGTTGTTGCTGTTGTTGTTGCTGCTGCAGCAGCAACGGCCAGCAATGCTGTCGCTGTCTGATATGTTTTTTTGTCAGCTCAGTCCATAATGCGTTGCTTAGTCTGGCGACGCTCTGGCCGGAGCGGTACGATGCCGGGCATCGATGTCTGGCGCCTATGTCTGCTGACCTTCTGTCTAGCCTTTGTGCGCTACAAAGGCATGCCGGACCGTAACGATTATGCAATCGAGAAAGCCAGCTGGAGCTGGCTGGATCCATTGTTCGGCCCTACTATACCGTGGAAACAACAGCAACAGCCACGACGACAATAACAACAACAGCAACAACACCAACAATAACAACAACAACACCGACACCACCACTACCACCACCAACAACAACAACAACGTTGACGCCGACCGTGATGAACGACTTTCACTGTTCACTTCCAGACAGGGAAAGGAGGTACTACGGTTATGAGTTGCTAAAACGTCAAAGATGGAGGAAAACCTTGAACGTAAGCGTCTTCCCAACAAGAAGCTGTAGCAGCAGCAGATGTTCAGCTCAGCGCGCCGATTCCTTGTTTCGCTTGCAGCTATATCTAGAGAAGAACACACGTATTGCGATACGAGACGTAACGATGCGACGCTTCGACGGTCGTTGCCGTTCGCCTCTCACTCGTTGTTTACGATTTGATGTTCGAATTCTAAGTTGTAGCTAGCTTTCGGCAATCTGCACCAATCACGACACATCATATAATGTGTCGTCGGCAATCGTGTTTCTCTGATAATGATGATGATGATGTCGAGGACGGTGAGGCTGCTGCTGCTGCTGATGATGATGATGATTCACGGAAATAAATTCTATTCAAAGGCTTGGGTTATCGTTACGCGACGTAGTTCCAGTAAGTCGTAACAAGTATGAAAGTGCCTTCGCGTTGGAGTAGACGCGAATAGGTTTTGTTTAATAAATCATCGTTGTGAGCTATGTGCTACTGTTTAATAACTCGTCGTTATGAGCTATACGTTGTTTAATAAGTCATTGTTATAGGTTATGTATAGTTTAATAAAGCGTTGTTTTGGGCTATACTTTTTTTGTTGTAAATCGTTGTTATAGGCTACGATTTTTTTGTAAATCCTTGCTAATTATTATATTCCATCCATTATCCTATTCCACCGATAGGATAATGGAATAATAAGATGTATATTTAAAAATAAAGTTAACGTTATGAACATAATATATCTGTCTGTTAAGATATATATATATATATATATAAAATTTGTCAGCAGCCGTTTTGTAAATAGTTGCTACTTTTTGCCCCTAAATGCCTGCTTTTGTTAGTGTTGGCAAGACCAGGTTTTGTTTGCTTTCCGTTTAAAATTTAAGCGATTTGTTATTTTTCTATCCGTTATGTCGACCAATGTTTTATTTAATTTAAGCTCTAGCAGCACCGTCAAAGCCGCGGCCATAGATGTCGCATGTATCAATGATTTGCTATTTGGTTTCCAAATTAGTACACATTTCCAACTTTCTATTTCTTAACTGTTTTTGTTTTATTAAATGACTTTTTTTATGTTTCTTTTAATGACTTTCTATTTCTTCTAGTTCGTTCCGTTCTCGAACGAAGACCTAAACGAATTACTGATACTACGAACGCATGATTACTGCCGCACTTAGTCGGCGCTTATTGGTTGGCTAATGTTGGTTGATTTCTTAATTGCTTGACTGCTGATGGCAATGAGCCGGCCTGTAGCGTGCAGGCCGTTCGCGGCGTCGCCGGCTGCACCTGTAATACGATTGTACTACAATATATTTATATATATATACATTTATATATATATATGTACATATATATATATATATAAATTCATAGATTAGTAAGGTATATCTGTCTATCGGTTGGTGTGTTGCAGTGAGCCGGTGCTGTCGGCTGCAGGTCCAGGCGGGGGTGGCGGGAGCACCGAGGAGCGAGCTCCGTCGCGGGTTCGAGTGCACTTTTTCGAGAGCGGAGCCGTAAAGTGTCCGTCGGCGACCGGCACCAACAGCGCAATGGACGTCAGCGTCGACGGTGCTCCTCATGGCGGACAGCAGCCGCAACAGCAGCAGATGCTCAACGGCAGCAACAGCTACTTCAGGGAGACGCAGCAGCAAACCCAGCACGTCTTCACCACGAGCACGCCAAACGGGACCAACGTACAGACCGTCACCTACACCGCTCGGCAGAGGTTAGTCAGTCCGTCAGACCGTCCGTCAGACAGTCGATTTAGGAGTATATAATGCGGTAGCAATGACAGGCACGGCCTGGCGAGCAGCGGGGTATAAGGGCAGACATTTAACTACGGCATTTGCAACCCACGGGTTTCATCGCGTGTAGTCATGCAGCACGGAAGAATTCGACGAACCTCAGGAGTGTACCTGCAGGTGCACGAGGTGCTCTGGCCAGTGTGATAGATACCACGCCGCAGCATGTCTTGCAGTTCAGTCAATAGCTGAGCTAGCAAGATGAGAGAAGACCGACCCAATGACGTGAAGGAACCACTAGTTGTGTATGATGTAGATGTTTATAATTTCACCCGTTAATAAACCATTAGAGTATTAGTGAGTCCGTCAGACAGTCAGGCAGGCAGGCGGAGAGGTCAGGTCGACCGCGTCACCACACTTCCAGGCCATAGATGGCGCCTATCATCGAGAAAGAAACCTGGTCCGTCGCTTTCTAGATCTTCGGCCGATCTCAGTCATTAAAGCCGCAGCAGCAGCATCCCTGGCACTTAAGTTGCTGCAGTTAGCGGGCTAGTTGATCAATTAGTCAGTAGCTAAGTCGTTAGCTAGGTAATTGTATGGTAAATCTAGTTAATCCAACTAACTCGGTCGGCCGGTCGGTGGTATCGCTCAATGCGCGGGTGTAGGGCCTCCAGCCGTCCATTTATGGGTGCTCTATATATATATATATATATATATATATATATATATATTTATGTATATATGTGTGTGTGTG
Organism: Dermanyssus gallinae; assembly: GCA_003439945.1. NCBI lineage: Eukaryota > Metazoa > Arthropoda > Arachnida > Mesostigmata > Dermanyssidae > Dermanyssus > Dermanyssus gallinae. The sequence goes on from QVRM01006385.1 coordinate 241,760, forward strand.
TGCATACCGCCAACTTTATACTGGAATGATTCCTGCGTGGACTGTTAAAAATACGTCAAGAAGTCGTCAAACGTGCCACAAGAGCAACGTAGAGCGATATAGCGGATCGTTTGTCAGGTTCTCTCTGCGTCACACTGTTGCTGGGCGCTACGATCGAGTACATTAGACATGAAGCTTCCGCACTGCTACCGACTGCCCTCGATGTGGATGGATCAACGATTAATTATATTCTAGGGCACGTGTCTTCAGCGAGAATTCATCATTGTCGTTGCTCGTGCTCGTGTTTGGGCGAACGCCTTCTTCTTATGACAGGTCATCATTAAACTGCGTTTCTAAACGGCTAAAATGGAGACTGCGCAGGTTGTAATTATGGTTGGTTGGTTGGTCGGTCAGTCGCTCGCTATGCAACTCGATCAGAATAGCACAGCACTCGTATGGCTAACTAATTAGAAGCGACAGATATCGCACGATGTCATCACATAATGAATTGAGAGTGTTCTGTTGCTTGTTGGCCTGGAGATTAGCCATTCGCCTTCGTTGGCATCGATGTATCCGCCCAACATGCCTACCGATTGTCAATCGACTGGTCAACGAAATGGTGCTGCCAGTACCTGAACGGAGACCGACAACACCAATGACAACAACGATGACGGCCTAACGCCGGAAACGTATTGGGGAATTGCCTACGTGAACCCTTCAATTTATGCAGCCCATAGTATGGTAAACGGGCAATAATAACGGGGCGTGCTTTTCCTAAAGAGATAATTGTTTTGATAAACAAATTCAAACATCGGCAAAGTGCGAGGTCGAGAGTGGGAGATGAGCTGGCGGCTGCATGAGAGCATACGGGCTTTGTAGGCAGTGCTCGTTAGACGCCCAGCGTAATCGCCCTTGTGTTGACGTTACACGCACTTGAAGCAATACTCAACAAGCTATCAATATAGCGATCAGTATGTTCATCGCAGTGATTAGCAGTGTCTGGTCCTTTAGGGGCTAACCTACGGAAGGTCTCACTACAAGCGATTCGGCCGCGATAACGCTGGCCAAGTGCCTTTCCTTTCGCAAACTCGAGCGTGGGAACCAACCATGAGAACTCATTACCCAGTGTCCTGGAAGGTGTGACGGCCGCCCCAAGCCGGTGGTACGCTGCCAGAATGTATGTCACCGCAGGTGCAAATCGGTTTGAGGCAAAATTCATACTCTTGCTCAAGTATGTCACGCAGGCAGCATAGAGGGATCCATTCAACATGGGTTCTTTTGAGATGATAGTTACAGATAACGAATTTATACTTAAATTAGCAAACGCCGCAAAAATTACAAACTCAACACAACACGTACATACAGGGTATTTCGAAAGGTTCCAACAATACTTAAAGCGTTATACAGCTTTTCAAAATAATTGAAATATAACTCTGTCATTTTAATTGAGAGGGAGGTCTTGTTTAGGAGTGATAGTGGTATTGCTAATTCCTTGACTAACGGTAATTGTTTCACAAAATGTGCGATTGCACGGCAACGAATCGTTTTCTGGAGATACAAGACATACCAGCGTATGTCTTGTGCTCGGAAAAAGTTCTTGTTCCATCTGAAAGGCAGTATTGAATAGTGAATCCAAAATTCGTTCCCGAAAAAATACTAGTTCGCAAACATCGAGATCTTGTGGTGCCTAATTCTTAGATTTCACGTTAAATACATTACAAAATAGCCATTACGCTCACAAAAATTGTGCATTTCATGGGACAGCTGTGATACCAAGTCGATGGTAGCTGGATTCCTGATATGATTACCGTAAGCCGTTATGCAAGCCTGTAATGCACTGAACGTAAAAGATAAAAAAGAGGCATTACAGGATCTTGATTCTAGAAACTGTTCTCATTATGACTAGTTCGTTAGTTAATACTGGATCTGCTAACCAATGTTGCTTATCAGATAGAGTAGAATGTTCAGTTTCTCCATTAAACAACTTGTTCTCTCCCATTTTTATCGAGGTAATTCTTCCCCATACACTCTTTTCTACTGAAAAAAATATGCATTTGTTATAGCTAATGTAGCCGCCATCTGTTTCGCAGTCCACAGGCTTCAGCATGTCCCCTGTGCGTTTAGGGGCGACCACGAGCTACAATCGCCATGTAGATGTGTTTAATGTGGAGTATTCTGCCGTTCAACATATCATGAGGCGGTTTGCGTAGATGTCGCTTCAATCAATAGCGTTTTGCAGTTTCAACTAAATTGTTCTCATTTGTACTTTTGCGATGGTTGTTTCTAGCATTTTTACTGCAGTTTCGCAAATAAACCACGTTCTAAATCTAAACCTGATTATAACGAACCTAATAGAGGCAAAACAATGATGAGTTAACTATTACTCGTTTACCATAATCCTCTTAAGTATTGCTAGAAATGTATAAACGCCCTATATATATATATATATATATATATATATATATATATATATATAAACCTGAAACTTTTAAAAATTTGAACATAAAAAGTCGCAGTAGCGATATACGCAACTAAACTAATTAGAGCGCGAACACCAAAGACGGCGGTATTGGCTTCCGCAGACAAAGCCTTGTAGGAATCGATCACCAACGCAACGTTAGGGCGCTGCTATGCTTGAGTGCGGGGCTAATTCGTTATTCGAAAGGGTACTGCGGTCAAAAGCTGCATTCCGGACCAAAAAGTAGGTGACCAGAGACAACCAACAAAGCCGACCTTCAGGTTGTGTTGCACGTGTTCAAGCATACATAAAGGCGCTGAGCGTCGGAAAACAACAGCAAAAAAAATGTCACGCAGATTGAGGACAATGCCAGCTTACGTCGCTGTCCCACAACGACTCACCCTGACCTGATTAGATCGCAGACACTCGACAGACTTGGACATAGGCAGACGGATAGACGGCTGTCACCTAGCAAAAGGGTGGCTTTGTTTAATGTAGCAGTAATATTGGCCAAACGCTGATAGGGACGTTCATAGCCACCCTAATGCATTCTACTCTTTCCGCGTTGTATGTACAGCGGGGCTTTTCATGCTGTCGTGTCATTAGATCGGGTCTCTCGCCTCTGGATGGTCGGAAACTGTAGCGTTAGAAAATTACATGTGAAGATTGGGCTGTTTGCATGGCTACTGTGACTGCTAACTTCCCCCTTGCACCCGTCTTCCTATGGCTATCATCATGCAGGCATGTAGCTGTATTAAAAAAGAAAAATTTTGCACATTATTTGCTATCTTCAGATGTTTCGTATGTCCGTTTGCCGGCGGTTTGTCAGAGGCGCCTACAAGTTTTGTCCTTTACCCATTCTTCTTTTTCACATAAAGGATGCAGACAAGTACCGGACGCTAGCGTTTGGTTGGTTATCTATCGAATTTGATATAGCAATCATTTACACACAGCATATACGACCGTTTTTTGCAGATTAGTGTACCTTCGCTTCATATTTAATATTCAAATGAAAACTTACTTTACGAAACCGAACTGCAGTTCTCACAAACCGTAAGTTCTTGGTCGGCAAAACGAGAACTAAATTACAGTATGCCTAATTACAGCCGTTACATTTAGTTTATAGCGCAATTGATTGAGTAAGCGCTTCTTTGCTTCGTCGAGCACAAAAAGCTGGCGAAAACGTGACTGCTGGAGTTTCATTACTGATAAAACCTCAAATGTTGTAGTAGCACGACAAGATGAGCTGTGAGCGATAGCGGCAAGATTCAACGAGATCTCTAGTGTTTATAACAGCAATTAGAACGCGTTCTGCAGGGTGTAGAGCTTGTTGATTCGGTGTGGGGGACGGAGAACCTATCATGAGTTGTGTGTTTACATCGTCTAGAGACGTAAATCGTTCCTAAAACGTCCTTATGATTTACGTTGGTTCGATAAGTGTTCGGCCCTTAATCACACAACCTCGCATCACACGCGTAGAGTAGCTGTACTGAATTTACGGGTGAACAGAAACCACTAAATCGCACACCATTATGGAGGCGTTAGATCGAACGTTCATCCAATCGTGGTCCCGCGTGGTCGTATGGCCGCCGATATCGAACAGTATAGAATCGGCGGTCGTTTTTCTTCTTCCAAAATCCAAGTTCTTCCAAATGGGCGCTGCGATTTTGAACTCAAGTGCCACAGCAGCACCAGAAGCAGCAGTTGAATGCAGCGGCAATTTTTCCTCTACACGTTTATAACATGCTTGCTTGGTCGCTTGGTTGAGCAGCAACAGAAAAATAGCCGTTCGGGTCATAACAAAGCGTCGGGTACAGGTGGTGCGCTTCTAGACAGGTGTACGGGCAGGTGTTGCCGCCTTTGCTGCTATTAATTATCCCTTAAATTCAGGTTGCGTTTATATGGTTCGACTTTCCGTTAAAAACGTATCACACACATTCATCTATTTATGCACTCATCGTGCATCTGTCTGTATATCTATCGGCGGTCTACTCATTCAGTTGGATTGTGGTCGTCTGTCGGACATTGCCCCTCGTCAGGGGGAGGTGTCACTCGTGTGTCCCAAATGTATGTCCTCCTTAGTAGGCAGGTAGACTACGCACGCAGCTCGTAAATAATAATAATAATAATAATTTGTTTTATGTAGTTTTTGTTATTATTATGTATTATTATTATTATTATTATTATTATTATTATTATTATTATTATTATTATTATTATTATTATTATTATTATTATTATTATTATTATTATTTATCCAATGTATTGCTATTTCCCTAGGGACCCAAACGTGTACTCGCCTAGGCTTACTCGATTCCTCATTATTATTATTATTATTATTAGAAGAAGAAGAGGAAGATAAAGAATAATAAACATTGTGATCAAGCTGCCTTTCCTTTATCTCCTACGAGAGAGGTGTAGAGGCAGCTAGCTGTCAACGACGCAGCAATGGGAACAAGGCGACATTGTTCCTCTACCAGCAGCACCGCTGTCATGATGGTTATCAATGTCGACGTTTCGACCGACCGCCATTTCGATCGTTTCGCCTCTTCATCTCAATAATTTTTCCTCTCCTCATCCCTCTTTTTCTTTCTCTCTCTTCGTTTTCGTGTTTTCCCTTTTACTCGATATCTCGGTCTCGACGCACGAACACTAAAGTAGGGCCCTACCTGGCACGCTCGCACAGCTAATGCATATGTATACGGTCGAGTGCTCCCTCCATTCATAGCTATCACTCGAATTCTGCGTACTGTCGAAATGTGGGCTTTGTATCTTGCTTACGGGTTGTTGTTGTTGTTGTTGTTGTTGTTGTTGCTTGGCCAAAATGACTTGAATAGGCTTTGACAGTGCAATTATTCGTTTGCCAGTTGCCGTAGGGATCAGTTACACTCAATATGTTTTGTATGGGGCGATGAGTGAGATTAAATCATGACGAAAGGGGTGCTGTCTGCATCACATTCTCCACCGATGATTGGGATAGCAATGTACTAAATAATATTATTGTGGATTTCAAGAACGATACAGCCGCTACGAGAACTTAAGTAAACTAATTATATAAGCTGCATTCCTAGGCTATGACTAAGTCTTATTAATAGTTTGATTAATTCCATCGTTACGTCATGTCCCTAATAATACACTAATGATTACGCCGTATCCATTATGCAATTTAAGTTTAGCCCATAGAGAGAAACAGCCGCTGAAATAACTCGTAGTAGGTAAGCTGATTACATAAGTTTCTTCCTAATAATGCACACTTAATCGAACCTTACAAAACGAACACCTGTTACATACAATATCTAGACGTAGTTACAAGTGATAAGCCACCAATTGGCAAAAAATATTTATACGCATGATGTGACCGTGTGACGCAGTCTAAGAAATAGAAATCATATTTCTGCAACAATTTCCAATATGCATTGTTTTGGTAAATATCGTAAACATAATTATGTATTTGATTAAATATAATCACTTACGCTTGCACCTGCGAGCTATGCAACAACTAGCCTTGCTTGGATATCTGTCGCACCAATTCAATTGAATTTATATAGTGAAGTATAAAAATACAAAATAAAATAAAAAACAATATATATATATATATATATATATAATAGCATTATAAATCATAATCTCATTATCGGAGGTTTAGTTAGCACAGAATGTCAAACGCAACCTGTATAGCTGGTAGTCTGCTTTCACTGTCGACCTCTGCCAAAATAAGTATTCAAATTTGCTGTCTGGTAAATCGATTGGCCGAAGCATTAGATGTAGCAATAGTTGTAAGACGTGGGGATCTCCATGTCTACAAAGAATTATGGCGGATCTACTATCCATTTCTTATGTTGCTGGTGTGAAAAATTAATATTCTTTCCTGCAATTCGATTCATACGACGAATCCCGTGAAGTGCGTCCACAAACAGCAGCGTTGCGAACTCAAACATAACATTTGCATTATTGCACTGTGCGTGATTTGATGCTCTTTTTGAAACTCTCTGAAGAAAAGACTGAAAGGAACTGTGTAAACTGTGTTTCGACTCACGCGAATGCTTCACGTGATTGAAGCCATCGTGGAGCTGGAAAACATTGAAGTACGCGTTTTGGAGCGTGCTTCGGTGCACATATCCATCGTCCCAAGAAGTGTATGGAACTAGTTGGTGTAAATTACGTCGAAATTAAAAGAAGTGTTCTACTTTCAAATAAAAATGTATGTATATATATACATATATATATACATATATATATATACATATATATATATATATACATATATATATATATATATATATATATATATATATCTGTTAATATCCATCATAGAGATTTTAAAATGGTCGCCAGGTGCGCAATAGTAGGACGTCATCGTCTTCGTAGCAGTGCTCGTTACCGCCGACGCCATTACGGCCGTTGTCGTACGTTGCAAGTCCGCAACGCGCGAGCTGAATTCGAGGAACTTTATAACCGCTGATATAAGACAAACTGCATAGTATGGCAATAAATAGAGAGAGAGAGAGGGGGGGAGTGGCAGGGCGAAAGGAGTTCTCGTCATCGGCTGAACAACAACAACGACAACAACATCAACAATAAGAACAACAACAACAATGGCAGCAGTAGCAATAACAACAACAATGGCAGCAGTGGCAATAACAACAACAACACAGAATCGATGTAGAGGAACACACTCTACTCGATTTTATGCACCTGTGTGCGGCGAATCGCTAGTTGTTGGTTGGTCAGCCTTCAATTGGCTGCCCTTGGCGGTCGCTGCTCATCCATAGGGTATCGATACGTACGTATATCAATCACTTTTTGACAGAGGTGAGATACAGCATACAGCGAACGAGCGGCGGAGGGAGAGAGAGAGAGAGAGATAAAGACAAGGTCGCATAGATCGAGCCATGTCTCCAGCTGTTGGTCGGCCATAAAGTTGTCTCTTTGCTGCTGCTACTACTGGTAGAGTGTCTGCCTACCTAGAGTGTTGCCATCATCACCATCATCAACAAAAACATTGTCATCATCATCATCATCATCATTAGAAGCAGCGGCGGCGGCGGGTATTAAACGTTCTTACTGCTACGTGTTACTCTGGCGGGCATCGGCAGGCATGTTTAATCGTCAGCTTCGTCGATTTGCGAATTCGCGAGGTAATCATTCGATTATCATTCATGTTTATATGTAGTTGTGTGTATACGCACCACGTATATACCATGGTACGGTGATACCATGGCTTTTCATCTGTCTCCTACCCCCTCTGTCTCGTTTACTTTATCTCTCTATCTATCTCTAAGGAGAGGGAGAAGAACAAGAATAACAACAACACGAGTGTGCCAGGTTTCGGTGCGCGAATAAATCGGCGCGTCGGGCCTGTTCAGACCAGGCCTGTCCAGACCCATATCAGCGCTTCTCGGCTGGCTCCCCGGCAAAGCGTGCATCCACTATAGACAAGCTCTCGTCGCCCTCAGATTGTGAAGTGGGTCCGAACGTCGCCATCGTTTTCGTTGTTCTTGGCTGTTCTATTTGTCTCCTCGTTCACCTCTCTCTCGTATTTTGCTTCTTTTTCGGACGGCTTCTTCTTTTTTTTCAAAATCATCATCAACAACAACAGCAACAACAACATCAACAACAGCAACAGCAACAGCAACAACAACGAAAACAGCAACAACGACAACAACAACAACAACGGCTTTGCTTCATGATTGATCAGTGGCAGTCGGCGGCCGTCCCACCCTGAGAGCATTGGGATATCGGCTTGTGTCTGTAGTCGCATTCACTCGCAAACCAACGAGCAAGCCGTCCTCCGTTGCGTACATTATTGGGCCGCCAGAGGGTGGTTCGATTGTCGCCTCTTTTGCGCGCGTTTATAGCGTTTTCTCCCGTTCTCGCCTCTTCTCGTTCCCATTGCATTGCAAAGGCGGCACGCCTTTGCAAACGGCCCACAACGAAGGCCACGGCAAAGTCGACGAAGACGACAAATACAATGACATAAAACAGAGCTCGACATATTCGAGCGGTTGTCGCCAGTAGGTGGGAGACACGTTGCCCGAACCACAAACATGTATATGTAGACGCATATCTATATATATATATATATACATATATATGTATGTGTATATATATATATGTATATATATATATATATATATATATATTAATGACAGGCGTGTTAGCCAAGTCTACCGGACAGGCGGCACTAACCAACAGGCGTCAAAACAAGGTAGTGACGCACGTCAAATGATGCCGGTAGCGCCGCGTTGGCGTCTGTGTTCTGCCTTGTTTGTTCTCGAATTGGCAGGCCTTCATCATCGACATCATCGTCTGTTTTGACAACACGCTGGCAGTACAGTACGTTTCGATGCCCCTTCGATTTAGCTCGCGTTTTGTTTGCGGGCCGCCGTTTCCCTGTTTGCACTTCTTCTCTGCACTGTCTTCCATGATCGTCTTCTTCTTCTTCTGGGTTATTTTCTGTAGCTGAGCTGTATGCATGCATGCATAACTCTAGCTACCATCAAAATATCGATTGAACGAATGTTTGCCCATATGAGCAACAACCCACCACAGCGCTAACAGCTATTCGCGCAAGCTGTTTTGCCAGCGGATGGTATGCTTTGGCATGAGTGAGAGTAAGATTCGCGCGTGTATAAGTATGTCCTGTTGTACCACGGTGGCAGAATTTGAATTGACGGCATGACAATCCCGCACCGGGGGTATTTGTGGCACAAATAGGACTCAGGGCAAAAAAGAGAGGCACAAAGCAAACAAAAAAACGAATGTTGAGTTTGTGCCGTCACATTATGCGACCACATCTGATACGGCACGCCAACGACAATGCGGTGCGAGCAGCCCTAATGGGGCGGTAAGGGCTCGTTGGGTCTCACTGCTGCTACTGTGACGATAAGGTTACGGGATTGTCTTCTCCGGACGGCAAATTTATTTAAATTCAGTAATTCCTCATTGAGCTTAGCGAAATGTTCATAATCACACATTTTAAATTTTAACAATTAACGGGATTTGGCAGCAAAGGTTATGGCCCGTGTCTGAAGTTACCAGTTACCATCATGATTAGCATTCGAATAGAATAGAAAACATTGATTTTATCGCGAAAAGAAGTGGGGTAGGTGGATAGGAGCTGTTGGACTAAGCTTATTTAGCCCTTACCGGTTAACCGCTGAACTTAACCTGTGCGTGATCCGGAGATTGTTGAATCAGAGTCGATATTCCATACGAACAGTCCGCATTTCTAGGGATTCAGTAAGCCAAGACGCTTACCTTCTCGAAATCTATCATCTACTATGTATATATATATATATATATATGAACAATGGTATATACATAGTACCCATAATGCATAATAATTACGTTGCTAGATTCAAACAGCTTGTAAATAATTGTTTATGCGCTTGTTTGAATGCTTGTCTGATTTTAGCACGGATAGTGGCATCGACAACCCGTTCCGTCCTGAAGGCGAACTTTCCATGGAGGCCGACGAGATTGTTAAGGTAAGACGGCAACGATTGAGACAGACAAACCTTCAGAGAGACACCAGGTACACAGCGGAACGGAGCGGCTAGATGTTGGATGGATACCACGTATAGTGGAATTTAAGTTTTTGTGGTGGTTTTCTCACTAATACTGCAGAACTTTTCTGTTAAAGTGCATTACTCAATTCAAAGCCCAAGAAAAGCGAGCGTCTGTCCGCCACCTGAGTCAATCCATGAGTGCGTTAATGTATTGTTTCTCAATACTTAAGTTGATGTAAGTACCCATGTGAATACATATAAACATGGATACTTACATATTGAACCTCTAATAATGCTTACAATTTTTATAATACAATAGCTGAATAATAAATGCTTAAAGTTTAAACACATGAATGACAAAAACGATAATCGATGCATTCATATGTTACTTATTGACTGCACTCTGCCCTATTTTTAACCCTAATCTTCCACTGACCAGTCAATTATTTAGTCTCTCTATTAACAAAGTATGTAAAAATGTATAAAGCATACTGGCCCTTTTTCAAATATTATCAATAAACTATTATAATAATTAATTGAGTATTCATTTTGGTAACCGAAACCTTCGCGCAAGTTCAAGGAGAGTAGTCAATGGTTTTAAGTATATATATATACAAGCATTACCCAAGCAACGTCTTTAAGCCACGCCTTTCTTGCATTGATGGCACAAACCACAGTCAGGTAATGTGAAACCTTTCATGCGCTTAATTCAAGTGTTATGCGCCGAAGTGCGCACATTTTAAGCATGAGGTGAATGTTTCTACGATATCTGACATTAGTGTCCGTCGTATATATATATATATATATATATATATATAATTATGATTAATAAATCATCACAATATTTTCTTTATATATACCTAGCTGGAAGTAGATTGTCTCGGCTATTTAGTGGCCGACATAACAGACCTCGATGATGTCTCTCGATAGCTTCCGTCCGTCCGTTTGTGAGCCACAACAGTCAGCCTTAACGCAGGGGTCGCTTTGGCGTTATCACAGGCAATCAAAGAAGGCCGGCCGTTCGATTCGATCGATTCTGGACGAGTGTCGCGCCAGGAGAATGGTGTCACCTCAATGACCATTACGACGACCATGACGAAGACCTCGCCCACCAGCAACGGCAACAACAACAACAGCAAGAGCAACAACAACAACAACAACAACAATAACACCACCTCGCCGACCAGCCCGAAAAATGGCTCAGCTAAGAACGGCTCTGCTACTAAGAGTCCCTCGGGCAAAAAGGTGAGAAGGCTTGACTAATCAGCTACGAGCCAATTAATCAACGAGGTGACACTAAACATCGCGACACATCGCAGGCAGAACAAAACGTGTGGTGTGTACAGAGAGTGCGCGCGTGGCGATCTTTGGTGGCGTGAGATCAACTAGGCTTCCAACCCTTACTTCGTATGAGTAAGAGCAATTAAATCGAACTGATTGCTGCAGGCCCCTACCGGGCGGAGGCCTAGATACTTCCTGCCCTCACAGTCGATGGTCTGCGTACGTAATAAAAAAATAATATATATATATATATATATATATATATATATATATATATATATATATATATATATATATATATATATATATATATATATATATATATATATATATATATATATATATATATATATATATATATATGAATTCATATATATTCCTCTGTACTTGCAAATTCAACGTTGTGTGGTGCACCATTTGCTTGTAGACTTGCATGAGGCCAAAGCCACACTCTTCACGACCGTACGACCTGTATGTGATAAATTACAATTTGTAGCAAAAACAAAGCAAAAGCAGTATTAGAATTGCCAGAGTTACTATTACGAGGATGTTTATGTATAAGACAAACTACTGTCTACTGGTAAACGTGTGCATTGTTGGCCGAGACATTTCAGCGGAGGCTGCCCCGTTTGCTATTGTATTTTGCGTTTTTCGCGTACATGTTAAGTGAGTCACTTTTTTTCAATCCTGGCTCTTCTCTTTCTCAGTTTTGTGCCGCTAAAACGTAGAACCACCCAGGATGAGAAATGAGCTGGCCCAGAACTAATTTCGGTGCCGTTTATCTGTACATATTGAAGCGCATCATGCAAGCTTTCTGTGTGCGTTGCCATCGCCTGGTAGATATGCTTCCATGGCGCTTAGCTAACTACTAAATACATAGCTAGATATCGACGCATACACACACATGCCTATTGAGACATCTTAAGAGAGAAAGTGTAAACACGGATGAGGGAAGGTTGATAAATGGCGGCAATCGGCCACCAGTGAAATGCGCCGTTTCAGCGTCGTAGAGTTTAAGAGCTTCCTTACGTAACTCTCGCAGTCTAATGTAGGTGTGCTTCGTCCGTTTGATCTGCCACTACTTTGGACAACTACTGCGTGGCGAGTACGTTGTGGGCCATCTCAATTGTTTTAGGAGTGTCTTCTAGTGACGCAAAGCCTTTGCAACAACACTACTTTATGCTGCATGCTACAATTATGTGCTGACAGGACGGAGTAGAGAAAATAGTAAGAGAAAGAAAGTCGTTTCTGATTAAAACCGGCCGTGTACTCTCAGACACGGCCGCTGAAGCTACGTGTGCACGAAGATGCACTGTGCATCATTTTGAAGCAAATAAAGCAGATATGTCGATACAGCGTTCTAGTTTGTTTCAAATGGCCCTGCAGTTTCCCCTATATAGAATATTGCTAAAATGTCTAAGATATTGCCCTATTTAAACATAGCATTGAACATACAGGTCTTTAGACGGCTATCGGCCAATATTTTGTATATATACACATATATATATATATATATATATATGTATAACTATTCGAAATTTCTGCACCCTGTCTGAGAAAGGAAAAGAAAAAAAGAAAGCTGGATGTTAGACGGTGCCTCTGACAATGACGGCACGCATTCCGGTCGTCAATACTGTGTACATTTGCAAGCATACAAATTTGTTGAACTTTGATACTATGTTGCATCTAAAATGCGCCCGCGGATCGCGCTGTTGTTGCTGTATTTGTTATTGTTGTTGTTTGCAGATCTTGGTACGGTATGGCCGTGTTTTTTGCTTATCTTGTTGTTGCACACTTGTGGTTGCCATTGTTGTGTTTGCTGCTAATGTAATTATCGTCGGAACCGTGGATGACGTTGTTGTTGTTGTGGTCGTTGTTGTCTGTGGTCTGTATTGAGCATTCGTGTGGTGTGGCTGTCTACCAATTTTATAGTGAAATCGATACTGAATTGAATTGAGCATTCGTGTGGTGTTGTATCGACTGTTGGTGACTGACCGAGTGTTGATGTGTTTCACCTGTGTTTTGCTAACGTGGTGCAGCTTTAAGGAGGCTGACCTGCACACATATCCAGCCTGTGTCTATCTGGCTGTCTCTCCCTCTGTCAAACTTCTGTATCTCTACGCCTGTGTACTGTCAATGGGCCGGCCGGTTAGTAGCAACCTTGAGTTGAGGTGTACAAAGACGATACCTCTACAATGCTGCCACTACGTGCTACCACCACCGGCCGATCATCATACTAATCGGGTGATAAGACCCATAAAAACACTAATTGCGTATTGTATTTGTCACCATCATCTCATTCATAATCATCATCAGCTACAAATAAATCATTAATCGTCAATCACCCCCTAACCACTCTCCCTCCCCCCTCCCCTGGTTGTCGCCATCAGTATTATTGTGATTATAATTGTTAGTTTTAGTAGTGTTAATCTGCAATGCTTCGCACGTTATCCGTGGACATAATACTGCTCTCAAAGCTCCAGGGCTTCGAGATGTTTGATTGCAAGTCTTGATGCAAGAAGTCTCCCATTGGGAGACACTGAAAGAGTTCCGTCACGCTAATAAAAAAAACAAATGACATTGGTGAAACTGACGATGACAGATTAACTTACAGGAGAAAATGTCTTCAAGTGTACCACACGCTAAAGACAGTACCATTTCAAAATCGAATATTGAATAACGCTTGACATGTTTAGTGAAATGCATTTTACTACATTTACATAAAATCATATGAACAACGCACACACAGGCGAATATGCACGTATATATAGACACGTTTATATTTATATATGTATATATGTCACGTTCCGAGGAGACAATTGTCATTCCACTTACATTCTTAAAAAAACTAGTTATATCGATATGTAAATATTGATTAACACAATTGCACGTTACCAGAGATACAACGGGATATAAGTTTCAAAGAACGGCCACTCATGGCTCTCTACACTTACAATGTGTGGGTTTTACTTATCGTCTCTATATTTTCCGTGGTGGCCGTTTTTAATAATTTTCCATGATGCTTCTTACTCTCCGTGAACTTCGGCACACTGGCGCGAGACATAGACAGCTTGCTCTGCTGTCTATGTGGTGGCGTCAGGATAATGTGTTTTAATGTCTTTTGAAAATATTATCTCTGCGATTTCACCGTCCTCGTTTCGTTCTGTTTTAAAAATAGGCCATTGGAACAGCGCTGCCACATGCCGTATATTAGCTTACAGCAACCCTTATTTGCTCAGGTGCACGGCTAGCCTGAACACAGCATCGAGGTTGCTCACTGCTTTATTTACGCTAATTAGTATTCTAATGATGACGACAACCATAGTGACGTACGTGGCTTTATTGTCGTATCGTACCTAGTGATGCCGCCGTGTTCCTCAGCCAGTGAGTGGCGGCAACTTTGGCTAGACAACTAAATGCATAATCCACTCCCATTCAACTTTTCGAAGTGTGCCAAATGCTAACATAACGTTGTTCTTTTGTTTGTCGGTGCTGCGCTGACGACCTCGAATGTCGACGACGTACGTTCTGGCGGGGCTACGCGACCGCCGTCGAATCGCCAATTGCAGGACGCAAAACCGGGCGTCGTGGACGTGCAACGGGGAATCGTGGTGCCTCCGTCCGAGGCTCAACAGGCCGAGCAAGTCGTCATTAAGAAGAAGCCGAAGTGCAAATGCTGTGTCATCCAGTAGTAGACTGGTTTGCTGCGAGGAAGCCTGAGGACAAACACACACACACAAACACACACACTCGATGATGATGATGAACGTCTCATGCCAGGAAAGACAGAATGTACCAGCAGTATCACTATCTGCAGCGACAGCAGCAGCAGCAGGAACTCTCTGAAAGGAAGATCGGTTGGAAGATCAGCGAGCAGAAGAAGCATGTATGTCGATTGAACGGTGGTCAACGAAGGTCAGAACGTGAAGTAGTGATCAGCGGAAGTTGGAGGAAAAGTTGAAAATGCGGCAGTTCAGCTGCGAACAGGCAGACCGAGAATTGGATGCGTGGCGACAACAAAATAGACAAAGTGGGGACAGAAATTTACAGACAGACAGGCGAGTGAGAGAAAGACAAGAGAAATGAAGATCGATAGAGAGAGAGATATGAAGAATCGTAACCGGAGGACAGAGCAAAAATGCAAAAGACATTATTGGATAATACAGCCAGCCGTACTACTACTACTACTACACGAGATCGCGCGAGATCGATCGCTTCTCAAACGAGCGACAATACGAGAGACAGTATGTTCGGTTCGTTCAGTTTCAGGAAAGCTAGCATCGACCGCTAAGCAAGCTCGGCGCTCCGTAGAAAACCTGCCGAACGTCCTTGATGTGAACGTTGCTTGATTTTATTGCTATCTCTAGTATTCATTCATCGGCGAGCACGTGCTGATAGCACATTAGCGCCACCTCTCGGTAGTATCTATAGCAGTTTTTTAATTGGCTCTTATTGTTTTTCTTATACCTCTAGTTCATCTCCCTCGTTATTTTCTTCTACAACTCGTAGTAAAAACCAAATTCAAGGCAGGCGAGAGCAATTGGTCACCCCCTACTTACCTGCTACAAGCAGCAATAGCATGTAGTGGCCAATCATACACCCCCCCCCCCCTCCCCCCACATACACACATACCTCCCACAGGGGGGGGCATACAGTGCGTTACGTCTATACCACCAACAACTCAACGATGCCTACGTTAATAGCAACGGCAATCCGTTTGCGCTTGTGCTGGCTAGGTAACCAGCGGCTGGCAACTAACTAACCAGCGGTCAAGGAGCCCTAACTCCGCTTGACTTTCGCTTGAGACGCTGCCCACGCCCTATGGTATATATAGTATGAGAACATATTGTGGTCAACATAACGGTGTCGTCATTGCGACGATACGGTTTACGACACAGCTAATACTACAATCCTAACTACTACTACCACTACTTCTACACTGCGATCTGCCACCACAGTCCCGCCATTTGGTGTTGCAATTCTTCTGCAAGTGTTCATTTTGCGTTGCGCAGCGTGGAACAAGCACTAAGATGGAAGCAGGTCGACGGCAGGTATTGCCTCTGCAGGTGCCAGCGTTCGTAGCTTGCGTAGCATCAGCAGCAGCAGCAACAGTGCGTATCGCACCTGCCGCCACCTGCAGTTCCGTTAATGTCTGAGGTGAACGAAAATTCAATCGGACTACTAGAATGAGCTACTATATATGAGACTATATTTATTTCCGACAGCCGAAAGGCGGCAGCGGGAGACGGCTGAAGATGATCGGTCCGTCGACGGGGGAAGCCCGTCTGTTTGTACATACACACACATAGAGACACGCAGGTTAGAGAGAGGGTCTTCGTGACTTGGCCAAGAGACGTATGGTGGTCAAGGAGGAGAACGGGGAGAAAGCGAATAAAGAGAAGGCGGGAAGAAGCGTAGAAGAAGGAGAAAAATAAAAAGATTCAAGACGACACACCGAACGAAGGAAGATACCCACCTTGTGTATCAAGGCAGATCCTGCGACTTTTTCCGGATCCTGCAACACGACAGCCCTCCTCACGGGATCATTAGGGTGGGCTCTTCGAAATGGGGCACAGAAGTCGCTTGTCCCTTCCCTTGTCAGATGGACCCTGCTTGGGTTGGACTGCTTCGCTTGCCAACGTGATAGCAGTCCTCATGGGCGCGCTCTCTGACGCTAGTTAGGCGCTGGCTAGGTAGCGGCATCAGGTCATTGGGGTTTGCTGCAGAGCACCCCCAGAAGCACGCTTAAGGGCGCGCTTCATCAAAATTGTTTGAAAGTAAAAGAACGACGAGCCACAGGTGAGGTGAGGGGAGCTGTGCGCGCGAGAGCTAAGCAGGCCGTAGATGATGAACACATTCAGGTGAAGCCGATTATGATGATGGTGATAACGATGATGATGATGACGACTAATATATTCGAATGATGAGACCCTATGTCGATAATGCCTCGTAGATGCTGTGTAGTCGAGCCTACCCACCACGGTGAGTACATAAGCAGCATAGCCCTCTGGCCAGTTGTCGTTTTTCGCTTTTATTTAAAACATGTTCAACCATATGACGACGCTGAACATACTTGTGTGGGCAAAAACACAATGACGAAAAAGAAAGAGCATCGCACAGGTAGAGAGCCAGCAGAGAAAAACCATTTTCATATATATAAATATCTACTTCTAATATATAGATATAGAAATACGTTGATGAAAGCTGACCGTAGCATATATGTATGCAGTAGACAGAGATCGTCGGCGGGCGACATCGGAAACAAATGTCGGAGAGGTAATGATGGATACAGGAGATCGAACGATAGTGACTTGGTTTGTGTGTATAAAGGGTATTGATACAAGATCAAACGACCGACGTACGTGAAAAGTTTGAACGAACTTCTAGGATAGATGCTGCGACGGAGACGGAATGGATATAAATACGCGTGTTTCTAATACGAAGGACTGGTGGAGGCCCTCCATGGTGAGACAGGTACAGAGACACACAAATATACATACACACACACACACACACACACACATTCATCCATACATCAACACGCGTGTCCCGGGAGTACAGTAGCTTTAAAACGAATTTACACATGGCCAATAACACCACAATCAACAACACTCTCTGTCACCACCTCCACTGCGCGCACCGAGTCACAAACAACTATAATATAATATAGTGGTGAGCTAATCACATTGCTGCACGAGCGAGCGAAACGATAAACACTTGCCTTAACATAGCCGCTGAGGTTGCCGTTGCAGCGTTAGAGACAGCAAGCAGTTCACCATAGACCGGTTATCCCTTTTATACGCGCGCATGCGTGAGAGAGAGAGAAACATTTTCCCGCTTTCACGGAGGAAATCTGTGTTCACTCTCTCTCTCTCTCGCTCTCTCTTACTCACTATACGTTCGCGGCACGATCATACACGATATATTGCGTCGAGGCGGCTTTGTTGTTATCGTCATAGTAAATTGACCAATTTTTCCATACATCCTGTGCCACTCACTAGTTTGATAGATAGCAGCTCACCTACCTGGCCGTACTCCTGGGCCGTTAGGACGGGGGTGAAGTGCGGGTTGAGGGAGGAGGCGGCGGCGGCAGGGGGGGGTCTTCTCAAGGAAGGGAAACGCGGGTAGGTTAGAAACAGACGTGTTAGTAGGTACCGGTTCCATCTGACCAACAGGACCAGGACGATGGACGGAAACAAGCCGGACGGAAAACCCATAGATTGACAGAAGGCGAAAACAGAGCAGATTAAGAAGGAGGAGAAGACGAAGAAAAAGATGAAATGAAAAACGTGTGTGAACGACGAAACGAGTCTCTAAGGTCGGAATGTTGTCTCCCCATTTACTGATTGTATCTGAGCTAGCAATTAAGGATAATGACAGGATATATATATATATATATATATATATGTGTGTGTGAAGGACTGTCGGTCGCAGGATTGAAAATGACATGAGATCGAACAGGACAAGGTTTGGACACAAACAAACGAACGGACGAGACATGCATATGATGATTAGGATGGCATCAACACAGTGGGAATGATGACAATGATGACACACATCCGGTGAGCACCTGCCAACGTCGTTGTATTTAGAACAATAAGCCTCTAATTGCTGTTGACCTGATATTATTGATCTATGATGGTTTGCGTTTACTCCACAGCCGCGATCCTGGTAAAGCACCAACCATGATGACTACTTTTACTGCTACCACTATGAATAATTACTCTTACCACAGCTACCAACCACTACGACGATGACGGACGACGACGACGACTACGGTTGTTCAACGTATTCAGTATGTTATGAGCCAGCGCTTCCACAGTTTGCTTATTCGGCCATGCACGGCGTCGATGTAATTGGCGAACTCGATTCGTCACCTTCTCGAGCTAAGGGCGGCTTCAATGTGATTGTTTGGCTTATTGATTAAACATAGACAGAAAGACAGCTTGGCCCAGCTAGGCGCCCACTAGTGGGGCGCAGATCTGACGCCATTCGACGACGGCCGTGGTCTCAATGTAGACGAGGACCGTGGTAGATGATTTCGTTTCACGTCATTGTGTTCACAGTACATACACTCGTGCTGAAAAAAAACACCATACAACTACAAACGCTAATACTACTACTACTGCTACACGAATACAATACAAAGGCACAAAAAACGAACACGCAATTTAGAATTTATATATATATATATATATATACGCGAAAATTCAAACTTTACACACAAGGCTGCTGCGGATATACTCGTATTATCGTAATGGGGATAAGGGAGTTGCAATGAAACTCGGCCAAAAATCTTCAGCTTCATTGTGACGGCCGGGCGGTTAAGGCACCAATTTATATATATATATATATATATATATACAAACGCAAGATGACAAAAAACGCACTCAGGTGAAACGGTTTCTCGCTAGTTTTTATCGACGTTTTTATTTGTTTTGCATGCTAAGTCGTTTGTGAGCTTAGCGTTGGCGAACATGAGAAGCACTGCATTACCACACATTCAGACAAACAAACTCACACACACAGAACCAGGAGTCAGTATCAGTGCCAAGGCACGCTGCCTGCCTGGCGTACCCAGAGTCGTGAGCGAATCGTGACAAGTAATAATGAGCGGGTAGTATTGCCAAACTAAAGACGACTTCTAACTACTAAAGTTTTAGTAGTTTAACTAACTTAAGTTAATAGTTTAACTACTATTACTACTACTACTACTCTAATCATAATAATGGTACTACTAATCAACAAGTGGTCGTAACTGATATCTAAGCTATCTACTGCAGTGAAAACCGTAGGAGCAGCAGCGACGGCGACGGCATTGGCACTGGCAATACAGACTACCCATACTACGTACGCATCTGTACGAACAGAGAAACAGACAGACAGACAGACCACTAGACTAACAAAGAGATGAACACAGACAAAGAGATGATTACAGATAAATGGTCACCTACATACACTTAAACGTTTACCCATATACACCCGTATATGTACACAGCACACGTACGGCACGAGACGCGAAGTGAGCACATCGGTCGGTCCGGAGTGCCTGCTTCGTGTTCGCGCGTTGGAACGGCGAGGGAATGTGATGTTCCACCCTCAGCCGGAGGGCGGCACACCAACATCCTATTCGCCGGTTGAAACCGATAGGTAACTAGCTAACCAAACTGTAACCCAATTAATCAATCAATCAATCAGTCAGTCAATCGTGGGGATCGACGTCGAGGTAGAGGTCTCCTCGTCCCCCCCCCCCCTAACTTCACCCATCCAGCCACCTCTACCCATTCATTCATTCATTAAGCAAACCCACCCACCCATTCATTCATTAAGCAAACGAATTTGTCCATCGATTAGCAGCTAATCGTTTTGTTTACTAGTCTCACGCCGATTACCAACAACGTGTCTACAAAGCCAACAACTCCCTTTACCCGATGATGTCCTGATGTCATGTCAGCGTGGTATAGTAGCATGGTATTTTTCGTCTCCGCTACTAAGCTGTGTACTTCTGTTCTTTCCGACATGAAAAGATACAGAGACTGTGTGGTCCGGTCTTCTTTCGGCGGTTCTTCTCCTGCTGAAATATTTCGTTACCGGTTGGCGGCGTTAGGTCACCAATAGGCCACCTCAGGTAGACTTCAGCTCAGGAAAACGTGTTAGCCGATCGGCCGATACTATCAGACAAGTTGGCACCGGCTATACTTTAGTTTGATGAGAACGATTACCTTCTCTTCGACGTCGTCGAATGTAACGTCGTTCGCTCGCTCTCTAATCGAGTGGAAACGTGTGCATACTTAAAAGTCTTTTGATGGTCGCAAACGCTTAAATTTTCTCTGTCCGGTCGTGTACTTGCCGCAGCCTCTAATGGCTACGGCTGGAACAGCAAAAGTCCAGTGGCAATTGGCGTTGACAAAACCTACTTCAGAGCAGTCTTGCAATGTAGTCGAGAAGGACACAATATCGGTATTATATGATATAACGAACGAGGGATAAACATTCAACAGACATCGCGCTTAACTAATGATGCTGAACATTTTAAAACAGAGTGTAAAATTTTCGTTATAGCTAGATCAATACCAACAATATCCTGCAGCAGCATACACATCCATAACAACGAACAGAAGCTGAAACAACCAAATCAACAACAATAAAATCACGAACGAAGACAACAACAACAACAACAGAAATTGTGACATTAATGACACAGCAACAACAGCGACCACAAACGAGACGAGATTAAGAAAAGAAGTGACAACACCTCCTATTGCTGGTATACTATTATTATTGTGACGATGATGATGATTATTATTATTATTATTATTTAGTGCAATAAATGTATTGCCAAAATGTATCGTGCGTCTTGACTCAACTCGATGGGCATCTTTATAGTTTTATAGGAATCAAACAAAGTAATTTAGTGGCAAAGTCCCTGGCTTGCAACCGAAAGATTATGGGTCTGAGTCTAAAGCCGGCTATTCCTCTATGGGCTTTCATGATTCTCTAAGTTAGATGAAATGAATGTCGAAGTAGATTAGTATTAGCTATGACCTAAACAAAGGCGAACAACTGAGCATACGAAGATTTAAGCAAGAAGATGGTGCATAACCACCCCCATGTTATCATTATTAGAAATCTAATGGGGATGACACAAAACTTTGGTATAAACTAAATTAGTACTTATTTACCACGGATAGTGTGTGTTGTTGTCTGGTCAACAAATAGATCGCATCCTTCTTCTCAAGCATATGCACCCTTGAACCCATATGCACCCAAAACTTGTGCGCCTAATGTTCGCTAAGTTACGTTTAGCTTAGACTCTAATATAAAAGCAAAGTAAACGGGAGACAAGCGCTTGCGAAACGTGAGTATGTACACAAGACTGCTTACATTTAGCACTGTATAGGGTATTCGTGTCGCGTTCAGAACGTATGGGATTAGAGAACTGTTAACAATTTGGGGTGTACTACGAGTATACAAGGTTGTACAACCAGAAACCGTAGATGACATTTGTTAACCTTAGATTTAAAACGATTAGTGCGCGTGTCCGCAAAAAGAGAACGGCTCCTTCCACGGAACTCGTCGGGGCATTAGGCTATCGCGAGTAGCTAGAAAGCAGCTAAAAGAAGCAAAACGACGTATTGACCTCTATGCATATACGTGTTAAAAGCGCATCTCTTTATGAATTAGCTTTAATGAAAACAGGCTGCTGCGCTCGCTTGTTGGAATCGTAACAGAAGATTCTGAAGACGAAAATCGAGCATGCTCGCCGTGTTCTATCGTTGTTCGCTCGCTCGCTCGCGCGCAAGCAGATCCATCGTACATTCGCAGTGATATGTGTAATTGGTTCAAATTAATTCGCTAAATAGCGCAAGGTAAGGTAATGGGTCCATTGGCAATATTCTGTATCTCTCATACCTAGTAGCATTGGCAAAAAAGTGCGTAAACATTACGGTACCAGACATAGGAGCCGGAATAGGACAACGGAACAATTTACAGTAAGTGATACAGTCGCAGCGATACACGTGTGCGCAGTATGTTGATAATGTATAATCATTATAAGCCATAAATGTAGTATTATTTTACAAAGAAAAATACGATATATACATACACAAACAACTCACAGCCATCTTATGAATGAATCTTCTAAACATATCATGCTAATCGATATTTTCTAAAGGTCGGTGAGCTTAAAAGAATGCATTCTATCCCTCAGGAGACAAAGTAATTGATGAATGGCAAGCTGACATTTCCAGTGTCCTACTTTGAGCGAGAAGTAACGAAGGACAAATCCGCCCGGAAAATAGATAGCCTGTCATTAAGCTCTCTTTTTAGGAGATCTGAATTCTGTGTTAGAAAAGTCGGGACGTAAATTTTCTCGTCCTGGTAGGTTTGGTTAAGCTGAGCGCCTACCACTATAGAGCAACTACTACTGTAAAGGGAATTTTAGAGTCAGCGTGTAAGATGAGGCAAAACTAACCGTTACTAAAGGGACAACTAAATACACGCAGATTTCTAATATTCGTATATTTTCGACATATATTTTAAAAGCAGTCAGAACGGTCGCGGAATCGTGCTCTAGTCTAATAAAAGCCCGTGTTCTTCTGTCATGATCAGGATATCTCTGTAACTTTCTAATCGACTCCAATGTACTGATGAAAACGTGACCGCCGGTACATAAGGACAAGCAGCTAGCATTCAGGAATGTTTTTCTTACACTTAGAAGCCCTAGCCTAACTTTCTGCGGTAGATAGCTTTTCAGCTAGCGCGCTTCTTTCTAAAAGGCCAGAGCTGTGAGTCCATTGCCAGTGATAATATACCACGGTTTAAAAAATAAAATCTCCTTTTTAGGCTTTTCTGTGCAGATGTTCACCATTTCGTCCAGTGGCCTACGCCTATTTGCGGTTTCGATCAAAGCTGTGGCTCTTTGGCGAACTCTGACAATGCACGCCGCTGGAATTTAATACTATTTATGTTTTCCTGTTTTCGTTTTTGAGCTTGCGCCGTATGGCTTGTCATTTGGCAGCTGGTGCGAGGTGATACCACCACTTATAAATGAATATGATCCCAAGCCAAAACACACTCGGCGTATGCCTAGAAGCTTGTGTATTGCTCTGTGATTCGAGGAATTTAGTAGAATCTTTTGTATTCTCGAGAACCTTCTATTGGTGCTTCTGTCTTACGTGTACGCGTTATACCTAAAGTCCAAGGTGTTCTAGGAGATAACGTTTGCTGTGTGCTACCTTCCACTAGAAACTTTTTGAAAGTCAGCCTCTTTTGCTAAGTTTTACTTGACTATCCGCACTTCGGTTATATTCTTTGCTTAGAGCCGCCCGCCGAAATTGGCCATGCATTTATTTTTGCTCCGCAATAGTTTCGATGATAACTTGCGTTTCCACCTGTCGGCATCCAATCACACTAACGTCACACCCAGAGAGGTACAACGTCATGGGCTTTATGGTCATATTTTTAACTATTGTCCTTCTACCACCCCCACCATCCTGCTTGCTTTTCCTCCTGTTTTTGTTTTTTTTTCATACTAGCGTCACATCTAGGGCCCGTATCGTTCTAGCAGTTATGTTGCCCATGCTACTGGCTGTTGGATTGTTCCAACCTACGTGCATCTCTGCCATCCAGACTGGTTTCTCGAAAGCCCACTCTTCTTTTCTCTCAGCTATGGCGGTATCTAAAGCATATCACGATCGTAACCCAGTTTTCAATATTTATTTTATTATACAAATGTGTTACATGGTTATCCCGCCCAGTTTGTTGGCGAGATTGGTGGCGTGGTACATTATGGGGGTCCGTCTATGAAGCAATGCGAAACGCAGTCTCATGGACGTTAAATTTTGGCTGAGAGTCAGCCCAGAAAGTCTTTGATTTTAACTTGTCCGGTTTACCTGCGAGCTCAACGAACAGCAGTGATACTTCACTATTGTTCGCTAGCGTTGTTCGTAATCCTGTGAGAGCGTCTCGTCGTCTATATATAAATACTCGAGTTGCCAGTCGAGAAGAACCGGACTGCACGCGTTATCCTGAGGCAACTCTGCTACAATGTTAAAAACAGGATCTGTCCCTGAAGAGGATCGGGTCCGACATGTCATTGGGCGAAGGCCGGTAACTCAGCCAACGATATACTTTAGGAAAGTTCTCTAGCTTTACCTAGTATTACGTAAGGACGGCTTATAAATCGAGCCAATTTTTGGGCTTCGAGGTAGTCGAGTAGAGGAAAACACGCTCTAGTAAAAATAAATGAACTAACGGTTGTATACTATTAAGTTGACTTTTTAATAACGCTCCAGTGCCAATGAAGTAAGCACCAGCATTATTTCCCGCTCCACGAAGCTAAGATACGAGCATACTATCATACTACAGAGATCTGTGAACAGGCGGTATTACTGAAATCCTTTCCCTAAGATCATGCATTGTCACCCTTGTTGTTTATTGTTGTTTTATTTATGTCCTGTATGTGTTTGTGCCTTTTACGGCGGCAAGTGAGAGTATAACTTATGGATTTTACCTTTGATTAGCCCAGTGACCTCCGTGTAGCTGTAATGCACTGTCTGCGTGAGCCGGATACAAAATATTCGATACATTTCCGTTTGTTATCTACGTTTATACAATACGATATCAAGCTATCTATCAATCTCGCGAATGAAGAATGAAAACGTCTGCTGTCAAGTTTACGAACAATTTATTAACTTAGTGCGACAATATATTGATGATGATGCAATACTTCTATTTTGTAGCAATGCAATTGACGTTAAGTACAGCAACAGTAATGGTATTGTTTACCCTCAATAACAATAATAATAATAATAATAATAATAATATTAATAATAATAATAATAATAATAATAATAATAATAATAATAATAATAATAATAATAATAATAATAATAATAATAATAATAATAATAATAACAATAATAATAATAATAATATTATTCATATTAGTAATAATAAAGTGCGATCACCAGGAGAGCAATTCGTCGTCATGCCACACAGTGGTTGGCTTAAATGTTATTAGTAACAATTATTAATTTCCTTCACTTCAACACTAACGTCATTCTGATATTAATTATGACTATTATTATAATAATATTTTTGTTTTATTAATATTATTCTCTGTAATGATAATATTGCACTTGCATTTACTAAAAATTATAAATACTAGGATATCAATGAAACTGGTGTTGCTATTCATAGTATTAAATCGTCGCCATTGGCAGCGGTGTCGAGTGTTAAGAAATGCGTCCGGCCCGTCCGATTGTATTTGGCTGGAGGTCGCCTTTGAAGCAGCACCTCTCTAGTACCGGACCTTGATGCTGTCCAGACAGAATCGCGCCTCGACCATGGTCGGACTTCGTCGTCAACCTCTAATCCTCGCACCGAAGTTGATTGCAATGCGTTTGTGTACAACAATCATAGTCATAGTAGTAATCATAATAATAATAATCGTAGTAATAATAATAATAGTAATAAAGGTGCACACAGGTTCAGTAATGCTCCTGCTTTACAGCAGTCTTTCGTATCGTGTGGTTGCTGACTCAGAGTCTTAGTTATTAAACGAGACCATATATATATATATATATATATAGTGTATATTGTTCTGTGAGTTTTGGATCTGTCTGCTCCCATGATTCGTCTGTGTGACCGATCGATTGACGTAATAACACATACCGATTGTAACGTGCCGTAGACACGTAACACGGTAGGAAATGCGTAGCCAACGTAGTTATGGCAAATTAGGCCCACACTTCGAACCAGACAGCGATTGAGCCACCAGGAAGGAGTAATAGTAATAATAGTTAACTTTAGTCACCAACCCGTCCGTCCCGGGGTTTTCGGCAGTCGCGGGTTTTTCTTGACGACGTTTTCACATAGTAATAGTGATGACAGTATCACGTCTCATGGGCCTCACGTCTCTCGTAGACTAGGGTCAGCCACGTCGGCGCGTGTTTGTATGGGTGTCTGTGCTTCTGTGCACATCAATGTGTGCACATCTATGGGTGACTTGTGATTCATCGTCACAATATCCACGGTGTGAATTGTGTACGTTGTCTGTACTGGTGGGGTGGTGGTGGTGGTTGTTAGGTCGCTCACAGCCCATCACGTAGGTACAAATTGCTAACTCCGAGCACTTTGGTCACTAACACTTGTTTACCTACTCAATCCGCCTTCTGTTCTCTCTTGTTCACGAGACGTTACCATTGTTCTGCTCCCGCTATTGCTGCTGCTGCAGAATAGCCCATTTGAGCTGGTATTGTTCCTACTGTTGCTACCGTATCAATCCGTTCCTTTGTCTATTGATCGTCGAAAAATAATAATAATAATAATAATAATAATAATAATAATAATAATAATAATAATAATAATACTAATAATATGTGTATATATTTTTTAAATATTTATACTAATAATAATATTAATGTCGTCCATCGCGAGGCACCACCATCATACACGAGCGAATAGGTGGTCGCCATCTTGTCGCAATGAAGAACGGTGCTAAATAACTCTTATATCTTTCTCTTCCTTCCCCCCCCCCCTATCTCTATTTCTCTCGAATAGCTAGCTCTCTTCAGTATCCTAGTCTAGTTACGGTTGTAATTGTCATCATAAGAGTAATAGTAGTAGTAGTAGCTTGTAGTTGTAGTAGTAACAATATTATCAATCAGTAAGTAATACACTTGTTAGAAGACCGCATCTGCTAGCTTAAGCTAGCTTTCTATACGACGGCCTACGTACGGTATGTACTTACGTCATGATCATTATTATATTAATAAATATAATAATAATAATAATAATAATCATGATCATCCTTATCGTTACGAGCCGCGGCATCGGCGTCTCTATTAGTGGTGCTGCTGCCGCCACTCTGTCATTGTGGCGATCATGGGTTACGTGAGATTGGCGTACAAATTCGCAGGCAAATCGCGCCGATCGCGTTAAGTTCGCGTTGCGCACGTTCGATTCATGCCTTCGTAGCTTGGGAACTACTAACTGGCTAACTAGTGCTGTCGCCGTAGCAGGCAGCAATACGATCACTAACAGTAATAGTAACAATAGTCATCATTATAATAATAATAATATACATAACAACAATCATAATAGTTACTACGGATTGTGGATGATCTGAGTCTTGCGGGAGAACGGGGGCGGGGAGGGGGGGGGGAGATGAATGAATGGGTTGTTTGCTTTATGGCTTACTAATGGGTGGGACGTGGATGCAAGCTAATGCTCAATGCACTCGGCCCGACAAGGCCCCCGACTCGATTTGCCTGCGCTACCGATCGGTGTCTGACTGCCTGTCAACGATGTGATGCTATTGTTCTCTTTCGCTCGCCCCCTATCTAACTTTGTTTCTCGAATAGGTATTTTTGCTAGGACTCGGATTATTGATGTTATTACAGTTATTACGATTTTTCTTTGTATCGTGCTAATTTGTATTATTATTACGATAGATATTATAATTATTTTCATCATCATCATCATCGCCGTCGTGCATGGTCGAGCAAAGCTGACTGGATGAACCAGCGACTACTATTGACTAGCTGCGACTGGAGTGTGGCTTGAGCACCATGTTAAGAAGCTGCAACGAACCGGCAATCAACGTGTTCGTTTTTCCGTTTCGCTGTTCTCTCCCTCTTTAGTAGTTAAATGGGATGCCTTCGCCGTCCATCTGATGTGACCACGGCGGGGTAACAGCGGTGACAGGATGAAGTGTCGCACTAAGCACCATTACGATTGGCTGCTGCTGCTGCTGCTGCTATGCAGAAGCAGAACTGAAAATCTAAAAGTGCTACAACAGCAGCGACAACAATGACCATGATGTATGCTGCTTTTTGCATTGCTTTTTGTTGTTGTTGTTGTTGCTGCTGTTTCTGCTGGCGGTGATGTAAATTTTATAGTGTTTCTGCTGGAGTTGTTGTTGTTATTGTAGTTGTTGATGTTTTAGTGTTGGTACTAGGTTACCGTCTATCTTGTTTGCCCCTGCTGCTACTAATCGCGCATCGCTTTAGGAGTGACGTCTCTTTGTTTTGTTACTCATCTGATAAACATTGATATTGTTGTTTAACGTTGTTGTTACACTAGCTCCTGTTGTTATTCTGGGTGATATTGCTGTGATGACGATTGTTGGCGGTTATTGTTCTTGTCGCGGTTATGATTGTCTTGGCACAAATTTTGTTGCTGCTGCTGCAGCTGCTGAAATCACTTCTATTTTTGCAGAGCTGTTGACCATGATGATGGAGTGAAGCATTTTCAGAATCAATCACTGCCTGGTGAGGTTACTTCTTATGCGTTTGGCTACTTCTTATTTAATGTTAATTTAAAATTTAGCAATCATACGTGTTTTAGAGTGATTACATGTTTATATTATTGAAGCAAAATATTGTGCGTTGCTTTTTTTTTGCTTGCAAAAAGTTTTCCGGACTCATGCTGGGTTAGACTTCGTTCTTTGTAATTTACCTTAGTTTACAGCTATCCAAAAGGCGATATCAGCCTTCCTCCTATACACACGGGAGTGAGGAAAAGTATGTATCGTCCATGAGGCATGGCAACATCTCGGCCTAAAGAAAGCAGTTGTCAACCAGATTGCCTGTACTCGCATACCGCGTTCGCTTAGTCGTGGAGTTCAAGTTCTACATGTAGATTTACCCTTAACCTTACTCTGTGCATCAGCCATGTATGACAAATTGGGGTGCCGAATTGTCGATTGCAGATAGGGGATGGCGACCTAGGCCATGGTAACGGTATGAGTGATAAGGAAACTGCAAAGCTTAGGATAGGTGTTTATTGTGAGACGACACTTTCGCTCACAAGTGATTCCCTTCATCAACGAGCCCAGATCGGCGCCTCGCGCGGGTGGAACGTCTGGCTTTGCTAGCACATATTCCATCGAGTTTTTCGAGCATTGCCGTTTTTGATGTGTTTCTGCTGCTTTATTCCTCTATCGTGTATTGTTTTCTGTGCTATTGTGATATTATTGCAATACAGTCCATAGCTTATACAATAATTTCCTCAGATTCGGATCACCTTCGCAGGATCGCACAGGCATCGTACGCAGGAGGAGAAGTCACCTCCTCCTCCTTCTCCTCCATGTAGCCAAGCGTAACTCAAACAGTAAAATTCGTTCGGCTGAAGTGAACTCAGTCAACCAGGCATAACATAACGTCTGTCCTCTAAAACAGGCAAACCGGGATGTTAGAGTTGAACTAATCAACAAGCAGCAGCCATCTCAGTGGTCACGTTTAGTGGTCCACGCAGTCCGCGCTGAGCGGGCACATTTTTGTTTAGCGTTAGGCTATCAATCGATTCCAGCTAGCCAGCCGGCCAGCAGTACTTCCAGCAGTTCCTGTTTGAACAGGAACGGCAGGGTAACGGCGTCAATTCTGAAGCGACGACGCGTGACGCGTCGACATGATGCCGGCGGCAAACGCAAACGGATTAGCCGCGGCAGACTTAGCGTTGAGCACAGAGTTCAGGTAGGCCGTTAGTTAGAGAATGTCCGTCTCGTAGATTTTATTGCGCGACGTGGACGTCGCCAGCTGCGGCTGAGATGGTGAACTCGTGATCTTGTTCGATGGGCCACCGGCCGAGGCGGCGAGCGACGTGAGCGAGCCGGACGTGTGCGATGCGCAGATCCCGGACGCGCCATGGGCAGACGCCTTGTGCAAGATGTTGCTTTCCGATCCAGTTTTCTTCAAGTCAGGCTTCGGCGGCGATAGCTTCTGTAGCAGCTGTAACCTGCAGACAGAAGGATACGGAAGGAGAACTTTATCGTTAAACGCGACATGTAGAAACGGCAGTGCCTTCGAGCGGTGTTCATGCAAGTAGATATTGATGCCCGTTAACGGTTTCGTATTTCGTCACGACTATATATTTATATATATATATATATATATATATATATATATATATATATTTATAAATCTGGATAAACTTGCGCGCCACAAACAGACGACAAAATCGCGTTCGTTCTGGTAATGTTTAGTATCATTGTGTTGGCCAGAACCTGTAGATCGCGTTCGAATCAAGTACAATGGCAAAAGTGCAAATTCTAGGCTCGGAGTTGGAGCAAAAAATGGCAGTGATTTTATCGCTTCGTAAAGGTAGGACAAGATAATCACATTTTTTAACTATCCGAGAAGTACTGTCGAGAAGTACCAAGTGATGCAACAACGCAGACAAAAATCCGAAAGAGCTTCTGGGAGTGCACTCAGGAAAATTGACGGCAGGTCGAGGCCGGTGAGGACTCCCGAGGTCGTAAAGCGTGCCAAAATACTGATTTCTGATTATTCCGGAACTTTGCTGAGTAAACACGCGAACATACAAGGCGATAGTGCCGGTACAATGCAGACTGAAGGAAGATTTGCGCTGCGTTTCGTATGCGTGAAAAATTCGAAAAGTGCTGTTTGAGAGACTAAAACCACCTTGTTCCTGTGTTTGCTCAAACATGAGGTTGCCAGGCGTTTTCGGTGTTTCTTAATTTGATTACATTTTTACTGCTGACGTTAAATTAAACAAGAGAAATTACCGGTGCCTCGCCCACTGTCCCGAGGAAGTGCCTGTAACAGAAACGACTAAGTTTCCGGCCAAAATGCAAGTGTAGAGTGTGGTGTCAACTGAGGGAGACGTTATGTCCCCACACTTCTTTAAAATGGGTGAAATGATCACAGCGAAGGCCTACCAATGAGTTCTGGTTCTGTTATGAAGCCGTGGATTGACCACGTGCCAAATGAAAGGCCGTACTTGTTTCAGCAAGACGGTGCGCCCGTTCTCAAGCGGCATTTGGTGCAAAACCGGCTAGACGACAAATTCTGACAAAAACACTTTTGGCCACCAAATAGTCCAGATTTAAGACCTCTGGATTTCTTTGTGTGAGGCGTAATGGAGGGAAGCTCTAACAAGTTTCCATACCCTCGAAATACGTTTCATCATTGCGCACTGCCATTTCGTGAGTATTCTAGAAATTATCCTGGGACAAGGTGCAACGGGGCTGCGCGCAGTGTCAGCCTAGGCTTGAAGCGGCTATTGAAGCAAACGGCGGATAAAGTAAAAATACAGACGCGCAAAGAGTCCAAATCCATCATTCTAGTAAGAATATAACGAATTTGCTATATGCCACAGTTGGTCTTAATTTAAGGGGCTATATATATATATATATATATATATATATATATATTCGCAAATCAACCCATTCGGACTATAAGTCAGCGTTGAAAAGCGGTGGCCGTAATCAGGTTTGTGTTGCGGTACAATGCGCCCAAAGGCAGGCGAAGAACCGCAGGTGCATTTCTACAACACTTTTAGGCATTCCGTTTGCGAAGCTGTGACCTGTGTCGTAAACGTCTAGTGTGCAAAAAGACAATCTCAGGTTGCGGGAAATCGCGAAAAAGACAGAAAAGTGCGGGCATATATCCTCGGCTATCGCACTCGCAAGGGTCGATCTCGTATGAGGCGCGGTGTGAGTCCTACCTTGCGTATTGCTCTTGTAGCAGTTTCTGCTTCTTGAGCAACTCCTGATGTCTCTGTTCCAACATCTCTTGACGATTCTGGGTGCCTTCTTGCGAGTTCACGCTCTCCGAGCTGCCAGAGCTGTTCTGCTCGCTGATTTTCCTGCAGCCAGCAAACGCGAGTACAGTCGTATACGTTACTAAATCAATCACACTACGCACCCAGCAACCTTAACGTGCCTTCTCTCTTTTATGACGCTGGAGCCGGTCTCAAGTGAGGCCTCCAGACTCTTTTCTGATTCGTATATAGAAATGGGCCATCCCGTGGGAGTATGCGTGAGCTGTGGTTGGCTGCCAGCCAATCAAGCCTGCTGTAAGATTTCACGCTGCGTGAAAAAAGAGCTGCAATGCTGCAACCAAAAACAAGACAATCAAGATCCGCGCACCGGCCGGATCCGCGAAACGAGGAACATCGTGAAGGTGTATCTGAGCAATGGCGAAGAAAAAGCAGGTGTATCTGAGCAATGGCGAACAAAGCCAAACAAGATCAAACTGCTACGCATGTAGTGGCCGAAAAGCCGAAACGAGCAATTAGAAAGAGGAAAGTGATGATTTTCGAAAAACTGGTACCAGGCAGTTTGTTGGTTGCGTCGCGGCAGAGGTCTACATGGTCGGCCTTTAAAGTTGTTTGTGTGGTCCAGTACCTGATTGAGGGAGGTTCCGATTGGCATCTGCGGGCGGTCTGCTGCTGCTGCTGTTGCTGTTGTTGCTGAGCGCTATTGTTGCTGTTGTTGTTGCCGCTACTGCTGGTGCTACTACTACTACTGTTGTTGTTATTGTTGTTCTCGTTGTTGCCGTTGTTGTTGCTGCTGCTGCTGCTGCTGTTGTTGTTGCTGTTAACGCTGATGTTTGTTACCGAGGTGCTGGACGACGCTCCAGTTCCGGTGGGGCTCTGAACGGGGCTCTTGCTCGTTGTCCTAGGGGGAGGAGGCGGCGGGGTCTTCTTTGCGCCTACTTCTTTGCTACTGGCACTACTGCTACTGCCGTTTACTGCTGCAGCACTGTTACTGTTCGTACAGCTGTTGTTGCCGCTGCTGGCTGCTGGGGTAGCAACGCTAGCTCCTAGCGGCAACGCTGACGTGGATTTGCTCCTGTTGTCTCCACTGAGACCGACGCTATTTCCAGTGCCGATGATCGCTTCGGTGACCGGTAAACACCTGGCGATCGAAACAATAGCCGAGCGCAAATCGCCTTGGTCATGGGTGGGGGTCATGTGTACTGCTGTTGCTGTTGCTGTTGCCGCTGCTTGTGCTTTAGGGATGGGAGCTTTTTGCTAAGACACGGGGGCCGTGACTTATACCATGACATGTAGTGTCCATTTCGAGCAAGTAGCTGGAGTAGGTATGTACACATACATAGATCGATTTACGGCGGCTGGTAAGTGAGTGAATCTGTGTCACAAATCATCAGTAGCCATCTTGATCGGTATAGCCGAATCCTTTAGAGCATGCCTGATATATATATATATATATATATATATATATATATGCTTGTGCTAAATTGCTTTAGTGGAGCAGTGATAATTCAAAGTGAACAATCAGCTACCGATTTGCGAAGGATCGATACATTTCTGATCTTATGCAATAGGCAAAAGCTGCACAAGGCCGTGTCTTTTTAGGTGATAGTGCTTTTAGGTAGTGACAAAATGGTCAAGTGAGTGAGTGAACGGGTGAAGAAAAACCTTTAACAAAACCGCTTTGAGATATATACCTCAATATATCGTGAGAAGCAGCTCTTGATGCACTAGATACACACACACACACTCACACATATATATATATATATATATATATATATATTGGAAAAATGTGGCGGTTTATTCACTCACCGTTTGGATGGGGAGTCGGCGGAACGTGGGGAAAACGTTTGTAGTTCATCGAGCAGGGCGTCTAGGGCGTTTTCGGAGCGACGTCGTTCACGCGTCGTTGACGGAGCGCCGGGACCAACGCTGAGTCCACTCAGCCCGGTCGGCCCTGTGGAGCTCTACACGAGTGGCACGTCCCGTAGGCGAGTGGCCAGCGCAGTGCAGCGCAGCGCAGAGATGGTCCGGCAATGACGACCGAGCGGTCCGAGCCGAGTAGAAGAACGAAGGCAGGCAGAACGCGCAGACAGAAGAAAGAGAAACCATCACAAACATAATTCAGTGTTGTAAAACCTTGACGCTCGACGACGTTCTATAGCGTCACGAGTACACACAGTAGGGAGGGGGGGAGGGAGGAAGGGGTACGAGGAAGTGAGCGTCCTGGTCGCCCTGTCCGGACGGCCGGCCCCGGCTCATTTCGGCCGCCTCGAAAGAGAACAACTATCTCCCATTGTGGCACAGACAGGCTGTGGTTGTTGATACACTCGCAGCGGTCGTTATTTAGCGTATGTACGCATAGGCCTGCGTGTGTGTGTCTGTGTGTGTGTATGTCTATGCGGGCGCGCGTTAAACGTGGCTTTACAACAAAAACATGACACTGATGTAACGATTTCCCTGTCTGTATGACTTGGGTGGGGCCTTTACCGGTGGGAAGTACGCAAGCACTGCAAGATATGTATGCTGTCGGAATCACAAGTGGTGACTGATCTTGTTCTGTTCGTCTGTCTCGTCTGTTGATGCTGCTACTGCTGCTTCTGCCGCGGCTGCTGACGCTGTTACTGTAACTGCGGTTATTGTTTATTGCACACCGTGTTGAACATCATCGACATGACTTTTTTACGGCACTTTACGGCGTACAAGACGCTTGACTATCGTGAGCAAACAAGTGGTGGCAGTGTGTAAAACAATGAACGAGAACAATAACAACAACAACAACAACAACAGCAGAGGCCGGTGGTGAACGGCGTGCGAGACACTGGTGAGAGACACCACGACGCTTGACGAACCTCGCTCTTTTGCTGTACGAGCGGCGGTTGATGAACGCCGGCCGTTGTGGAGGGCCGCGACTGTCCGGGAACCGCGGGGACGACCCTGGCACCGTCCGTCTGGGGTGGTGGTGGTGCAGTCTGACAGCCTTGGCCCCGAGGAGTCTCGTCTGATTTGGAGAGGCTGTGGTTTGATGGAGAAGCCTGCGCCTGCGCCGGTTCGAGGTCGGACCTGATCAAGCTAGGCTCGACTGCTGTGCTGCCGCCATCTCCGCCACCTCCGCCACTGCCACTGCTGCCGCCGCTGCCGCCTGCAGTTGAGGGGCCCGCCAGCTGTACATCATCGTCAACAGTGGGCTCCGGGCAGATCCAGCCCACTGACGTGTAGCCCCCACGCCAGAGACTTCTCGGCGGCCGACAGACGTTGTGTGGCACCCCCCCCCCCCGGATATTGGCACATTGTGCCGTCGTCCGTCAAGACATCATCATCATCATCATCAGGTATTGCAGCGTGACGTGATTGAGCGTGACGCATCATCGTACGCGCGGTGACGGCATCCAAGTGAGTGAAGTCGCAGCGGAGGCAGTCAGAATGATGAAAGTGAAGATGAAGATGCGGACGAAAACGACGATGACGATGATGATGATGATGGCGATGATGACCCCACCACCACGACGACAATCATGACGACGACGACGAAGCAGACGACAAAGACAAAGGTACAGCATATAGGTACATAAACAAAGATAGAGAGAGAGAGAGAGATCACGTGTCGGGAGAGAAAGAGATAGATAACGTGTTGGGAGAGTGAAAGATGTGACAGGTGACGTGTCCAGAGAGAGAGAGAGTGGTCAAGGAAACACGAGCTCAGAAAGGTCAGACGAACTGGTCATATCCACACAGAGAGAAGAGGGTAAAGCGGGAGAAACAGAGAAAAGAAGATGAAGAATGAAAACCGTTCGTTGATGAGCCTCAGCCTCAAGCAAGCTTGAGCCCGTATCGTGAGGGCTATCGGGTATCGGGCAGCGCGAGTGTCACTGTCACAAATCACTCAGCGTCGATGCGGCCGACTGGGAAAGGTGGAGAGAATGAGCACGAAGCAATACCAAAAACGACCCGACACCAAGGCAAACTCATGACAAACAGCTCTCTAACCACCGCCAGTACGGGGGGGGGCGCAGTATCGACGCTGGCGACGTTAACACGCTGGGATAACCAACAACAACAACAACAACAACAACAGCAGCAACAACAACGACGACGACAAAAATGCAGGTTAAGTGACGTAGAGACAAGAACACGTAAAATAGCAGCATGGTGATGACGACGACGACGAAGAAGATGATGATAGTGATGATGATTGTATGATGACCACGACACCAACAACGATGAGAGTGATGACGAGCCGTAGACGATTTTGAAGGCCATCACGAAGACGGCAGCGGCGACACGCGAGAGACATGAGACGAACAGGGGGTGAGGTTTTGCGGCGCACATAGAGGTTTTGCGACTCGCGCGCGGTACACATACTTTAGAACAGACGTCGGGCAAACATGAGATGGCTGGGGTAATAATAGGCGGTACGTACACCGGGCGGGATATGAGCAGCATGTCCCCGCACACCCACCCGCACATCGGTAAAGACATTCGACGAAGGAAATAACAAGTCAAAGATCTGCAGCAACAAAGAGCGAACGTGGGGACCACCATAGCGAGGACGAGCTCAGAAACGAGTAAACTACCACCAGCGTGTGTATCATCGTATATCAGCAGCGCCATTAAATATTAAGCTATTACCGCCACTACCCACGCCAAAACGTTTACGATCACTACTACTACTGTTACTTTATTTAGCACCCACGCAGTGGGAGTCATCTGGCTTTTGGTGGTACCGATTAATACCGTATTTGTCTTAGACGTCGTAACTCGTGCTTGAAATATCTTCAACCGACACTTTGACCAATTAACATTCTACCATGAATAAATCACTAGCATATCATAGGAATATCACTACACTACACCATTGCTATTGTTTGTCTTCTGTTTTTGACCACACTCGTTTTTGCTAGCAGATCTCTAGTGATTCAATGCGGTAGAGCGCGTACATGTATTGATGCAGACAGACCTCTACAAAGATATCACCCACAGGCCGCGAGATATAGGGCAATTGGCTGGCGCACCGCCAGCATGCAAGCATCTGGTCGTGGCAATATTAGTTTGAGCCGCACATGTCCCACTTATCGTGGCAGAGCTCCTCCTCCCTCGCCCACGCCCACGGATGGACCACCCCCAACAAAGTAGGACAGATACGCCACAGCTATGGGCGACGACACGAACTGTTAGAGATATATGGACATGTTTGACGTCTGGGGATTTTTGACCCAATTTCAGGCACCGTCACCATTTGTTCACCACTCTTCTGAATGCCACGGTGATGGCGATATTTGTTGGTTCGTGAGCCACATACGCATGCCCGACGAGCAACGAGTGCGTCGTTGCAATCTCTTTGCAGATACGCACACGGCGTGGTACGAATATGTAGGCACGACTGGATACGACCTCTCGGCATGAAAGGCAAGCCAGGCATTTTAGTCTACGAACCTTGTCAGTCGGGACGATCGATTTCTCGTTCTTTATGTGTTTTTCTGTTTTCTTTGTTTCTCTCTCTCGTTATATATATGGAGAGAGAGGGGGGAGAGGCGTTATACATACAGTCTGTGTAGCATATCCCCAGAAACCCCTACATGTTTGACATGTATTTGTCTACGACACTGGGGAAACGTCGCAACCATATAGCCCCTTTAATAACGTTCGCTGCTGGGCGGCGGGAGCAGGTGAACAATAACACCACCACAACAACAACAACAACAACAACGCCAATAACAGTAGAAAGGCGAATATAGCAATAAAACAGCGAGCAAAGAGAATCGTACGGATCCGATATGAGCAAAATGTTGACATCAGGATGTTTGCTTAAAGGTCGTAGTTGCGACGTGGTGACTCGATAGCGTGGTGACCACGACCGTTTGTCTAGAAGCCAGTTGAAGTGGGTCTGTCTTCAATGGTGAACCCGTTCATCTTCATTGGAACGTGCGAGAATTAGTTTTCCTTTAGAGCAGCAGCAACAACAGGAACGCGCCTAGAGGGGGGCGGACACCTGTTTTGTGTGTTTTTGCATCGTTTGGCAAGCCCGCTATTTCACAGCCCTAGTCCCCTAGCGCGCTGATAAATGTGTTTGATTTGAATCTATGTGGACACACTTGTTGCTGTTGCTGCTGTTGTTGTTGCTGCTTTACGTTGTGCATTATTGTTAATAAAGATGTATGGTTGCTGCCTGTGATCCTTATCTGGATGCTTTGCTGTTGGGTAAGCTCTCGTTTAGGCTAGATTTCTTGTTACATACATGTCTGCTGCTTCAAATTCTCAAAGAGAAGCAACGAGCTCGAAATGCAATACGCTACGATGTACGATGATTTGTTGGGCTCCAAAATGCAAACAGTTGGGGTGTGCGGCTGACAACGCAACACAATAACGTCACACAAGTGGCAGCACATAGCACAAGCAACGACAGTAACACAACGCCGCTAGAGGAGAGATATTGATTTTGATGTTGTACATTTATCTGGAACGAAATGTAATCGAAATGGGCAACAAACGAACCGACGATAATCGAAGCAAACCTTAAGGTTTGAACAAATCGACAAGCAACAAACCTACTCATAGATAAGAACGCAATGTTTTCCCATAGCGATAAATATTCATAGTGAACAATAAAGGTATCGGCAAAGAGCACCAAGGTATACCACGTAGACGTTGCTTCTTTATATGCACGTATATATCCCAGTTTCGTAGCTTTGTAAAGTAAGGCGCAGTACTATGAAGTGATAGTTTAGTTAGTTCACGTAGCTTGAACTTATAGTAGACTGAATCAACATACGTACTCAAAACATATAGACTACCCGTACAAATATACAATTGTAAAAACCAATATTTAGTCACCGTTTAGCCTAATCCATTTAATATATATATATATATATATATATATATATATATATATATATATATATATATACACGCTTTTATTTAAGTTGTCAATCAGGCAAACTCGTTCGAAAGAACAAGGGTAGACGTGAAGGAAAGCATTTAGTCATCATTTAGTGTAGTGAGCTTGCAGACAAAAAATGTGGTACACGCGCAGTTCCATTCTCGGGTAGCGCTTGCAAAAACAAAAACCACGATCATCAATACGGGCGAATCAGGAGAAAAAGAGAGCAGGAAAAATTCCGGATCCAAAAACACGTAGGCAGACGATCCATACTTAGAGAGCCACGCGTTCGTTCGCGCGTGGGTCTCTATAGTATACGAGAAGGAGGATGAGCACAAGGAAAAGGACAAGGAGCCAGGTCAATGGAAAGAGTAAAAGGAAATAACAACAATAACAGGATTGGGCAAAAACAAATACCCAAAAAAAAACAGCGCAAGGAAGAGAAAGAAAGGGCGGACAACAGGAACAATTTGGGTAGCGAAAGAGATAGAGAAGGCAAATGCCAAAATGTGACAACGATCACAGTATGATGTTGCTTGCGTGAAAAACCCTGTCTCATACTCGATCCGTTCGCGGAAATGTGAGCTCTTCTTCCAGCCGAACTTCAGAGCGCTCTGCTAGGGACGAGAAACACGGCAAGAGATAACGCATTGTTGTTGTTGTCAGTCAACAGCTATTCCAACAGCTTTGATTTGGCAATCAATAAAACGATTCGCAACTCTTAACGGGCGAGAATAACAAGAAAAAGTGACGGTAGGAGCTCGACACATCAGTGAGATCAGCTAAGTAAGCTGTTAGGCGGAAGGAACAGGGCGAGCATCGTTAGAGTGGGGACAAATAAGGCACTTCCAACGGAGAAATTTCTGCTCGGTTAGATTCTTCATAAGTTATTCTTCTTAAAGGCAAATGAGCAAATAAAGACTATGATATTGAGTAGTGGGTGCTCTACGCTGCACGTAGCCGCCGCAATCCAATCAGAGTAGAAGAAGAATGAGGGCAGAATGGCGCTACTGATCGAGAGTACTAATACTGGCGCAACAGCACCACAGTCACGACTACTTCTACTTGAAAAGACTCGATGATAAAACAAAAAAGACACGAAATGCGAACGTACGCTACGATACTGACACTACAATACTGAGAAGCTAATGAAACACAACTGACCGAAGGTCTCCTTGTTCTCACGGCTTATTAGCTCCTAAGCTTTGTTGTCGATTATTTCCATTTACACTGTATGTCGCCAATTCTCTATATAACAGGCTGACAACGACCACCTAGGCGATTATTACAACGAGAGCCAAGAAGTGTCGCGCTGTGGGTCAAAGCCTAGGAGCGCGCTTTGAATGCAAAGCGCGGAGAGTAACAAAAAAAAAACGAAAAATACTCGGACGCTCAATATATTGCAATATGAGATTCGAGATGGTGAGAGCGGCGGCGCCAGTGGTTAGCGAGGCCGCTCACCACGGCACTGGGACCAGCGGATGGGTGGCAAAAATGAGGATGCAAAAATGGTATCGATGACCGTCCGCGTGCGATCGAAATCGCCGGCTCAAAATACGAAACAGCACGACAGACACTGTACCATGATAGGCATTTACGGTGTCGTTACAACAAAACCTATTGATTGACATACAATGTGCTAGTGAGACAACACTTTTTACACATATCTAGAGATTCTATATTCATCCTATATATATATATATATATATATATATATATATGCATATGTATGGGATATCTAGAGACCTTATATTCATTCCATATATATGCATATGTATGGGATATCTAGAGACCTTATATTCATTCCATATATATGCATATATATTTATAAATATATATTTATATATTCATAAATTGCTTGTTCCGTGAGTTGAATGTGGTGGTGATCTTTTGTTTTCGGATGGCCACACCCCCAGCAACTCAGCACTCATTTTACAACTTTAAACACGATAGATATTTAATACGAGCCTACGTGAGCCTTGATGTAGCTAAGTAGACATAGGTGTGCTGGTATGTTCTAGCGCTAGGTAAACTGTGCCTGCTACTGGTTTCTCGACAAACTGACCGGCAAACAATCAAGACAGGCTTCGACGACGATTTTTCACGTTGCCGTGAACTTGTCAACTAAGCCTTGGCAGCATCTGACGCACGGCTGCGGGTGGCCGTCTAGTGTAGCTGGAATGTATATCATTAGTTGTCCATCGAGTGCTTCTTAGACCGCAGAGATGCAAGTGTAGAATCTGTACTGGGGGGTGTCCCACCGATCATCACATGGGGTTGTGATATATGCAGATCGACCCAGACTGCCCAGATTGATAAGCGTCCATTATTGTCTAATCAAGGCAAGCTTGACAAGTAATGTCAATTGCTGTTGACTTCTGAAAGCCTGCCGGTGTCTGGTATGTTAATGCTTGTCGAACAAGCCCTTGACCACTCACTCAGTAGTCAAATGTTGGGGGTCATGTGGCCCAAGGCCATTTGTCGTTGCTAGCATGGATGAGCAATAAAGGGTCGTATCTGTTGTTACTGTTGATGTTGCTGTTAATGTTGTTGTTGTTATTGTTGTTGTTGTACCAATTTGTCTACCACGTCTCGGGATACTTACTCGGGACTGGCTAGCCTGGGTGGGCTCCCCGTCGCTGTGGCTGCTACTGCTGCTGTGGCTGTGGAGTCCGGATCCGTCTGCGGATATGGATTTCTCGGGTAGAGATGTGTGTCGCTGCTCTTGCACCGAGGCAAGTCTACGAGACGGATCGAGCAGTCGTCGGGCGTATGGATACGTGCGCGAGCCGCGTAACCGACGCCACCAGACGAAAAAGAGAGGAGATGCACACACAGCGAGAGAGAGAAAGAAAGATAATAAAAGAGAGAGCGAGAGAGGAAAAGACGCAGATGGTGGTGGTAATAGTGTCGACGGGAATCAGGAGAAAGCCCATCGTTCCGCCCGCCAAGGACGCGAGCCGTGAAGAGGTTGCAAGCGCACCGGTTTACCGGCACGGCGGTTTGACGCGACGGGCGCCCAGACACATCCAAACAAACGAACCGAGGGTTAGTCAACAGCAGGGACAGCGAGAAAAATGTGGTTAATGAAAAAGGGATAAAGGAACAGGAAGAAAGGTAGAGAGAGAGAATGTGTGTGTAGGAAAGCCACCGGACGATTCATTGCGCGCGTCCAGTGTCCAGGAAGGGCAACAGACAGTAGCTCGCTACCGAGGAGCAGGGAAAGGGGCATCTGCGATCATGGGCAAATGGGTGTTTAGTAGTGTGGGTGGAAGGGTGTTAAGAACGGACCGTTTGAGTGTGACCAGGGTCCCTGTGAGCTTCTTGCATCTCCTCAGGGCGTTCTCGAGCCGTTCAGGCTCTTCCTTGAGAAACTTCTCTTCACGGACGACTGTCTCCATTTCTCCGCTAATTACAGCCTTCATTGTTTCCTGAAACGAAACAGAACAACAGGCGTGCGTCGTTCAGTGGTTTCTTAATGTCAGTTGGTGGTGCATGTTCATTTCATGCGTGAGGCATCGCTACTAGAATTATAAGGGACGGAAGGGAAAAGGAGCGGGGGGTGGGGAGGGCATAATGATTATGAAGTTTGATTGAAATAATCGATTCATAATTAAAAACAGAATCACCATTAATTATTTTTTGGAGACGACACGGCGGTGTTCTTTGTGTCATTCCGTTTAAATGGAGCTTGCCTTGCTGATCGGCTGGTATACGAATACCCGGTGTCACGCTTACCTGTAGAGCGGGGAAGCGGTTTTTGAGGTCGGCGACCGTGCGCGAGGCCTTCGAGAGAACTAGCGCCATGCTTTCGACGTTCGACATGTTAACACGGCAACGGCGGTTGATGACGTTCGAACGTAGTTCCTCCACCTGCGTCTCCAATTCACTGTGTGGGGTCGTGTAACACGCGACGTAGTAGTAGTATCAGCAACAGAGGAAACCACCGCGCCGGGTAATTCGCCGGGGGTTCGTATGCGGCGCGACATCGGCAATGTACAGCAGGCGAGATCAATGGCAGGTTGGCAGTGGTGGTGTTTACAGATACATAGGTAGATAGATGAATCCGCGATAGCACATTGACGCGCAGAGACACGAAAGTGACAAAGAGCCGGGTCATCAGGAAGATTTTCATAGGGGCGTCGACGGTGTCCGTCCGCCAGTCCGAGGTTGTTGTTGCCGTTGTTGTTGTTGTTGGAGAACACAGTGAGGTCCGAGACCCGCGCACATGTACACGCAATAGATATAGTGTGGCATAAGGTAAAGGAACACGTTCCAAGCAGATGGCCCAGTAGTAGTAGTTGTAGTAGAAGTAGATGCAGTGGTTATGTGCGTGTCAGTAGTCATAGATCACATGACCGCATATAGGAGGGAAAGTTGAAAAAGGCACAGGGCATTGAGGTTAGTAGCAAGCACACTCTCTCTCTCTCTCTCCGAATCTAGTGCGGGTGCAACCAGAACAGTTGCCGTATCGTTAATGGGGTCATATTAGCGGAAATACCATGTCATAAAACGTGTGCACAACGACCGTCACCATCTAGGTATCTCTATATAGAGATATATTTCTTTCTCTCTATCTATACATATATTTTTTGTTTTTTTGTTTTATACATTCATATATATAAACAAGCGGCGCTTGGTCTTTGGAGGTCAACTCTGCGTCAGGCTCTTGTAGATCCTGACGCTCTTAGTATAGCAGGATTTTAGGCCCTTTGGCATCTAGAATAGCATGTGTATATTGCATTCACCACAGCATTTTACATGATAAGGCATGATATTGGCGCTTGCGCAACAGGGCAGCACTCTCTCGAAAGATGTCGTGATCCCACATTGGACAACAGTGGATTGTCACAATTGACTCGTGAAATAGGGAGGGCCTCAAAAACTACGCGTAAGCACAGGGGCCAGCGGCCAATCGGCCACTGATCGTCCGTGAGTTCTGCGAAGGTTACTGGTGGCAAATTAAACGCGGTCCAGCTACACTT
Organism: Dermanyssus gallinae; assembly: GCA_003439945.1. Taxonomy (NCBI): domain Eukaryota; kingdom Metazoa; phylum Arthropoda; class Arachnida; order Mesostigmata; family Dermanyssidae; genus Dermanyssus; species Dermanyssus gallinae. Next base: position 285,878 of record QVRM01006385.1, read on the forward strand.
GCGCGCCAAGTTTTCTGTAAACGATCTCGCGTGTTAACACGATGCTGTTTAAAATGCCCTGACTCTTTCCGCTGAAACTGTGTTGAAACTTTGACAAGTGAGACTGCATAGTATACAGCCTCAATAGACCGAGCAAGCGGTGACGCATTCTCGTCATCTCGTAACCGCACATTAACATCTAATTGTGTGTTAGAGATTTTCAAACATGATTCTTCCAGCCGTCTCCTTCTGACGGATCCACAAGCAAGTCTGGACGAAAGTCGGCTATGTGCCTCTAAAGACAACTAGAGACAGTCTACAAAATTCGTGATGAGAACGAGTTATAAAATACTCAAGGGAAGATGACGTTTACATTTTAAGCGTGTGAACTGCGCTACCAGGTTCATCACTGTATTCGCAAATAAATCATACTGCTCCGCAGCTGAGGTACACATGGTGAACAAGCGCCATCAGTTAGTTAGCGCTACGTTGGTTCAAATGAGGACTTCGACAGTATTTTAAAGTCGATAGTTAAATATATAGATATTATATTAGAAGCCAGATAAAGATTCTAAGATGAGCTTGGCTTAATTAGAGAGAAGTATTGCCTTACATAAAGCTTGCATTATGTTACAAAGGAACAAAAAATAGGAATTTGTAAAAACAGTCAAGATAAAACCGCAGCACTCCGCTTGAGCGATGAGAATTGCCATTAGGTATTCGACATTAGTATGCATACTGCTGATGCTGCTGCTGTGGCTGCTATTCCGTAGGAACACGTAGTTGTTCGGATGTTAGCCTTGCAAATGAAGCAGACGATGCTATGCATGGCGAGTATTACTTACGCGAGATCTTTTTCAAGAGTCTGGGCGTCGACATTATAGGAGCCCTCTTGGCGGGATACCCTAATGCGTTCCCGTGCGGCCACTCCTGCGTCTCCCGATCCTTGGAGCAATTCTTCTCTCTCCTTTTCTTTCTCGCGGTCCTCCTTCTCCTGGGAGCTCTTCACGCGTGCAATCGCCTCGTTGATCTTCGCGCACGTGTCCTGCATGGTCCATACATTCAGCACAAAGCCAAACACAGGCATTTATTCAAGCTTGATTCGAGATGCATTCATCAACTGTCTAACTCACACACACACACACTTTTCAGACACTTTATGTAGGATGGTCAAACAGCAGGGGATTCAACCGGATAACGTAAACGGTGAGCGTAATCAATGACACAAGCCACCTCAGCACTAGCCATACCCGCAAAACTCAATCAAAACAACAGTAACCATCGCACATTACTTTATAGTTCACCTAGCCGAAAGGTCGCCGTTGGCTGAATGACTGTATGGCGAGGCTATCTTTTTATACGCCGGTATATTGCGTTATTCTAGCGTTATAACAATTTCTTCTCTTGCAATCACACATTTTGTGAAGAGATGTCCAACCAGCCACATCGATATAACAAATATATAAAAATCGCTATTTCACTGTGACTCCGTACCAATACATTTCTCTTCTTCGTTTTACTCTGAAACAAAAACAAATCTCATTAAACGAGTCCCCATCTTGTATATATATATTTTTTTTATTCACTATTATTCTTATTTCATGTTAAACAGTGTTACAGTTGGAAGCTCTGAACGTATGATCGCATTTTTTAAAAAAAATACTTAAAAGAGATGCCACGTTTCCTCTACAAATGGCCAAAGACAACGCTTGCCTCAGGAATTTACCTTCTCTTCGGTTGCTCGTGACCTTCTTAATTTGCTTATTTAATTATTTGAGGAATACTTCGTTTTTTTCTTAATAATTTTCTTAAAATTCTCTCTTTCTCTCTACATATATATATATATATATATATATATATATATATATATATATATATATGTATATATTTATATAAACAAAGGCTTCTAACCTTGACAGCTTCTCTCGTAGTGACGGCCTGTGTTTGCGCCAAGCGTCGTAGGCTGCGTACTTCGGTTCGCAACTCTTTGCTTTGCCTCCGTAGTTGTCGCAGTTGAATGCATAACTCTGGTGACAACGAAGAGCCTACCTCTGCACAGGAGCCGCCCACACAGTAACGACAACCATACAAAAAAAAAACAGAAACATTGCCGTTAGTTAGTGATTAGGTGCACGTTAAGCACATATTGTGCCTGATGCAACTTTCTAATCAGTCCATGTACATATAAATATATATATTATAGGGTTGCACATTTACTAAAGGACTGTATCATAAGGATTTGAACTTCGATCACTGAAAAGCCATAGTACACACGTTGCACACATTCGCAATGCTTTCATTTATTTACCGGACTATCTTACGCCACGCAACGTAGAGTTTGTTTCTCTATTGAATTATATCATACGTAGTAAATAAAATAAAAAAACGAGTATCGCTTTGATTTAATCCGCGAACAGTGTCATTACAGGTTTGCTATACTATTCGATTCAAAACGTTTGCAAACATGTGTGCGTATATATAGTATTGTTAAATGACAGCAAAACGCTACAAGATTTAATCTACGACACAGTAAAACAATTACTTAATAATTAATTTGTTCACTAATCCTCTCTCTAGTGTCCCCGTATAAAACAAAACATTCGACAACGTACATTACTATATTATCGAGTTCTAGCTATTAGGAACAGCCGTATACCATCAATGATATCGGCTACTTGCTAACAGTGAGACCAGTGAGTAGCAATTTTGTGGTAGGAAAGAACCGTTAGTATAGTAAGTAAAAGGGGTGGGAGTTATTGCCGAGTTCAGCCGAGTCTGTTGCTTGCTTGTTTCATCGCAGCGGGGAGGCGAAGACTTAACGATCACCACGCATGCAGTAACATAGTAGCACAAGCGCTTGGAATATAGTTGTTAAAAAGGATCGCAGTTGCGACTCATATATATATATAAAAAAAAAATAATATATATATATATATATATATATATATATATGTGTATATATTGTTTGTAAATGCCTCCCATACCCTTGTTATTGTGAGTAAACGTCGATGTTGCTGGTTTAGGAGGGGGTAGTGGCTTATTGTGACGAGATTCCTTGTCGGGAAGAGCGGGCGGTAATCCGGGAGGGCCAAAGTCGCCACCATCTGCTCAGCGTCAGTAGTAGCAGCAGAGAACGGCGGCGTTGTCGTCGTCGTCGTTGTTGTCGTTGTCGTCAGCATCCAAAGCAAAAAAAACAGCAACAATAACAACACCAATGACGGCGAGAACGGAATCAACGCCGGCTGTCAGAATAGGGATGATGGTGGTGGTGATGATGGCGGTGATGATGATCATGATGATAACGGTACAGATAAGGAGGAAGAAACTTTCACGGACTTTTGATTGGCAACCGCTAGTACGGACCGATGACCGATCAAAGATGACGAATCAATCAATGACCAGAACGAGGTTCGCTTACGCATTCAGTACAGGCCTTTGACGCCTCAGTACAGGCCGTCGTCAAATTGTGTGTGCGGGAAATAGGTGAAGCCAAATGCGAGTCTGCTAAAGCGAGGCGTGTGTATGTACATGCGTATGTATATACATTTTCATATGTGTGCATAGAAATATGCATATATATATATATATATATATATATATATATATATATATATATATATGTATATATATATATATATATATATATATATATATATATGCATATATATATATACATATATATTATATGTATATATATATATATATGCATATATATATATATATATATATATATATATATATATATATATATATTTATTTATATGTATATATGCATATATATATATATATATATATATATATATATGTAAATATGTTCACAAATGTGTCTGTATTTATAAGGATACAGAGACGTTTGTGGGCATGTACGTATGGCATATGCAGCTGTTTAGATATACAGTCCCCGAAAAAAATATAGGGCCACCCATTTTTGTTACATTTCACGCATTTATTATAACCAATCGTGTAAAGATCACAGTGACACATGCTCACAGAGTAACAGCGGAAACTTCTATCGACATTTGGAGTCTCGGATTACTTTGAACCACGAGATTTTCACATATGGCACAGCTACACCGCGAAGAAATTATAAGGCCACTAGCAAGATACCTGTTTTAACAAATAATTAATTTTTATTAAGCGGATTAACGGCATTTGGGCTAATTTCACGGCATTTAGCAACTATACTTAATACTCAGTGAACTTTCCATTAAGTCTGATAACCTCAAAAGTGCGGTTTGGTATAGTGTTAAACAAATTTTGGATGACATTTGCAAGAGCTCGTCCCAAGCCTCGAAAATTGTGTTTTATCAGTGTAAACTTATTGTTCGAGCTAGCTCCACACATTCTGGATCATATTAAGATCAGGTGAGAGTGCAGGCCAGCGAAGGACTTCAATGTGACGTTGGTCGAACCAGCTTGCGATCCGCCTGGCGGTGTGAGTCGGGGCGTTATCGTGCGTAAAAACGAAGTCTGGCCCTCCCATCAGCTTAAAATGCGCCGATTGCTCTTTTAGTAAATCCCCGTAGCGCGTCGAATAAACACGACCGTCTAAAAAAACAATCGGCGACTTTGTATAATACCCGACAGCAGCCCAGATCACCACTGAACCGCCACCTGAGTGACGTTTTGACAAAATTCGTTTTTCCTTGCGGACTTCAAGCAAATAATAGTTACATCGATCCGGTTCATCAAAGTTAAACTTTTTTTATCCGAAAAAAGCACTCTGTGTCACTCAGTGGTCCATGACATCGTATCGTGGGCACTCAGTTGTCCATGACATTTTATCGTGGGTGAAGTCAAGACGAGCTTTCATCGGTCAGCGGTCAATCGTTGTTTTTTCTTGTGTATTTTGCCAATGTGTCTTCCTGAGGAAGCTTTGCACATTTCGCACGTTCGTTTGCACGTCGGCCGCCGCCGCAATCGCCCTCGCCGAGGGCGCAGAGTGCGACGCTTTCTTCAGAATTGCAGGTTGTTTCGTTCCAAAATAGAATTTGGACGCCTGAATTCTTTTTTTTACGGCGTATTTTTTACCTAAATTAACAAAGTTATTTACTTCTTAGACACAACGCCTTAATTGACGGGAAATTTTGCGATTAGAGAGGCCGATGTTCTTATAAGCCTTGATATGGGCCTTTTTTTTACTTATGAGGCGCCAGCCTAAGCCTATCGTTTCAACATAGGAAAAACTTCTGGTAGGAGGTCTGCCTTTGTTTCTGTCGAGCCGTTAAATGAGCCCAAACGTTGTTATTCCACTCAATTCACTCGCTAAGACATGCATCTTGGTGGTGACTTTATAATTTTTTTGCAGCGTAGCTGTGCCAAATGTCGAAATCTTGTGTTTTAAGGTAACCCGATACCCCAAATGTTGATAAAAGTATCCGCTGTTACTCTGTGAGCATGTATCATTATGATCTTTACACAATCGGTTATAATAAATGCGTGAAATGTGGCAAACATGGGTGGCCCTATATTTTTTTCAGGGACTGTATGTACACCTGTATTTGTACGGATACACATTTAAACAACACGTATATCCATGTGTATGTATATATCAACCATTTGTGTTTCATTATGCTTTTACTTTCGACCCGATGGAGCTGTCGGTAGTGACAACGGCTTGACGTTCGATTGAGAATAACAAGAATAATCATAGTCAGAAAAAATCACTACCACCACAGTTATCAAATTGCCAATCGCTGTCGAGTCATGATATCAACGTTATTATAGCATGGCATCGCGAGTTCAGAGTTGGCGCATTTGACTCGTTGGCCGTGTGTTGGTGACCGGTGGTGTGTCTCATTGGTAGCAGTAGTAGTTTTGCGATATGCGTGCTTTATGGCCCGGCGGACGGGGATCTGAGGGCTTTACATGCTCTCATCCCCAGGAATTAGGTTAGGGGAGTAGATAGTCACGTTCAAATGGGATAGGGCGGATGTTAGCGCAACAAGGTCTGCTATGTCGTGAAAACGTTGCCGCTAGAGGCTGCTTATAACGCCCATCAACGCGACAGAACAATGTCTGTTAATGGAGGAAGAATGGATGTTATTGCTGCATTAGTGTTACGCTTAACTTTTGACTTTTATCACACACTGCAGCTCTCGGTGCTTCTGTCACTGTATCTGCTGCTACACGGCTGCTTCAGTTACTGTAGATGGTGTGTTTGCTGTTTGCAAGAGTTATTCGAGAGAAATTGTTCGAGTTTGTTTGATCTTTACTTGCTCTGTTTTTCTCTAAGGATCCGCTCCGGTGACCCGACCTGAGCGCTGCGGCAAAAACACAAACTTCAGCGTTTGCGGCAAAGTGTTTTGCTCAGCAGCTAAAAATCTAGCTAAATAAACTCACACCAGAGAAGGTCAAAATATGATCCCACAGCAGCATACAACAGCGCCAGCAGTAGCACCAATAACAACAACGACACATGACATATTTGCAGGATAGCACAAAGATAAGAATCGTTTATATGGATGACATTTTACAGGGTAACACTAGGATAAAGAGGAAGAAGAAGACAAATGTATTGACTGCAGAAAATTCAGGCACAATTGGAAATGCGTTTAATTTTAGCGATAGGATATAAATGAAACGTGCTCATTGATCCTCATTGCAGACGAACGAGGCAATCATGATCAAGGAGATAAATAAATATATATATATATATATATATATATATATATATATATATATATATATATATATATATACACATGTCAAAGCTTTTATCATTTGAATTATTTAAATAGTGCCGCGTTGGACCAGTATCAGCCTTATCTGTTGGCTTCTCGAACATTGATTGGCTATGGCTGTCAAGCATTGCAATATTTAGATGGAGAGCACATACAACACAACTACGGTGCGACTTTTCGCCTTTTGCCGAATATTGCAGATGATCCATGTTTTGCCTGGCAATCGTTTTTTCTCAAGAAAACGATTATTTGATTGAACTTTTCTGCTGCAAACTGCTTCTTTGTTTCCAGCAATATATTTAATTAGTGCAGCAATATCCCCTTGCTCACTGTTTGACGGCCGTTATATAATTAGCCTGCAATGAACGGTCATGCTATAAAATTGTGACGTTTTCTCGATGTCCACTAAACACCGTTGGTATAGTTTTCACATATGTTAACGGGCTTATTTACTGCATGAGATTCTGAGCAGCTGGCCGGAATTTTTGTTGTGTAAAACGCGTGATGACACAGCTAAGGCGCTTGAACTTCAACAGGCCCCGCGGCCTTAAAAGTGAAGGCGTGGTCTAGGGGGACTAGTGCGCTAGTCATGGTTGTCATCTACCAGGGTGTTCGGTCAGTTCGGTCCCTCTTGTTGACCGAATTTTCTTTGAACGATGCCTATTGAGAATAGATGATAACACACTATACCGCTGAGAGTCAGTGGCCCTGCTGCCACAAGGACTGTTAGGGAAGCCCTAGATATGTTAACATGTCCGGCCCTCAGTGTATTGAAGATATGCCTCAGGTTAAGTCCCAAACCCGTAGAGAAAGGAAGGATAGTCTAGAATTTAAAAAAACTTAAAAAAAAAACATATTCTAGGTCCTGCGGCCAATATAATCATGATTTATATGTACACTTATAAACATCTGATTGAGGATAGCATAACTACAGAAGCTCAATAGAACCTGGTTGTTATGGTAAAATATACAAAACACTCAAAGTGCAAAAGGTCAATTGATCAACGAAGACTCGGCTTGCAATTATTAATTGCCGTTGCGCGTAGTGCCTACGTTGATCATAGTAGACAGCCGCCGTGTAGTTTAAAGAGGCAAGAGCACAAAATGTCACCAACACATTCAGAGAGTAGTGAAAGGAAATGGAAGGAAAAATGTAAAACATGGGCTACGGGACACAGGAGGGAGGGCAGCAACGGAAGCAAGCTTTGTCATATTGGATGAAATGACGACGCTATAAGCTAAAAAGTGTGCAACTGCACAGCGCCCTTAACGTCGTCATGAATGAGAGATGGAAGTGGATTGAAAAGTAGAATAAACGAGCAGGAATATTCATTATATATATATATATATATATATATATATATATATATATATATATACCAAGAATTAGCACCAATGGGGAAACGTCATTGAAAAATCGACTGACCCGATACCGAGTAGGAGCGAAACCCCTTGAGTGCCGGTCTGATTGGTCTATCAGCTGGATAGGTCGCGATCGCGTCGTCACAAAGTCAGCAAAGGAACGACAACAATAATCACAGGCGCCGATTGTTATACGTCGAGTGCGCGACGCTAGAAAGATTGCCACTCGTACATCCTCGCGCTTTGGGCTACATTTGATGCAAATAGTGAAACATTTGGGCCACGTTCTAATAGCTAACTTAACATTGTTGGCATTGTTTCAGAACCGTCAGCTTGCGCTCACTGCAACCACCCCTCGTGATCTGCAGCTGCTTCCACTTTGAATCTATAACCAACACAGAATCGACTTTCAAAAAAAAGCTCATGCTATCGTATGAAGTCTCTTAGAGAAGGAAGACAGACGATGCCATCCGAAACTACTGTTATATAGCTGATTACAACTGTATCTTTGTTGGAAATAGGCGGAATAGTGAAATAATAACTTAAGATTAGAACTGACTACGGCAGACAGATGATGAGATCTGATTGAAAATTTGCCGTACGAGGGGTCGAGAGAAATACAACAAGGGTCAGAATAGAATCTGTATTATTAGTCTAGCCCGATAGCTTTTGTTGCCTTCTTGTAAAGTTGACTCTGCCACAAAGGCTGCCGTAAGCTTTCGTGAACCTCACGATTACAGGTCAATGTTATTATTACTGTTAAGATCAATATAACTATAGATGCTATTTATAGGATACCTTGCGATGAAGGCGAATGTGACGAGGATGTTAGAGATTCCTCACAGAACGACACCGATTTCTCCTCTGAGAGAACGACGGCGGACAAAGAAGCCAAAAATACTTCCATTTAGAAAGAGTGAACGCCGGCGCTATGATTCTGCGACTCCGAACCAAGGGTTAAGGGACTACTACATGCCAATCAATGTTTTGGGTGTGACTAGAAAATTACTGAAACAAATCTGACCAACATTTGCAAATTCTACTTCATCTACTCTCTACGACGTGCAAGACTGCGACCGTCCTTCGGTATTAGTAGAAGCATTAAAACATCGAGGAGATGGAACAAGGCCATTTGCTCAACAAAGAAATGAGAAAAAAAGACAAGTGTGTGTTGCTGCTTTACGTCCTTAGTTTAATGAAGATCCCTTAAAGAGACAAAATCCCTAATCGTTTTCAAAGTTCAAAAATGGAGCTTAGTTACGGCTGCGACAGGCGGACAGTAATAAGTGCAGAATGGGCGCTAGGCGTTATTGTTACTAATACTGCCATATATCTTGGTTTAGTTCGTTGAATCTGGATTTAGTTTGTAGAATGTAGTCATACATGAAGGCGGACCTGCGCGACACAAGCCGAAGATGCTTGAGATAGCTTCAAATCTTCACACAATTAACAGTTAATGGCAAACGGTCTCGTTAAATGCACAACCCGTTGAATAACGCACAGAAAGGTAACTGTACTCGTACTAAGGTTCAGTGTCATAGGCCGCGACATAAAGTGGAAAAAAATCGGTTGATCCGTTGTGAGGGTTGGGATGTCGTAGTAGGACAGATTTCGAACCGGTAGGGCTGATCAAACTAAGTAGAGGAAACGAAGGAACGAAGTAAATGAAAAGGGCTCCAAAAATACCGACACTGGGGCACGGTGGTGGCAAAAAATGTCGGGGCAAGTATCAAAAAGCCAAAATACCTTTGAACGGCTGTCTCGCCTTTGATATTGGCATGTTTAACGTAGATGATGGTGACGAGCCGTCTGCGAACCGACAGTAGGTTAGTCCGATAGGCACTCGATCTACCATTTTGTAATTTTTCTCTTTATTTATATATATATATATATATATATATATATAAGTTGTTCCAGAATTCGGCCTGCAAACTTTGAGGTCTAGAACAACTCAGCAAAAATAAATTGTTTTCTTCTTCCAATGGAACGAGAGGCGAAAGAGCTTCATTTCGTGGAAATTATCTTTGATACAACATTTGTTCTGCTTTGAGCTAACAAAGAGTGCAAATGCAGTGCAAAACAAATGCAGAGACTTTTTTTTCAAACACGCAGGTATATTTGGTTTGTCGATAGGATGACTGGGACTCTCGCAATCGCAGATTTAGTAAAGATATGTTAGAATAAAAAAAACTCGATACAACAGTATTTGGCAATTTTTCTCTCACTCCAAAAGAAAACACTTCCGCCCCCTTGTTCCATTATAAAAAATATTTCTTCGCCGAGTTGTACCAGACGACAAAGTTTATGGGGCTAATTTTGGAAGATTCTGTATATGTATATATATATATATATAACACAGATTTCCTAGCCTATTGGAAACTACTTGTGCGCGTGAGATGCGTATAGGCACGTAATAAATACGAAGTTAAAAAGTATAGTATTTACAATACGATCAAAAATAAAGACCGAAGTGCGTTACTTGTGTACACAACACTGATGAGTCGCGTTGCACTCTCTATAACTAGACAAGCCAAGCATAACCGGTCAGTAACCGGCTCAGTGGTTGGCGATGCGTAATTAGGCTTCGAGGTGTGAGCGCGAGGTGGATTTCCTCGTAGTGGGCTGCAATGTTGAATGGAACTCACCCTTATCGGTGTCTCTGGTAGGAATGAGGTGTTGTGGCCGGGACGCTGGAAGGTTTGCGGCTCCCGTATGCGGAGGTTGTAGAACCCCGCCGGGCGCCTGCAGGGCCGGATTTGGGCTGGTAGGGGCTAAAGCCTTATGAACCAGTCCTGTCAAACTAGCAAGTTGTCGTTCCATGTACTCGACACGCAGGCGGGCTTCTTCGTCGATCAGCGGAGCGCCTATGCAAACACACCAAAGGAACCGCCAAAAAAAGAGACAAATCGTCGACAACGTCCACTTATCACACATGTAACTTGTTCTTATTTTTCCATGCAGACATGTCTGCCCTTCTGCCTACAGACACGGGGTCACTGAGAGTAAATTATCGCAGGATTCGGTCTATGACGCGCAAGTAATGAGTACACTGGCGGACAACATAGATAGGCGGCAGCATAGTGTCCGAATCTGTTGTCTAAACCATCCGCGTCTTTATTATTTTGTACCACGTTAAGTATATATATTTTTACGTTAAGTATATATATATATTGTACATAAAGTATGGGCACATGGCTACAAGTACAAAGCGTCCCCAAAACAGCTGTCATCTGTACCACCTTGACAAAACGCCGTTCACACCAAGCGGCGCAGCGAAAAATATGCCAAGCAGAGTACGTGGACTTAGAACTATTCGTATATATTGTTGTTGAAGTGTTCATTCTTCCCTCCAACCGAACGAAGACTCGACTAAAAAATAAATCTGCCAGTAAGGCGCGACTAGACAGCAGCGCCTGATGTTAGCCCCTTCGTCTCGGCGGCTATCAAGAGTAGCACAAATGCGTAAAGCTCTATACGTACCGGGTGGCCCTTGGGCCAGGCGTGGATCGAAGAATTGATCGGGTTCGGGATACATCATCCTTGAACTCCTCTCGGGAGAACTAAGATAGCCTTCGGGCGTACGCGACCTCGGAGCCATGTCGTGCGGGTAGCCTCGACCTAGGGAATCAAGTCAAGCAGACGACAGCGTTTAGAGGGAAATACTTAGAAGTAATGGTGTTCGTGTAGGTAAGACGTACTCGAATGTATGCTCAGGAAGGGTTTGTGTCAAGCGGCTTGGTAAGTGCCATGGGACACGTAAATACTTACCCCAAACGCTTAATATTTACATCAATTGAATTACAATCACTCTGCCATGCAAGGCAGAATACGAAAAGCTCCACTGAGGGTAACAATATCCATGTGACCCTGAGTCAATTTGGACAAGTTAGACTATATAGATCACTACGCCGATTCGAATGTCAGCACATTGGGGAAAGAATTTTTTTTCGTTTGGATTAATTTGATATACTAGCATGCAGGTATAATATATATAAATATATATATCCTTAAAATATATATATATATATATGCATATATATATATATATATATATATATATATATATATATATATATATATATATATATACCATTACAAACCAAAGGGCTCCCACTATGAAACAAAAAACAATGATTCGTCCAGTGAGAGAGTTGCCTCGATACGAACTTGTCTTATCGTCACGGAGCGCGCGGAGCAGATCGCCAGTGAACATTTATATGACCAAAGCCAACGACGACAAAGCAACTGTCGACGCGTACGCCAATTTGGTCATGATGCGGTAATCATTTCCCTGCTTAGCTGTAGTACAGGATTGACAGGACAGCAGGTCATGCTTAGTCGTAGCAGCGCACACTTTACAGTCGTAGCAGGCGAGTAACAATTGAGCGTTGCTTAAAAAGGATTGAGGCGTGCAGCAGGACGTCAAGCGTATAGAGCATGCAGACGCATGCCCGCCAAAATACGTGACCATTTGGTTGGCTTGGTAAGCTTTACGCCTCTATAGCGACCGCGAGGAGGACGTCAGTGACCTCGCCGGAACGGCCTGTGACGAGACCCCACTTTTAAGTAAGGAACCAACCTAACTTGTGCACGAAGGCCAACCCGCTAGAAGACTTTCGTTTTTACGCACAACGAGCGTTCAATAGATACGGCAAGCTGTCCATCAGAAGCAGCAGCAACAGCAGAAGCAACAACAAATCCTTCAGCAGCGGCAGCAGCAGCAGCAAAGAGAAGAGTCAAGGTGCTTTACCAATCGGTAAACTCGCGTCACGGGGTGTAATATATGCAGCTCGTATGGGGGAGAGATAAAGAGTATGCAAGCGCACAAATGAAAATCCTAATCGGGCACCGCTCGTGAGCAAGATCCGATAAACGACTCATACGATGACAAAGTCTGCTGATACCTATAGTGCAATGAGCAACTGTGACATACAGCTGTGGTGATAGCTAGTTGAGGTTGGTATATGTATGATTATGTGATTTGGAGGTGCTGAAGGAGGAGGAGGAGGAGGAGGGAGGAGAGTATAAATAAGCGCCCTTAGAGATAGTGGTCGTTGAGTGGTTGATTGCTTAGCTGGGACAGGGATTAATTGGTTGGTTTGGGTTGCAAGTCGTTTGGTGACCCCCATTTGTGCGGAGCGTCTCCTCCTACGCGCACTACTCACCAAGCGGTTGTGGGCTGTGCGGCGAACTAAGGGGAGAAATACCCTGAGGCACAAAACCGGCCAACCGCAAGGGTTTTGGGGGCAAGAAGCCCGCCGCTGTAACGACACAACACACCGAACAACAGCAACAAGAACAGACAACAAACGACATCGAAACACAAACGTTCCAACAATCGCAGCAACAACAGCAAACGACCGTAACAACGACAAGATCGACAGCAACAACAAAAGGAACAGCAACAACAACAACAGCAACAACAACTAACACAGCAGCAAATAAAGCAAACAAACAAGGGAACCAGCCATGCTATAGCGAGACAAGCATTGACAACAACAGCAACAACAGCAATAACCGGATGGGGTAAATGGATACGAAAGTACCCATGACGATAAAAATATGAAAACATACAATAATTGTTGTTTTCATATTTTTTTGGCTACGTTTCGTCGATCCACGTGTTACCGTAGGACACAGAGTTTTTGGGCAATCTACTCTTTTCTTACAACTTAAACAAGTTCTTGGGCTGCCTAAGAACGGTCACACAAAGGAAATCGGAGACAGTACGTTATCTGATAATGAAAATCGAGATTTACTTGCGGCACGAATACTGAACAAGATAGACCTATTACGCAAGTCGCTAAAAACGAATCGGCGAATGCATTATCTTGTATCGCAACAATGAAGTCTATGGGCCTATACCGTTAGCTAGCCGCCTAGCTTAATGCGGCGCATAACCGTTTCGTCGCAAATCTACACCAAAACAACAGGTAGCGCAAAAACTGTACTCGACAAATATGTTCTAGACTGCTTTCATTAATCGTACTATGTTTTCTGCTAATACTACTGATCTATCTATGTTGTCAAATCGTTCCCATAGTATCGCAAGCGTTCATGCCAGCAGCACTAGATTAACGCAGCATTCAGACCACTACTCTTGAAACGTTAGGTCTTAAATCAGGGACGAATACAACGAACAAACTCAAACAACTTCTGGTTACTTTCAGAACTTTGACACACGCAGGCAACGAAGCAAAACGATTACACGTTAACAGGACAGCAAATCGTCTATCTACTAAAGTATTGCACAAACACATAAGCGCAGTATGGCCGGCTGCACATCACTGAGAGCTACATATCACGACGTATGAGCCTACATACATGAACTCCAATATGGCCTTGGTGAGCCCCTCCTAGCGGAAAAAGATATATCCCACCTACACAATGGCAATGGATTAGTCGGCTAGCGGCCCTTCTTAGAAAGCTCTAAATCTTCTGTCAAGTACAATACTTACTTTGAATATGTCATGTGCTCTATTGTACATTGTAAGAATAAAAAGGTAAACAGCAGCAACAACAACAGCAGCAACGACAATAACGACAGCCTTATTATCAACAGCAGCGACTAACGAATGAAAGCAGTAGTAGCAGCAACAACAACAACAACGAGAACAACAATCTCAAAGGCATGTTAGACACTTACCTTTGGGATTAAGGTCATGATGCGACTGGCTCATAGGCACGAGATGGGGTGGTTGCTGAGATCGCTTGTCGTCGGCTATGCCAATGGGAACACCAACGGCCGAGTACGTCATGCCTCGGGGAAGGGTCTGCGAGAAACCAAGTTGTGCGGGAGGCGGTCCCGGCGGGCCCATCGGTGGTCCTGCGGTCCGCATGGCACGCTCGCTTGCCGCAGGTGAGTACGGCCGCATCGGTGGCTGAGGTCCTCCGCCTCCTCGATTCGCGTACATCGGAATTCCGTAATAGCTCGACCCTAGCAGGCCATAAACAAACCAGCAACCAGCACAACAGAAATGCATTTAGCAACTCGAACCTAACGAGCCCAATCATTGAGCTTGACAATAACAACAACACTAAAAACAACAACAACAACACCGACAACAACAACAACACCGACAACAACAACAACACCGACAAGAACAACAACACCGAAAACAACAACACCGACAACAACAACACTGACAACAACACCAATAAATACTCGTTTAAGCGAAACTATTAATCAATACTAGGTTTGCATATAATATTATATTGTACAAGATATGCCTGACAGAAGCAAGAAGATAGATGGACGTGTGACGTGACCACCCCATATGCTCGCTTGATAGGCTCTAACTAACTCTTACATTCGTTACCAGAAGAAGGTGGCTTTTTCAGAGTTCTGAGCGGTAAGTTATGGTACATATTATATTGATGATCAAATCAAAACTAGGCGACGCCTCTCCTCAGATTGTCGCATGTGCGTCATATGGCGATATAGCACGAGACTGAGTACGAAAAACATATTTTTTGTAATACGTCAAAGCGGCACACTGGCCGCACACTGGTCGCAAAACAAGGACAGCTACGCGTTTTCCTTGAAAGAAACCGCCTTATTCTTGGATTTACTCTCTAGCAATGGCTGGTACCGCTTGCGAGTTCGATTAGTCACATCGACGATTATGAGGAAAATAATGATGATGGTTATTTTTACTCTTAATAAATGCCGCATGTAGTGGATAAATAGTGCAACTACTTTTACTACTACTATTTCGACTACACATGAGGACACAGTGCCTGTCGCGCTCAAAGATAAATCACAAGAACACTTTGCTCAACCAAATTTAAAGCACATGTGTTGTTTCATTCTTAATTCTAAACTAAACGCTACAAACGTAATTAGTTCCAGATGTAGGCTGCCCACAATACACTGTAACTCCGCCGCCAACAGAACCATTTTGATTCACTGTTTCGCGTCAAAGGCCAAAGAAAATAAAGTTATTGTCTAACATCCAAGAGACCTTGAGATCCACCAGCAATACTGCTTGATGGAAGAGCCTGTGCAATGTATCAACTGCAGGCCTCCTTTTGTGGAGGCATTGTGTAATAGAACGTCTCCTTGCTGGCTCTTTTCCGTCTGTTTCCCAACTTCCAATAGATTTCTACGCAGGATACCAATTCATAGGGCAGTCTAAATCCAAAATATCTCTAGTTAACTTAATACATTGTTCCAGGTAGCGCAAGAACTACAATTAAACGTAACTCGTACGCCATGATGATTTACTGTCCGAGATATAGATATATATACATATCATGTGCGTTTTAAATAAATTACCGTTTTTACCTACCCGGGACCGTTACCAGGACCTACTTCATGAGGCATAGAATATAAAAGGTATAAGCCAGTAGCCCTGCCACTTCTAGGTATACCTTGCTATCTTAATGTGCCCCCTAAAACCCACTTGGCTTTTCTACCCACGTGCCCCCTAAAACCCACATGATTTTTTCATTCTTTCAAGCGTATAAAATATCATCAGCGTGTCTCCTAAAGAGTATAACATATCCTCCGCGTGTCTCTTATAGAGTCACAGGCCTAGATACCTTTCGACATTTGCCTTTGGTTGGCGATGACTTGCGACCTTTTAACCAAACCCGACCATTTTCAAAACTGGGTTTTTTGCCGGCTATCTAAATCACTCGTGAATATCTATTGAAATTGATGATAGAGCTTGGAGACACAATTTGGCGTGTTCTATTTAGTTTCGTTCGTTTTGAATCGCCATCATGATTCTGTCTGTACGCAAGAACGTGATTCTATATGTTGGTGTATGAAACGACAAGGACTCTATGCCATTGCCAACAGATGGGACGAAACCAGACCAGCCCGAATGGTGACGAGTCGGCGATCGCTTCCCAACCTACCTTTGGGGGGTGGACAGGGAGGAACTTGTTGTGCTCCACGGGGCGGCTGCTGCTGTTGCTGTTGTCGATGCATGCTGTGGCTATTCGGATAGTCGGAGTCGAACTCGGGCTCGGAGAAATAGCTCAAGTCGTCGGGAGGAAGACCGTGTTGGGCGGCCAGACCCACGCCGCCCCCACCCACGGCAGCTGGATGCATCGGCAATGGGGCTGCGGCAAACATGATTGGCGCCCCACTCTGGGGGTCGTGCTCGTAGATGCGCAGCACAGAACGATCACGGACATCGCGCAGATCTGCAAATGTCAGTTGCATTGTCACTTCTCCTAGTCAAAGCCTGGAGGATCTTCGACGCCTATGCGATGTGGCCAAGCGACAGGCTTTCCATATATATATATATATATATATATATATATATATATATATATATATATATATGTATATATATTTATATAACAAACAAAGACTATCGGCAGTACTATATTTTGTTTACCTACATCAAAAATGTCGTTTCTGATATATTTTATAGTTATTGTTGCTGTTGTTTACTAAGAGCGTGCGTTGTTGAGGTAGAATAAATCATTAAATCTTAGGGAATACATATAAGTAGCGTCACTTATTGGTATAGACATTGCGTTGTTCATAAACAATTATATGAAAACGCAAGATTTTTACTCACTGGAATATTTAAAGCATTTATCTTATAAGCAAGAATAGTATATAGGTACCGTGAAACGCACTTGCTTGTTAGGTGCTAGTATTATTACACTTAGAGACCCCGTAGCGTTAAGCAAGAGCTGTACACATTATATGTGTAAGCATTGCACGTTTTAAAGCCAGCTAACACGGAGCAAGTGATCTAGAAATTTGCTTAAGCACACAGAATTAATCGTAACCCAAGGTTGGTTTCAAGAGGGAAATAAATAGAAATAGAGGTGCTACTTCAGGTGTACGCTGATGAACTATGTTAAACGCTTTAAATGTACAAATTTGAGATCCGCTAATATGGATTAATTCATAGGTGGAAACGTACTTAAATTTTGCAAGTGTTCACCTTGTACTGATTAGTTAGTACTAACAATCGAAACTTACGACTAAGCCTCCAAAATCGCGGCCATGCAAGAAACAGCTAGAAGATAGGGTCGGTAACTAGGCAACTGAACGGTTTTTATGTAGACAGTCGAGAGTTCGGTAAAAACTCACAGGTGGTCAAAAGGAAGGACAAAAACCCGTTAGTCTGTCTACTGTCGAGCCCGGTGGCGTGGTGGCTTAAGTCTGCGCCTCGCAACCGGAGGAGACACATAGGTGCGCGGGTTCGAACCCCACCTTTGCACATTTGTATTTATGGGGGTCCGTCTATGAAGCAATGTGAAAAACAGTTCCGTGGACGTTAAATCTTGGCTGAGGGTCAGCCCGAAAACTTTAGTCTGTCTACTATAATAGTTCGTTACGATTTACTGTGCACGTTATCTTGAAGACCTCCTCGGCCTTCATCCACGGAATGATTATCTTTTCACTCTCTAGTGATAATCTACCTCACGCTGTCGTCTGTACAGAGACACATGCATGTGTGATATAAGCACGTCGTCGTTGAGTGGCCCACAAAAATAATGCATGTCACGTCTACTCTGATCATCGATGTACGTACCTTCTAGCTCATAGAACATGTCCCTGCTTGGGTCGTGGATGTATATACGAATGATCGCAGAGTCAAGGTACTCCATGCTGAGTTGTCGCGGGAAAGACCGTACGAATAACGCTTTGACCGTGTCCATCGAAGTAATCTCGTTTGGAAGCAACGCTCGCCGCGTCTCGTTTCGGTACTGAAGAAACACCAGACCTGCATATATTTGAAGTTGAAAATCGAACGTCCGACGTTCGAAACAGAAAAACACGAAGAACAAGTCGGCACAGTTACTCACCGATCAATGAAGAATCACGAAGACGCCAGATCAGTCAAGTTAAAAGCTCTTTGAGGTAGGTAGGGACAAAATGACAATAATACTAGCAACAACAACAACACAAGTGCTGTTGAAACGCACGATGCGTTGAAATCGATGCGTAAACTTCGCGTCGTGGCGTAAAATTCGCGTCGTGGCGTAAAATTCGCGTCGTGGTTTCCTTTTGTTACTCTGTACAGGGCATCCGGAATGCTACAAGGACAGCTGACTAATTGCTCTAATTGTGAGTACTTATTAATACCACGATTAGTATTACTCTTGCGTTGACAACGATGATTAGCAAGCGTCCTGGTTTCTGTCGCGCGTCTGCACCTTGTCAGTCCTGTACGGTTCCTTAGCGGAAGGAGAAGAGCTTGAGAGAGCCAACAACCAGGTCAAGCAGGTCTTCCGGATGGATGGACGGACGCAGGCATGCATCTACCCACCCACTCAATCGACAACGACCATTCTGGTAAAAGTTTAAGTTAGTTCTGGTAGTAAAAGTAGTAGTAGTAGTAGTAATAGAGTAGTTGTAGCAGCAGCAGTAGTAACAGTAGAAATAGCAGCCCCAGCAGCACGCGACGGTTAGTAGTGGTGGTTAGTGTTAGGTCTAGTTAGTTAGTCAAGCCAATCGATTAGGAGGGCAAACCTACCCAGCGACATCATCATGGCTGAGCCGTATTCATTGTATGCGTAGATGCCGCCGGCGAACTCGGACGGATCTGCGGTGCGGACGACCCACGACGAGGGTGGTCGCACGAAGACCATCGACATCCGACGACGACCAGAAACGAGTTCCGGACGACGGGCGGCCGTTGCAGCAGCAGCAGCAGTAGAGGACGCCGACGCCGATGCCGAAGTCGACACGTGCAGACACGGCAGGCACGTTGCGGTGGCACGGTGGGCCCAGTGAAGTCGACGAGACGGGCGGCACGTACATCGACAGCCGCCGTCGCCGCCAGCGCCGGCCACGACGCGAGTCCAAGCGCGCGATCCGCGACCGCAGACGCGAGAAACGCGCCGCCGTTGGCCCCGCACAAGTGCGCGAAGCGGTTCCAAGCAGCACAGAGAGGTAGAGAGCGACAGGGAAGGGCAGATGATGGCAGAGGACGTGGTTAGTCTACGGCGGTGACGAGCCACGATTGCGCCGGGCTCCGATTCCGGCAGCAACCGGACACGGCCACGTTGACCCGTCGGGAGGAACAATGAGGGAAGACCGGTCGGTTGGTCAATCGGTCAATCAGTCAGTCAGTCACTCAGGCAGACAGACAAGCAAGCAGGCATTCCGTATGTCGATTGTTCCGTCCCAGCACCAGCAGAGTACCGACGGTATGCTGGTATTGCCGCGGTTGTGTTGGCGTAAGGGGGAATAGTGAGTAGCTGGGTTGTTACAGAAAGCGGGATTTGCAGCAGCATGAGCAACACCAGTAGCAACAACAATAGCAACAAGACAAGACAACACAGTACACAACGGCGAAACACGGCACGGCGGCACAGTGGTGATGGTAGCAGCGGCGTCGTCGTGTTGGAATTGGTGCTTGGAAACGTCGGCACACGCAGTAGACACATATGCGCTCACACACACACACACACTTAGACAGAGTGTGCTTAAACAACAACAACAACTGAGCAGGCGTATACACTAGCTGGGCAGGCGCGCACATATGAGCTCAATAGGCAAACACATGAGCTGGGTAGGCGCCTACGTATGAGCTGGGTAGGCGCACATATAAGTTGAGTAGACGCGCACATTATGAGTTCAGTAGGCGCGCACATAAAAGCTGCGTAGGCGAACATATGAGCCACGTAGGCTCGTACACACGGGCTGAAGATGCTTTCACATCTACGCAGACAGAGGAGGAGGTGAAGAAAATTCACACACGAGAGACAGCCAGGGGGAAATACAGGGGTATTCAAGGGGGTGGGGTGAGCGGCCTATACATACGAATTGTTCTTAGGCTAGCACTACCTCGTTGGTATTACTCGTTGTTATTGTTGCTGTTGTTGTTGTTGTTCGGGACGTAGAACGACCCACACTCGTAATCGGCGGCAGCGTTCATTGCACGTGGGCTGTGTACGTGTACTGCTTTTTACGTTGCAGGCGAACAATGTGCCTGTTGTGTGTGGTTTTCTGGCAAAGTTTAGCAACGACGATAAGATGAGCTCCTGCAGCAGCAGCAGCGACAACAACGACAACAGTAACTGGACAGCAACACAATTTCAATGCTAGGCAGACGCACAGATAATGGCTATATATATTCTAGTAGAGATGTAGCTAGGTAAGTGGCTGGTTACTTAGGCATAGGGCTACTGACGGCTGGACATGTTGGCAGCAACGGTGGTTGTGGCTGCGGCGTATCTCAAGCGTGTGTTGTGCAGACTGAGTCTACAGTGGCAGAGCGGCGCAGAAAGGGCCAGAAGCTTAGGAGGGCGAGGTGCCCTCGGAATGGGTGGGCTCGCTGTCGTCGAGACGCTACCATTACAGCGTTTAGGAGGACGAGGAGCAGTCGAGGACGAGACCGAGAGAGAGAGAGAGAGAAGAGGAGAGAGTTGAATAATACGCAGACGCAATAAGAAAGAATGCACGAAAACCGAAGGAGAGAGGAGTATGGGCGCCATCACCTCAAGAATATGAATGGGCACCACACCTCTTCAATGAGGGACCGTCTGTCGGCGGCGACGCCGGGGGTCGGGGTGGGGTGTCTGTGTATGTTCGTGTGTGCGTGTGTGTGACTGGGGGAGTTTACGCACGCCTCGCGTTCTGTTTCATTTACTGCGTGACGTCGGAACGCCGGAACGCCTTAGCGTCTGCCGGTAGCTCGCTCTGTTTCTGCTCTCGTTCAGACGACGGACGGCATCCTCAGTCATTTCTGTCGTTTGTTTCATTGGCTGGCGCTACGGAAACGGCCGTACCGTCCCACGTCTGGCTAGAGTGCCGGCGGCCAGTCAGCAACGCTGCCAGCCAGTCAACCAAGCGTACATACAGACATATCTACAGATACAGGTACATACACATGCCAGGCCCCATGGGGCGGTCTCATCGACCCCTATTGTGGCGGCCAAATAAGAAAGGAATACAACAAGAAGGAACTCCTTCGCAAGTGTCGGCGGCCACCAGACGCCTCTAGCAGCAGATTGAGGTGGTAATGGCGGCAGTGCCGATGATGATGATGACGATGATGATGATTGTGTTGGTTGTGATGCCGACGTGGCTAGTGGTAGGATGGTGGCGGACCTCCTCGCACCGACCACCTCGAAAAGGTCAATCAGGGTGTGTCCTGCCGCCTGAAGGTCGAGACACAGGACTGTCCCACGACCTGCGGGGGCAGGTCGGTCGGTCGGTCGGCCAAACACCTACCTACCTTTCTACATAGTTGCTCACTCTCACGTAATTACACCTGCATACATACATAAATACGTACACACTCACCCGCCCACACACTGACGCATACATACGTACATACACAAATACGCAAACATGCATATGAAAATACACAGGCGTACTACGTACATAAACACACCCACACACACACACACACGTACAGACACGGACATTAATATAAACATACACACACACATATACGCGTACACAGAAACATACAAAACCGGGATAAGTGGGGACAATTCCCACCCACCCACTCGCTTTACCCCACAACAGTGCCACCCCAGCCCCTTTGGCGATGGCTCACGTGGTCTTGTTGTCTCTTGGTCGGGCAGGAAAACCACGACGCCATCGTGGCGGGGTGGGAAAAACGAATAAATCCACAACAAGGAATAGTTATCGTGGTCGTCGTCGTCGTTTCGTCTGCTTCTTGTCGTTCGGTCCAATCGTCCTCGTTGGCACCATCGTCGAGGACACCACACGATCCTCATTTTGGCTTCCTCGTCGTCGTCATGGAACGTCTGCCGCATAACACGTCAAGCAGCCAGCAATACAGAAGCAGCAGCAGCAGCAGGAAAGCACGAAGGAAAGACGACGAAGACGACGACGACGACGAAGAAGAGCCGACAAAGACAACGGTGATGACTACTCTAGCCCCCTTCCCGCCAAAAGAAGAGATTATCTGCAGTTGGTGCCCGAGCGGCTTTACCGTTGCTGTTGTTGTTGTTGTTGTCGTCACGCCGCCTCCGTTGGTCTGGCATCATTCCCCAAGTCCCGCCAAGTCCCACCGACAAGCCACTGAACTATGGCCATTGAGCTATGGCCACTTACTACGACGAGTACGGCTCGCTGCCCACTCGATCTTCGGATCTTCTTCTTCGACGACGACGTTCGGGTGTTATACTTGTGTGGGCTTTCCTAGTTTTCTTCTAGGTTTCTCGGCCGGTCGTCTCATTTTGCCTTCTCTTCCTCTCTCCCTCTATCCTCTGCCTCCTCCTCCTCCCTGTCTTCCGCATACGGCACGGCAGCGCCGACAGCTGACCAGACGGTAAAGGGCACAGCGGCCAATCACGCCCTGTCCCCGTCCGCCCCTCTGCCACAATCCATCTGCTCTCTGCTAGTCCTAACTCAAGTCCCCGACCCCCCACTACCATGGGTCTGCCTGTCTGTCTCCTTCCGTCCTTGGTCTCATTGAGCATTGAGGTCTCACCATGAGCATCATCATCACCATCACCTATATCACCATCGTCATCAACACCATCGTCTGGCCGATCGCTCGAAGCGACACCTGCACTCTCGTTATCATTTCCGCCATGCCGTGATGCGTGAAGCAACGAGCGACGACCTCTGGGTGACCATCCCACGCATCTGCCGTGCCGGTATATGTATGTATATGATATATATAAATATATATATATATATATATATATGTACATATATATCATATATATATGTGTGTGTGGTTATGGGCACATAGGTGCTTATGTAATTATATAAGGTTAAAGGCGGCAAACTTTATTATATATATATATATATATATATATATATATATATATATATATATATATAATAACAGCTTGATCATAGGCGCCATTAATCGTATAGCGGCGAAACTGCCAATTGCAATATATCCTATGTTACGAGAAAAAATATCCGCTTTCAGGTACACCCGCCGCCTCGCACCGAACAGCGCATTGCATCCAGATTTCTCGGGAAGCACGGCCGTCATCTAGAAAAAAACAGATTTCGGTGGCCAGACAATTTTCTACATTGCTCGTTTCTGCACGTAGGTAGGCAGGGAGGATCGCAGATCCCAATAATACAGGGCATGCAATGAGCCTCGGTTTTTGCGGCGTTCTTCTCCCTTCTAACGTAACGCTAGAACAACGTCAGATAATGATTGGATTATCATCGCGAGTGGAAAGCCGGAAACCACCAAATGCTCCTTGCTCCATTTCAGCGATTTAACTAGCTTTGAACTCGAGAGCCACTTATATGTAATATAGTGTGGCAAGTCACGTGGCAGTGCTACGTTTATGCAACATCATATGGATAGAAGTAGGGGTTGAAGTAGTATTAAAGAATGGTTCCAGCTCCTCGCCTCTTCCTGAGGCCATTTAGGTAAGAGGTTTTTAGTGGGTATTATGCCAACAGCATCGGCATCGAGTCCCACACTACCCGCTTTGGGTGCGCGTAAAAGCATTTTTCCCTCTAACCAAAAAAATATATGGATGGTAAAAAGAAAACACGGCAATCGGCCATCCTACACTTACAGAACAGATCCGCGCGTCAAATGAATATAGTGCTGCTATCATGGCACCACCAGGCGCCGCGTTTTCATTCATCCTGATGGGTCGTCATACAGGGCAAGCAGAATAGTAGAAAAACTTAGGCGAACTAGAAATACGACAATCGCGACCAGTGAAACAGCAGAATATGAAAAGAAGAAGACATAGTGCACAGCAGAGAGCATACATACGCCAATATAGAAGTTGTACAGTCATACAAATAATAGACGCAAACTCATTTTGCCCTCTCGCTTAAGTCACCTGCTTTGCGTCGAAGGACGAGGCAAAACTTCAGGACAGACCAGAATACAAAGGAACAACGAGAGCGACGTATAGGCAAAAGCCAATCAATGAGTTGCCTATGATTCACATTCATGTCACTGAGTGTTTTGAGCATTGTCGTCATACAGCACGCACACAGCATGCATGCGAAAATAGACTATCTTCTCCTACTTTTTTTGCCACCTACTCTGTGGCTTCTCTATCGGTTTTGCTGTCAGAAGTAGCTATCCCTTCTCATACTGTGGCGGCATCGTGATCTATACCTACCTAGGTGGGATCAGGGAAATCAGTCAGGCTGACAAGCAGACATAATTAGCAGTCACGTAGCAACGGCGTGCTTTGCTCTGTAACCGCCGTAGAAGTGAGTTTCCTGCTTTGTCCGTCTCCCGATCTTCTTCCCGCAAGCCATCGTCTACCATTGCAATTGTAGTCGTAGTTGTACAACAACGGTGTGTTCATATTCGTCTAGGCTTGGGCCAGTGTGTGTAGATAGAGCACAAGAAAAGCAACGCCGCCAGCGACGTCCTAACATAACAGCATGGCGATGCGGTGTGAGTGTATGAGGATGGTGTCGGATAGGTGCGTAGGTGGCGCCGTCATGGGCGCCGCCTACACGTCCTCTACGCCCTTCACCACGCCGCCTAGGGTTAAGGCTACCACGACTACTACTACTACTGCTGCTACTACTGCTAATTGTACCACCTGGTACCATCGTCGGCAGCGTGACCCATGACCATAGTCATCATCATTAGCTTCCTTCACGTCTTTACCGAGCGTTTGGACTCTCTCTCTCTCTCACTTCCATGTGATAGATGGACGGCCGTGAAGGACACGATCTACTCTGGGATATTGTTGTTTTGCTGTTGCCTCTTCTGGAGCAGCTACCGTTCTTCTTGCAACTGCTTGATGCAACGGAGATGAATGCCCTCTGGTGACTACCGCCACGATGCCTGTTGCTCTTACAAACCACAAACCACGCCTGCGTTATACTACGTCTGCGACTACGGCCACGATCACCGGCGTCGCCGTTAGAGGGCAACCAAGGTGTCTCGAGAAGCCACCGAGGAAAATTCCGATGTGAAAAGTCCTCCACCCCACAATCAGGATCCCCAAACAGCTTTGAAGGGGGGTGGGGCCGGGCATAAAACAGATGAGAAGGTGTGCCCCATAACGTGCGGTCAGCTAGACCATCTGTCCGACGTGTTTACGAGAGCTACAGTATTCTCGTTTACTTACTTCCTCTTGTTCTTCTCTTCGTTGTCTTTCTTCGTTTCTCGTACAACAGACTTAACGAGAAATATAGGAGCTTTGGTCTCGTCTCGTTGACTCACGGACTCGTCTTGGCGAGGCGCGTCGTATGTGGGTCTCTGTTTGTGTGTTTATAGATGGCGTTCGCCGCAACAACAACAACAACAACATCGAGCGCTCCAGGCTAGCGTTGTGGACGGTCGGCTATATAAAAGACACTTGCTGGTATTTTGATCACCGCTCCACCTCTCTCTTCATTTGTTCCTTTCTCTCTTCTCTCTCTCTCCTTCTTCCCTCTACGAATCACCGAATTTTCGCCTTGACCACACCGCAGAGCTTGTTAAAGCAAATATTTTTTCCATGGTACATGATCTAGGAGAAATCCTGTTTCAGAGTTAGAAATGTGTGCGCCGGTGCATTGTCGTTATGGAGGAAATGTTGTTTGCCCATAGTTGAGGCCTCTTGTGTCGGATATCCTCGTGCAATCAATTTCTACCGCAAAATTTTACAATTTCGCAATAATATTCGCTATTAACCGTATCCCCCTGACACCTGTAGTCACCCTCTGAAGCAATCTAGGGTCGTATGTTTCAATCTGGGGACTCAATTCGAAGATTTCCCGACAGGAGTTTATTTGCTGTGAATCCAACATTTTTGGAACGAACTTCGTTGCCGGTCTTCTGAACCATGAGATATAGAGTCCAGATACTCTTACAACTGATAAATAAGTTATCTCTTTAAGAGTAAATCGGCAATTGTGTAGTACAATATCATGAACATTTTAACGCTTTCTTCTGTTATTGACGTCGAAGGCCTTCCCAAACGAGGATCATCTTTGGTCCTTTCACGTCTGTCGCGAAATCGGCGACGCCAAGTATGCACAGTGTTTCGGGACACTGCTTGAGCACCATCAGCAGTTCGTAACATTTCTATTACTTTAGAACATATGTTTTAAAGTTTTCCACATAATTTGATGTCGATTCGTTGCTCCTCTATTTTTAGTTTCCAAAACAACGCCGAATTTCGTTATCTTTACTTCTTGGAACCAAGCTCAAACAAGAAACGAAATTTGGCCTGTGTGAGCTTCTAAGCAAGACGAACCGGAACCCTTGGTGGTTTCGGTCTGTCGGCAGCATTGAAAGACTAGGACTTTCCAATCCATATATATATATATATATATATATATATATATATATATATATATATATATATATATATATATATATATATAGATACATACATACATATAATAATAATAATATGAACAGCATGGGTGAGTCTGTACTGCTTTGCTCAACGTCTCTTCTCCTCGGATGCGTCCTAATGGGACGAAAACCTAACCGACGTCACGTACAAGAGGCGAGTAGCGCCGATCGGAACAGGGATAAGCCCTCACCGGGGGTAAACGAAGAAAGAACTTCTTCACGGTCGGCTAGAACCTCCAGGGCGCCTCAGCACGAAGTACTGAGCCTTCCGTTCGACCTACGCAGACTCCTAGCGCAACTCTAGCGACACGACTGGCTACGGTAATGTGGTAAAAACTCCAGCTAGACACCTAGTCTTGCGCATCCATCGACCAGGCCTGATTAAAATGTTAGATATTATGTGTGGAAGACGCAGAGCATAAGATTTCGTTGAGTACATCCTAATATTATGTGTGTATCTATACAAGATATTGGTGATTATTCTCAAATAGGCTTTCTGTATAACAGTAACACCATATCACCTAATCATAGCTCTAGATAGTTGACAGCTCTAAAAGTGCAACTCTATAGAAGGAAACCATTGCGGGGATGTTTTCCCTATGCAAACATTACGGCGGTGTGTATATATGCCATGTGAAGCACAATCAATGAATTGACAAAACAGAAAAAAACACATGAGCAAAATCAGACAGCATATTCGACCTCGATGGATCCGCTGGGTTCAAATACAGTTCTACTCATCTAATCAGAAAAGAGACGATTTTGAACTATGGCCTTATAAGGCGATCAATTTCTCGGCAAAGGAACGACAAAATTCCTCTGAGCCAATTTTTGTGCACCCTACGACGGACTAGCCTACACATTTGTCTGATTGTAAAGGGTGATCTACAAGGGAAGGTGTTGAAATTTTTCGCAGTGAAATTGAAGAAATACTCCCTTTCCTTCCGCACATCTCGAGTGTGGATGTACGTGATCGTTTACGGCTCCGCGTACACAGAAAGCAAAAAGTGCACCGCCACAATTCTAAAACCATGATACGGTGACGTAGACAGCAAATGCTTGAGTAGTTCCACCGGTTTTGACCATACCAAGGCTCATGTTTCGAGCCAATAAAAGACATCGACACCCATAACCGACATGACCTGTCTGCCGCAATAGTCTCATGTGTAGGCAGATGGTAGCTAGCACGTTTTACTTTGATCACAATTTCCCCAGTGTGATGGAAAAGGAATCCTTTTATTTTCTCGTTGTGACAATCGTTAGCGCTATAGCAACAACAACAAAAACAACAACAACCATGTTGCGAACATTTCTTAGGGAATGCCACCTAAACGGAGAGAGGGTGCATTGTGTCTAGCTCATAGAGAAGAAAACTGTCGCATACATACGCATAGATAGATGACACACGCGTATGAAAATGTCTGTTATTGGAATGCGTGATAAAGTAGTAAATGTTTACGGGCAATAGTGACGCGAACAGTGGTCGTTGTGTTTTGAATTGCTAGATTTCGTTCGAGATTAGATAGAGCTGGTTAGATTCGCCTTTGAGGCCACAGTCACGTAACATCAAGTGTTTTGATTTCGGCCGAACGTCGATCAAACTTTTACGTTAGCCAAATACAATGTTAGTTGCTGCTGCTGCCGCTCCCTTAACATACGAACCAAAAAATCCGAAGCAGCATAGCAGACGGCCCTTTCCGTGCAAATGAAAGCGAGCGCAAAGCACTGACACATCGTCAACATGCGGCGTTCAAAGAACGCAGGGTCTTTTGTCTACCGACGAGCAAACAGTTTTCGCACTGCACTGCTGGTGGCTTATTGTGTGGTGGTTTTCTAGCCAGTCATGCATAGATTCTCCTTCTACCATTTAGGTATGGCATTCTACTCATGCGCACAAGTCGGTTGAGGCTTGGCGGCCTTCACCAGCGGTGGTCTCGCTCTGCGGTTAGGTCACACCACCAGCTGAAAGGGCATGCATACCGCTACGGTAGAAATACGTCCGCATAAGATCTACCCAACGGTCGGAAACATGACGGCACGCATAGATATCAACATGTGTGACTACATAGCTGTGTGAATAGATGTAGCATGGATGGATAGAGGCATACATAGTGCCTTCATTCATACTGTTTACATGTGCGTGTAGCTGGTTGTTTGCTATTATTGTTGTTGTTGTTGGTGGTGGTGGTGGTGGTATTATTGTTGTTGCTGTTGTTGTTGTTGATGTTGCTGCTGTTTGAATAGATGTAGCATTCATAAAGGCTATACATAATGCCTACATTCATACCGTTTACATGAGTGTAGGTGTTTATTTGTTTTGTTTTTGTTGTTGTTGTTGTTGCTGTTGCTGTGTGAATAGATGTAGAAGCATGGATAAGGCCATACATAATGCCTACATTCATCCCGTTTACATGGGTAGATGTTTGTTTACTTGTTGTTGTTGTTGTTTTATTTGTGGTTGTTGATGTTGTTGCTCGCGATGCCGGACAATCTTACCCAGAGGTCGTTCGTTAGTCTTGTTAGGCGTTCTGACGATCGGCAAACTGGAGCGTGCTTTGGCACCTCTCCGGAGGCCGGTCGCAGAGGTCTCGACTTCGGACATGATTCCCGGGTCGTCGTCGTATAGCGCGGCCGGCGGCTGGTACATCGGGGGTTGCGGTGGTTGCTGCTGCTGCTGCATAAGTCCTGACATTCCGTGCGGGCCCATCGGTGCCATGGACGGTGGGTTCATCTGGACCCCCATAGCACCACCGCGATCCATCATCGACATCATGGGACCTGCGCCACTTCCTCCTCCGCCGCCACCACCAACACCACCCGATGACTGGCGCTGCAGATTCAGTCAACAACAAACAACAACATCAACACGTTATCAACAACAAGCGTACAACAATAACGGCAATGGACGACAATACGGCCCATAATGGTGCTGCCGCATGGAGGCTGCCGATTGAGTTACTATAATTCCAGCAATAGCAAGTTCAAATTTAGTAACGACAAACATGAGTTTTTGATGCTGAAACCTCTCAACATTAATATGAGGGATTACGGGAATCGTGATGTACATGCAGTGACTCACCACAGCCAGTGACTAGTCTGGGACTCACAAACCCACTAACACCCGCCTCCGCCCCAACCCCCAGGAAACGGTAACTGCTAGGGAGTTCCAAATGTTATCCGCACTGTTCTGAACCCTGAACCCTGGGTTAGAGAACCCGTAATCAACCGTTCGCGCGGAGACAATTGTCCACTCCAAAGTGCTAACATAACGAACTTATATAAATAAATAATATAATGTAGTATTCGCACTATTTATTGTTCATTACAGCCTCAAACACGGCTCGCTTACCTACCCACTCGCGCAACTGTTACCAGGCCATGGTGCCTGTTTTCAGCAGTACCTACACCGCATCGGTAAAACTGACTCCCCTGTATGCCGCATGTGCAACTCGGGGGAGCCGGATGATGTTAGGCACTGCTATGAGCGGTGCTCCTTCTTCGACACTGAGCGAGAGCTATTGTCCCGGAACCTAGGACTGCAGAACCCCCTGACATGCCAGACCCTTGTAGAGGCGCTCCTCAAAGATCACAAATCCTGGATTCTAGTAAGAAGATTCGCTCAAGGTATCTCTGAGGCGAAAATAACCGCCGCACAAAGCCGAGCAGCCTAAATGGCAAGAAGAGTGGCCAGGTGAAGTAATCTCGAGAAGACAGTACTGCGGCCACCCCCCGTCAAGGGGCAAAGAGGACGACTGAATTTTAGTGGGTGCGAGTCCCACACTACCGAGGCTTTAACAACGTCGCCCCGTGTGCATAACGCATCTAACGCAACTACTTCTTACCTTACCCTAAGCCGAATACGCTGGAATTGGAATGACAACCTGCGACCTGAGGAGCGAGTCCTCGGCATCTGCCCATTGTGCGCCGTGGTGGAACCGTCGCCACGATAACGCCCGTACACTATAATCAACACTATATTCTGTGTGGTTGTGTGTGGCAAGGCCGCGCTCCAGAGTACGATAATGGACTCGTCTATGTGCGTCGGTTAGTTCCGCTAATGAAATTGCGACCCACACGGCTCACTCGCTGGTCTACTAAAATAGCTGCAAACCTTAGACAGCAGCAATGTCACAGGCAAGATTTGGAGATCATATAAAGCTGGCTCACCCAACAATTAGAGCAAAATTCACGTTTTAATGGTCGATAATGACGTGTAAGTGTATTTTCGGTCGTTCCGACACTATACGTCAAAAGTGTTTGACTGTTTGGACACTCTTGACGTATAGTGTCGTAGTATAGTACACACACACACATCTAAAACCTGCACAATACGGCGTGTAATTTGTAGACACTAACTAACATAGACGGAAATGTAATCGTACTGGTAAAACCGTGTTGGTTTGGATGAAAACGACACAATCCGCAATGCAGCCGGTGAAGCGATAATGTGCATCTCACATTAGGCGTGAACGTTGTCATCAACCGGGGATCATTTAGCTTAAGCTGATTGTGTTCGTTTTGCGCATAAGATCCGGCCGTCGTGATTTTACGCACATGATTTATCGTCACGAGCTCTTGCTCAGTGAAACGGTGAATTTAAACTACTGCTCAATTTCTGAGCTCAATTGACCCCAACGTACAAAGCAAAATGGCATTCAGTAACACACAGGCATCGTCCAAGTACGTAAAAACGTCGATTGGCCACAGGCGCCTATATATATTTATACATATATATATATATATATATATATATATATATTGTGTGTGCCAACACGCTTGCAAAGACGGGCGCTCTAACTGTAGTTATCGACCGGCTGGCCACGAAAATCCACGAAGGCAGAGCAGAAAGGAAAAATTAGAGACGTAATTGTTGTACCGTATAAAAACCAGTTGGAACTCTCCAAAGTCCGCTGGTTTGTGACCGTCCGTACGCCCACGGCTACCGTCTCTCGCGGCCAGCTGGCTGGCAGAAAAGATGAATGAATGAATCTGTGAATTTTCAATCGAACAGACACGACAACAGCCGTCCAAATTGTGGCGTATTTAACGTTAAGAAAAGAGCCAATATTGCTCCCACACACACTATCCTTCTCTCTCTCGCTTCGCCCGGTGTAGTAAAAACGTCTACGAATCGTATAAGGCCAATGACGCCACCGTGCAGGGATGCTCTCGGATGCCAACAAATCAGCAGGTAGACAGCAAAGATTGGAAAAGCCACGTCTTCCACGTATTAAAGCTATCTTTCATTTTCTCCATGGGAACGCGGCCGGGGGGGGGGGGGGGGGCGTGGTGGCAAAGAATCGTTGACCGGTAGAGGCTGTCATGAGGTGGCCTCATCCAAAAAGTCTGTTGTATAAACGCGCTATATACCCTTCTCTCCTGTTATTGTCGGCCAGATGGCGGCCACGTCAGGGCAGATACTCACTTAGAAGTGTTGAATGGCACAGACATACATTGTGAAGAAGGCAGAAGAGGATCAATTCTTTGCAAAAAGAGGCGCGCGCTCCGTCTCCCTTTCTACCTCTCTCATTCCCTCATCTGGTCTCTATATCGTTCTCCTCCGCTCTGCTTCCATGAGAAAATTGGCGGCGTAATCCTCATGGCGCCAGCTAAGATCAGTCAACCGGTCTGTGCATTACGGTACACGTACCTACTGCACATGCCTTCGTATCCCGCCCTGTTTTTAGATGCGAACGTTGAGTAGCTGTATTCGTGATCGAACAGGGAAAAAGTAGGACAATAAAGAAAGAACGTGAATATCTCGACTACAGAGCTATACTATCTGAGTAGTCTTGGCTGCCCCGCACTACCCATACCCTCCCTGTTTCCGGAAAGGAAATCGACCGTTGTTTTTTTGAACTATATGTAGGATTTGTACGCACTTCAGTTATATATATATCAGGCTAGTGAATGAGGACCGGAAACCCCGTTCAAGTATTGTATCTAGACAATGCGGGAAGCGGCTTCTGTTCAGATCCTGTTTTCGAATAACAACCGTACAACAAGGGCACAGGTTGGCTTGATTGATATTGCTAAGAGTCTCGCCTGTCCTCGAACTGTAGTTTAGCTGAGCGCGTAAGTACGATAGCCACAGCACGATGAATGAATAGGATATCAGTTTGGCGTTTTGGGTTTGCTGCTGCACTTAGCAGTCGAATAAGCGTTTGCATCGTGTTTTCGGACTCTGACAACCGTAGCTAAGTTCACCTGTTCGCACTGTCGGGTTTCAATCCACATTTGTGCTCGCTTATTGGTGATCGGCCCGCTAAACTCAGCGTATGACGTAGTTCGACTCGGAAGAGGCCAGACACTTCCGTTAGGGGGCTGTTCCAGCAAACAGCTTTCGAATGCTTTCAAAGCCTCTCTTCTTACTTTCATTCTAGTCTACTTTCTACAGTCTTTCCTCCACCCACCCTCTCGTTCCTGCTATTGTGTTAGATGGCCAACTATGGCATTGTTTACTTTTAAACAACGAGGACAGCGGGAGTCCTCTTGAGGGTTATACCCCAACCAGCTGTTTGTGCTGAGCTGGCGTAGCCTAGAAACAACCGCCTACCTCCTCTCAGGGGTTCGATGGGTTGGTGTCTCACTCTCATAAATGCGCAATGCTATTTGGCGGCGCAAACAATGACGATAACGTCGTCACACTGGCGACGACGGCAAAGTGGCGCGCGTAACATCTGACTGGTAACACACGAACCCCAGCAACAACAGCAACAGCAGCTGCAGCAGAAGCACTAAAAACGAGAGTCAATATACCCGGCGTGCGCTAATTCCAACCGTCAGCTCAGCAAATAGATCGAGGAAAGACGGTGGCTCCGCTCTGAGACGTGTCAAAAACAAAGTCCTTTAACAACTGGACACGGTGTGCATATAGTGCATATAGTCAAACGCCGCTAACTTTGGCATTTGGCGAGAAAGATGGCTGGCACGTATGAGGTACATAGGCACACATGGTCGTTGGTGTTTGAGTGGCATTACGTAGATTGTGCTGTGTTGAGCATCGTCTAGCATGAGCAGCACGCAGCCCCGTGCTTAGTTCTCTGTCTACGCTGTCTTTTAACCTAGCTAGCTGCACGTATGGCCGATATGCTTGTTAGCCTCGGTTTGTCATTCTATTTTTTTTTGTCGGAGTACGGTTTCTTATATAGATGAGATAGACGGGCACCCCTTGTCACGAGACGTCCAATGGCCGAAGTGCCCTGCTGGCACGTGACACTGGCCACCTCACTACACCACTTTACGCAAAAAATTGAATAAAACGTCAAAGGCAAGGTGAGAAAAACGGTGTCACCTTCACCTCATGTCACGCCACGATTCATAAAATTGGATTCATAAAAGGGCCGAGTACAAGAAAGGCGACCCAATATCCGTATTCTGGCCACTGTCCACTTGTCAGATGTGCGTGATGTGCGTTAATTGGAGTTGTACAAAAGGTAGCCACAAAAAAAACGCCAGATGATTTAAAACGCAAGATGTCTAATATAGAAGCGGGGAGAATTAAGGGCAAACAAAGATACAACTGCGGTCTTAGCTTTGCATTTCGGCTAGAGGAACGACCCTGGTAAAGCTTAGTTATTTAGATTAGCCGCCGCCGTCGCAGAGTTTTGTCGGTGCACCACCATGTCACAAGCAATAGAGAACAGACTTCCGACGGCTTTTCCGGCGACTATGCGAGTGCCGTAAGTTTGCATTCACTTTTGCTTCAGCCAGCGTTTCTGTTCCCTGAAACTAACGCTTTTGCTAAAGGTGGCGCCAGAGCCGCGGTTTTCCCCGGACTCGACATACTGACACTAAACCGGCTTTCCCTGCCTGCCATACGCTGTGGCAGTGGAGCCAAAATGAATTCGGAGACGCCTACACCACGCGATGTCGGCGAGCCTGGCTGCGTCTAAGCACGGCCAGCGTTTGTTGCTTCTGATGCTTCGTCGTAATATTTCGTCTTTAAATTATCTTCTTCCTCATTTTCGCGTTTCTTTTGTTATTCATGCTATGTCTGTTTTCCTTCGGTTTTTTTTTCTCTATCTGCACTCAGTGGTCTTCGTCTTGAAAGTTTTTTTTTTCTTTTCTAAAGCCAGCGCGAGGCTGTGCCGCACAGCATCAGCGATGCCGTGTGGTCTTCGTGCTTGTAAAACGTAACCAAAAGACGAAGAAGCAAAAACAAACTCAACTACTACCTGTCCAACTGTCTGAGTCGAAATCCATGTGTCTGAGTATCATTCTTCAGCTAGCTGAGCAACTGAATTGCCAGGTACAACACGATTTATCTGTCTAGCTTAGTAGCCGTGGGAACATATTGTAGTATCATCAATACTTATATATATATATATATATATATCTGTCGTCGAATCTTTAAAAACATGTAGTTATGGTTTCTATGCAGAAGTCATGTGTGGAATCGGACGAAGGTCGACATCAATGACCTTAGTAAAAGAGCGAATGAAAGCCTATAATGAACTGAGAAACTCAACACTTAGAAACTCAAAACTGTGTGACATATACATACATTAACAACTTGAGCTACAATTCGATTAAGGATGAATCCCCAATTGCTTATCTTTGTACAAAGAAAGGAGTAGGCCACCCGATCGAAAACGCTATTTTGGTCAATATAAACGCATAGGAACGACCATTTGACGGTAAATTATCATGGTGTTGTTAGGGCCTTTCTTATATTTAGGGGTTTCAGTTGAAATCGTATAGCCTTTAAAATGTCATATTCTAAAATATTGGCTGGGTTATTTAAATGCGTTTTATTACGCCAGTTGTTTGCCGTTAAAGTGTTCAGGTTAGAAGCACAATCAAGTATAAAGGAATGTCTAGATCAATGATGACAGTGGATGACAGTGAAAGCCTACGCGGATCCAAGGTTTAACACTCGCAAAGCCTCCGGTCCTACGAGACTCGTATTGCCGTAACGAACAAATGAGCAAGTCTCTGAAATTTAGTGTTGAGTCTGTTAAGATGCAAAATTTCCTCGTTATTGTTACGAATTTTTTGCAATAGGTGAGTCCTAACTCCATTCTGGCGGTGAGACTTTTCCTACAGTTTAGCCGTACAATACAGCATAACTCTAGTTTTTTCTAGAAGCCGGCCCGAAAACGGTTAGGGCCAATTAGTAGTTCTCGGGGTTCACCTTATCATGCGCCCAACGTAAACAGTTCTCTGTGAGGAGCAAAAAAGTCGACTTAAGTAAAGTTGTTTATTCTGATCCTTTTCCGTGGAGATAAGCTGACGACAGTGTTTGGGAGGGCTCTAATTGGCTCAACGGCCGAACTCCTCTATTTGGTTGGCAATCAGGCTAGTCTCGTCTAAGGAAGCAGAAGATAGAGTGGGGAGAAAGACGTCGACGCAGGCAAATACGACGTAGGACTTTTTCCGTCAATGTTTTCCTTTTGCTCTTTGGTATTTCCAATCGTTATAGCGGCACGGCAAAAGGCATGAGCTAGACTTAAGCCCAGTGATTCGGGTCCAAATAACAGCATGGGAGCTTAACAACTTGGGGTAAGTAGGCAAATGTATTGAATCCTTCATTAAACCGTGTTTTATCGACGTCGAAAGAGTAGGGAAGAAGGGCAACAGGCCTCCTTAGCGTTTTGTCGGCGCACACTCGAAAGTAGGTGTGCACACTGCAACTGAGACTTGAGTGTTGCCTACAGCAGAGCGACAAGATCACACCCATAGTAGCAATGCATGCGAGTACGGGCAACAACGGCAACAACAGCACAAGCATAAGAAATAAAGAAAAAAACAGAAAGACAAAACTGCTGCGAAAAACTGCTCGTGGTCGCGGCCAGCGCCGCCACCGTTACGGCTACTCACGAGGTCCTTGACGGAAGAGGAATTGTGCATCATCATCATCATTGTGTTGGCGTTGTTGGCGGCATGATGTTTTTGGTTTTCCCTGTCACGTTCGCGTTCCCGTTCCCGTTCGACCCGGCTCTGAGCTTTCCCTTTGGCGCCGCTTGAACCCCCCCCGGCGTTGGCGCTGCTGCTGCTTCCGCCGCCGCCGCCCCCACCACCGAGGGGGGTTCTTAGCACCCTCCGAATGAGGTGCTGTTTGTGGCGCGACGAGCCTCCGGACGATGACGAGTTGCCGTTTGTGCCGCTCGGCGCCGCAACCGGGGGCTCCGGGCTGCTCTGGCCGGATGAGGACGGTGAGCCCGCGCTCACCCCCGACGAGGCCGTCGAAGGAGGCTGCGACGAGGGCGCCGCACGTAGGCGAGTCGAGATCGCGTTTAACATCGGGACGCCGGGTTTGAAGACGATGCAACACGTCGATTGATGGTTTTTAGGCTGCAGCTACTGCTGCTGATGTCGAACGAATTGAACGCTGAGATTGCTTTTGAAAATCCCTAGTCCCACTGGGCTTCAACAATTTCCCTGCTGTATCTTGTCAGACTGTTGTCAGCGGTTGCTGTAGGCTAGCACACCAATCACTCTCAGGGAAATGATCACGCTAACGCTGGTAGACGTGGGTTTTATGAAGGCATTAGATTGTCTCATGGGTAGTCTTCTCTGAAACTATCCCTAGGCGCGCATTGGGGCACTTCTTGCTGGTCAAGTTCCATCTCCCCGATCGGTTTTCGGGTGCTTGGTCAGCACGTCAATGATTGCGATGGCGATGGTGAAGATGATGGTTATAATGCCGGTGGTGGTCATAAGCAGAAAAAGCCGGCTCTTCCAACGCCATATTCGTGACAAAACACCTCACGAAGAGATGTCGTGTCTTCTCCGACTAGCCGATGATCTTGACGTTGATGCTAAGCATGTTAAGTCGGTAAGGCATCATTGGCATGCTCGGACCAACAGACAGACAACTTATTCTCTACGATTTTGCCCAGTGTAAGTTCGATAGTATGCAAACTATACGAATATTTATGTCTGGTTGCGCCTCAAACGACAAATAATCAATAGTTGTGCAGTCATTAAAAACCAACAGGTGTCCTACTCCGTCAAGATGCAAATGACGTGCACTTGGAATTCCGTCGGCGCTTTGTTACTGGATTAAAGATCCGAGCAATTTACGAATCATATGTAACGCCTTTTATTGTAATGGCAATAAGAAGCTTATCCGCCAATGGCCATAAGGCCTATGTACATTTTATTCGGATAAAGATTTTGGCTTCAAAGTAGCGTATCGCTTGTTCGGCTGCTTGAATTGGTTACCTGCTATGCTCGTATCACGCTTTTTAGGACCAAGTCACGCCTTGCCAGCCTCATCTACTGCCCTCTGAGGTAAGTCAAAAAACAAGAGAAAACGAAGAGTAATACATCGGAAGAAGGACAGCGACAGCAGCAGTTGTATACATGATATGCGTAACCTTTCCAGTGCTCCAGCTGGGCCTGATCAAGTTGAATAGGAAGTTCGCCTGATATCAGCTATCCTACGAGGGCTAGCGTGTGCAAAACACAAAACGCTAGTATTTCGTTACTACTTGGTGCGTCGTTTGCTTCGGAGAGGTTTTCCGTCACCGCCACATGTTCGTATGTAGATGTACATGGACGTACAGCTTTTTAGTAGATACGAAATATCTCGCTTTTAGTGGAGTAACAAACGCCCGACCAAGCAACGCACACTAATCGGCCCATTAAACCTTCGTTTGGGCAAATGTATCGCCCAGTGAGACAGCCGCTGGATGCCAGGTGCTAGCCCCCAAAATAACTAACTAAAACTGGCATTTCGTTGGAAGAAACAAACATACGCGCACAAATGCGGAAGATGACTGAATGAAGATGGGGATGACTATGACGACCGCGACAACCCTGGTAGCGTATTGGTAACGTCTTTGGCAATCAAACACACCGCGACGCCCCCTTCACTGTATACTACGAGAGATGATGCCGGAGAAGACTCAGCCGAGCTGCTGGCGACCAAGGAGTACAGGGAGCCAGGATGTGCACACAAACTTCCCGTTGACGGCGTAGAATTGCTGTTGCTGCTGCTGCTGCTGACTATGCCGAGGAAGGAGTCACGACTTCAAACAATTCAGCAGTTCCGTCCGTTTAATCGCTTGTGCGCTGTTTACGACGTCGGCAATCACCGGCAGAGTACTCACGGTACCGACCAGCTACTGAAAGTGGCCACTGATTGGTTAGGGCACACGGGTGTCAATGAATCATCGGTGGAATGAGCAGCTGGTTAAGATGAAGATGGAGACCTGTGTGCTACTTCCACCGTCGTGTATAGAAATTTTTCCTTCTAACAGAGACGGGCCGCAGCCCGCCCGCCCGCGAAGCAGGGCCCGCTGCTGCCACCGCCAGGACCGCCGCGTCCGTTGTCAGCCAGCCATGGTCACGTCGTCGTTGTGGTCCTGCTAAACTGAGGGCCCTACCACGATGAGCGTAGGCACGAGTTTTGAGAACGGGACACTCTTTAACGAGACAGCGTGAATAGGGGGCGCAGGAGCGACAGTAGCGGGGGCAACGCCGGCGTTCACGACTTCACACACTCAAGTGACCGTCGTACTCGAAGTCCTACGAGTCGAACAAATCAGTACTACCCCCGTCCTTATAGGAATAGTGGCAGGAATCGTTACATGTATAATAGTAGCAACCGTAACACGAAAAGTAGCTGTAGTCGTCGGAACAGTGGCAGCAGAAGTGAGTGCTCCTGGTTTTGATGGCTTTGACGATGTTGTTGTTGACGACGACGGTGACGACGACGACGAAACGGACGTGGCGATGACCAAACGCATTCACTTAACCAAACGTTTGAGGGCAGATTGTGCTGTTGTTGCGGCTCGTTCTGTACCGCTATGGGGTTGAGCTTGTCGTCGCTACCGTGGGCAGCGGGCAACCAGGCGCCGCGCTCGTGTGTTGCTCGAGAGCAGCCGGCCCCGATCCAGCCAGGCGAAGTCGACGTAGTAGCAGAAGTTGTAGTAGTAGTAGCAGTAGCAGGAGTAGTAGTAGTGTTGCTAGCAGCAGCAGCAGTAGTCGCTGTTGTTGTAGTCGTGGTAGTCAAACTGCCACCCTCACAAAGACGACGTCGACGACAAGGAGTCGGTCGGAAGAGTTTCACGCCGGGCCCGCCAGGGGGCCAATTGAATGCTCGCCTTACCGCCACCCGTTCCCACGCAACCTTTCGCTCCTCTGGCTTGCGCGCAATGGTGGCGGCGGCGGCGCCGTTCGGTGGGTTCGGCGGAGAAGGGCAAAATAAGGAAGGTTTAGGACAGGTTCTTGCCAGGAGGGCCGACCGACTCGGGTCTTGACGGCAACAGCAACAACAACAACACAACACCCCACAACAACGATAGCAACGACGACAACGACGATGAGAACGACAACAACGAACAAACAAACAGACAGTCAGACAGACAAACGGGACTCTGCGTGGTTGTGATGGTTGTTGTTGTTGCTGTCTTTCGAGCAAACCGCATATCAAGCGACCTGCACAAGTGCAAGCAATATAGATGGCCGAGGAATGGGGAAGCGAGGCGTGGAGAGAGAGAACGAGAGAGAGAGAAAGAGAACCGTACGTGCCCCTCGCTCGACACATTGACATAACGCTTGGGCTCAAAGCCACCTAACCGGCCTCAGTCATTCCACTGCCTAAGGCAAGAATTCGTGGCAGCCGTAGCGGAAGTAGTAGTTGTAATTGCTGTGGTTGTCAAAGAGATTACCAAACGTTACAGGCTAGAAACGCGCCTCTATGACGACGAGCTCGCTTATCGCTGTGCAAACCTTATCAAGTGCGAAGAACCCCCAGACCTTTTGTAGAGCGTTCATACGCGCTTCTTCCAAAAAATCTTGCTCAGCCTGCAATATGACAATTTGCAAGCGGCAAATTTGATTTGCGTCGTGTGCGTGTCACCGACGGCCAGCCACAGGGAGACCGTTGCATACCGTTGCTGTCACGCTAACAGGGGGCAGGCGGCGTTACTGGATGATCGACTACAGGGCTACCTATGGTATGCACTTCTGTTCTAGCTTCGCCATCTTCGATGCCACGTGCTGTAGGTAAATCTCTTCACGGATTTACATTCTGCAGCCACGGGCAGATAGATACCTTTCTTTGTTTTGCCAAACAGACCCAAAATGGTACAGAATATACATTGTAATGTCTAGCTATAATGTTCAATGGCACAACAATGTTACCGTCAGTTGGAACGGCCCTTATATATATATATATATAATGTTTGTTAAGTCACGGTAGCATAGAATAACGCACAAATCATGTAACAGAACATAGTATACAGCGTCAAGCCTTGTCTCAGGCTGGCTTCTTGCTTCCCATCACCTGTATCACCTATTTTATTCTGGCTTACAATAATATTTTGCAGTAGCCTAGCACGAGAATTTGTGACACTGATGTTGCCCGACATAGAAGCACAAAATGTGCGATTCCGAGACAACGAGTTCCTGTGTACAGAAACTAAGCACATCGTGTTCATGAGAAAATTCTGCGCTTCCCTAAGGTACATACCAGTTAGAAGACGCG
The DNA here is from genome assembly GCA_003439945.1 of Dermanyssus gallinae. Taxonomy (NCBI): domain Eukaryota; kingdom Metazoa; phylum Arthropoda; class Arachnida; order Mesostigmata; family Dermanyssidae; genus Dermanyssus; species Dermanyssus gallinae. Next base: position 327,547 of record QVRM01006385.1, read on the forward strand.
ACATGGTCGTTTAAAAGAGAATTCATAAACACTGAAATTCTACTATTAGCTTTCAGTACCTCAAAATTATAACCCTATGACAATTTAACCATAAACACATTCAAACGAGATAAATACATTTCAGTGACGATCATTTTGGTATCAACTGTATGATAGTGGATCCGTGGTTGCGGAGTAATTAAGGTTTTGCAAGAGGGCATGTCGAGATTAAGCGCGTGCATAAATGACCTACTCCATCAGGCAAATCATTCTGGGTCATTTATGCATGCACTCAATCTTGACATGTCCGCCGAAAACCTTAATTGCTCCACAAGCACGGATCATATGGCCACAGATTCAGGAGCCACAAAATGGTCGTCAAAATAGTGCTCGCTGGCACGAAGCTATACAAATGGAGAAGTTGCGGAACTATAGAAATCGAATTCTTCATCAAATACTCTGAAATCAGTAACGATGTGTGCGCAGGTGTGTTGTCGTGAGTTATAGTGGATTCAAGAGTTGTTGGCCCAGAGTTCCGGCCTCTTGCGTCGGACGTTCTCAACATTTTTAAAAAAACAGTCAAGATAAAATCGGTGCTAAATCTGCTCTGTTTGACTTTCGTTGACAGACTCTCTACTTGGAAGCACCACTGGGAGTGGATTCGGTTTTGGTCTTGATTCGTCGTAGCCATGACTCGTGGTTGAAATATGAGTCCTCACCTGTAGTCACTCTGTGAAGCAATACTTCTGCTACAGCCTGAAAGTCCAATTTGTTGAAAATTCAACATTTTTGGAATTTACTTCGCCACCGGTCGTCTGACACAGCTATCTCCCTGATCTGGTGAATGTTGAGTACGATATAATTAATTTTTCAAAGTTTTCTTTTGGTAGCAACGTCGATGACCTTTCAGAACGGCGGAGATGTTTACGTAGGCGTTAAGGCGTAGTAATACACATCTTATATTCAGACTAGTATAGTTTTTGTCGTCTCGATTTCATCCTAGTGGATCCACGTGTTAATCAACTCGCATGAAGATCCCCCACAAGGGCTGCTCCAAGTGGCTACTTGGCTCGGAGGAGACGCTGACACTGAACAACTGTAGGACAATTTTATAGTACTACGCTGATTAATTCACAAGACGCCATGCCTGAATCGAAGCCGGTAGACGTGCGAAACCTACTAAAGAATAAGGCAGCATGGCTCTGTTTTTTTTGTGGAGGGGGTTTTAAATGCAGTTACGCACAATTGCTACGAGTCTCTATCTCTAGCAGAGTGGGACTCAACCCCAACGGTTGGATGTTACTCCGTTGAGACCCAAACCCACTAAACGCACCTCCGCCCTTAAGCTTCATCCTCTGATAGCCCAGATCTTCATAGAACAGTACTATGGACTATCCGGAGAAGTGGCGAGCGCCCTTTCAGGTTAATTAACTGGGGTCGCCCAAAAGTTCCAGCACTTGTCTAACACGTGCAAGCCCGTTTTCATCGAGCTGCACTTCTCTGTGGTTCTGTCTAAGACGTGTCGTCTCATTGAAGATAGCAGTGTGCAGTTAGATCAAACACTCGTACCACCAACCACAAGTTCTATATATATATATATATATATATATTCTTATTGATGCGTCGAAATAAACGTGTGTAATCGAATGCTTGCTACGCGAGCCGTGAGCGTACATGGTGGTGGTGTTAAGAGATGTTGTAATCGGCGTCGGAAGAAATCTTGATATCTTGCGTCACATTTTTCAACGCGTGTCGGCATCGTTGACAGGGGCACAACCTACGTTCGTCGGGTCTGGAACCAGCATGGGGACCGCTCAACGACGGCCAATCTGAGCGAACGGCGACCAGACACGCATATTGAGCACACATTTCAACCAAGCAGCGTTCGAACGGCTGGCTGCGAGTCGTGCACATCCCAGCTAAACAGTTGAAGGGTTATGTCCCTCCTTACTCTGTAAATAAGTCTTGTCTTTCGCCCACCCTCTCTCTCGCGCTCTCTCTCTCCCTGACTCTGTTCCACGCTTTCCATCATTCCATAGAGGAAGGACGCCCAGTTTTCTGTTTTTTTAGCGGCTCCGACAACTATCACATGTGGCAGACATAAATTCAAGCTAATGTCCCATCATGATGCGCTGTTTTGCTTTCTGTCTGAGATTGAAAAGTCGAGTTATGATGTCGAGGCGCCAGCCCAGGCGAAATACCTCTATAGAAGAGGCGTTTCTTTTTTAAAGCGACTAAGATAAGCAAACTAGGTTAGGACCAAAACTATTGAATGTGGGCGTGGACATTGGCTACCAACGGTGTTTGTGGTTAAAGTCTGTGTGCTCGTTTCCGTATTTTAGCCTTCGGGTTCATCACACGGGCACGACGTTCACAGCGTACATAGAAGTAACGGTACCGACGGCTCTTCTCGCGTTACGCGGAGTAGGCCGGTCGGAGGGCTTGTCGGAATGTTGTCAATTTTCGCAGTAGTGAGGCTCTTTATGCTTAAGATTGTTGGAGTGGGGGTGGATGGCCGTGACAGCGTGCCAAACCATCTCAAACCCCAGAACAATTTCAACCAGCCTGAATGTTGTTTTTCATAATATATCAAGCGAGTGCTTTGTTTTTTTTATTAAGGTCGATCACTGCGTAAAATCTTATAGGTGCCTGAAGCTAATCTATATGTTCCACACGCAGGTGTAGTTTTATAAACTGGCAAGGCTTTGTAGTATATAGTGTTTTGACCAACAAACAAATAGTGTATATTCATGCCTTTTGAGGCCTGCTTGGCTACTCGGTTGGTTTGACACGAGTTACGTGAAATGTTAACTGCTTGCTTCTAATTTTCTTACCCTTTCAACCTTCTGGGTTCTGCCAACACAGTGGTTGGCGCGTGTTTTTATTTTCTATGTCAGAACACCAATGCGCCAACGCAAATGGATGAATGTACTAAATAGTAAAATATCAAATATTAAGGACATCTACTACCCGAATACCGAATAAGTATTTTATAAACTTACAAAAGCCATGGTCTTAAAGGTTTTCATAAGTCCAATTGTATCAGCCAGCTGTGAAAGGTCTATATATGACGTTGGAAAGTTTAGCAGGAAAACACTCTTCTGAGCAGGTTGGGCGACGAACGATACGAATCTAGTGAGCGAACTTAGAGCCAAAATATTGAAAGATACAGTTCATTGTATGATCAAAGTTATACCAAACGGCTGACGATACCTGGGAAGCGTGCTAGTTTAACATAGCCAAGCGGATGAGATCGGCAGTCAGGTGCACTGCAGCACCACAGGCTAGCTTCTGTGTTAAAGATTCCTTCTAAATAACTTCAGTCATTAAAATAAAAACGTCAATATACTTTGAACAAGATAAGTTTTGCAAATTTAAACAAATAATCAGTTCTCGATTTATATTTTTAAAAAAATATTTCAGTTAAAATTCACAACTAACTACTAGCGCGTGTGTCTCCTCTCATGCTGCTAGGAAACAAATAGTCCCGAGTAACTAATTTGATATAAAATATTTCACGAGGTGACTGACCGCTTTTCATATTGGACAGAACAAATTAGACTTGAACTTTACTAATCTAATGATGAAATAAACACCGTATCAGAAATCCCAACACACACATATGTATGCTCATATATACATATACTGCGTGTTGTTTATTGAGTTTTCCCCATTTGGAGAAGGTTGAGTCTTGATATTTAGTTAATGGAGATAATACAGAGAGACTAGTTAAGATGCTCTCTTTCGCTTTCTCTGTATATATATATATATATATATATATATATATATATATATATATATATATATATATATATATATAGTACACGATTATAGTAAAACTACACTAGACAAGAGAACTCCGTCTAAATTCCCTTTTCTTCCCATCTCCTTTATTCAGGTCTGCTGTACAGGACGGCCAAACTGGCTGCCTATCATTGGACAGCCCAGGACTCTCTGCTTTCACAACAGACACCCAGCGGACTCCGTTTTTCCTGTCAACAAAATCACCTTAGCGGGAAAAGTCATAATAAAGCCCCCCTCTCCCCTACACGTTTATAATTTTTGGTGTGTCTGCTCTATTTGATCTTTTCTACGACCGACTCCATTTCGTTTTTCTACGTAGCTAGCGTGTGGGGAATCAATGACTCCTATGGGATACATGAAGAATATTTGGCATGTATGTCTGTCTGCCGCTTCGACCACGGCCGCTTTCGTGGGACCTACCGCCGGCGGCGACACGACCTTTTCCCAACAGCTCGACTCCCCGTTGACGAGAGCCGCCAACAACAGTAACAACAACAACAACAACAACAACAAAAACATCAACAACAGCAACAACAACAGCAAGATCGTCGCAAAAGATCCAGAAGTCGCCGGCTGGATAGACGCTACGCTGCCGCTCGTTCAGAGCACAATGCTCCTGAATGGCCCAGTCAGCAAATATCAGCAGCAGCAGCAGCAGTATAGTGACCGTTTGTGATTTACTATTTGAATGATCGTGCCGTGATGTTCCCCGTCGCGTTCAATGTTCGCCTTCGCATGATCATCATCTGAAGGCGCAGTCTGTGAAGTCGCGCGAGGTACGAGTTCTCGTACTTGAATTCTATCCTTCGCCTTACTGCTACTACTACTACTACTACTATTACTACTACTACATCTACTACTGCTACTACTACCGTACAATACGTTATACGAGGTCGTTGGAAAAAATCGGACGGGGGGGGGGTCTGTCTGAGGAGAGCAAGCGGGAAATAGGATCTACCATGAAGCACTGCCATGAAGGCATTACATGGCTCATTCACTGGTTTCGCAGTCCACGTGCAAATTGTCATAGTAGCGGTGGTGCATGTAAATTGCATGGAATCGTTGGTGGCGCAGGTGTAAACAATCCGCGGAACAAGCCGCGAATGTGGACACCAACCTAAATATGGATGTAAGGAGAATCAGGCATGTTAGCGGTGCAACGTTCCACCGCCCTTTTCCAGTACATGGCGCTGACAAATGCTGGAAACAGGCACCACAGTGGTGCCTTTGCTTTACGGGTTTCAGCTAGCTCTGCGGTACGAATTGAAGTCGGATAAACTAGAAATAACGGGCTGGTATTGGATATGGGTGGCGGTGGGGGTGGGGGGGGATAGGGGGCACTGAGACGGACACAGCGATACGCGATGGCGAAAGTTTGCATTGCTTGTAATGCATGGCGTGACGAGACATTCGGACAAGTGTGCCCCAGACGCCGTCACCGCCGACGCTCTGCCGCGGTTCGCGCGGCAGACGGTCGTCGCTATGACAAGAGTTATGAAGATGGAGCGCCACATCGAACATTTGATGCGTGCGTGCGGCCAATTTAGTCTCCGTCCGTAAAATCTGCGCCTGACTTCAATAGCCCGACAGTGGACAAACTCTAGGCAGCTCCTCGCAGCTCCGCCGTCTGCTGGAGGGGCAAATCTGTACGGCGAAACAGAACAAAATGCTGCCAATGAAAGTTATGTGAAATATGAAGCAGCCTTTCTTTGTCGTCGTTGTCGTTGTTGTCGTCAAATCGTTTCGTTTTTGCTCCACAACATGCCCTGCAGGGATTCGCGGGCTTGTTTTTTGGCGTCGGTTTTTAGTGGTACTCGGCGAAGGACGTTCGGCCCAATATATTGTACTTCAACATCTGGCGCGCTTCACGCACAATAGCTGCAACGTATAGCTAGACACGCTATGAGTCGCTTGCAATGTACAAGTACGGAATAGGCTGCCGCGACTGAATAAAAATAATAACAGGAATAAATAGACACGTCGGTAGTGGCATCATATCGAGATGAGCGTCCTTGAAATTGGCGCAGTATGCGTGAGGGCAAGTCTTGAAGATCAAACTTCAAGCGGCTTCCTGTGCCATACGACATCACTGTATTGCTCTGTGATATGGTCGCCAGTATTAACTAGTGACAAAGCGCTACTGGCATTAAGGATCCGTAGCAAGTTCCTTGAGCGCTTACTGGTGCCGACAGTACAGAGCGCACATTTGTACAGACCACTCATTTGTGCATAGCAATGTGTAGCATTTCAAATGGTTCCGTTACCTTGTGCCCCACGGTGATTGATATCCGTGGGAAGGGTGATCGCCGGGCTCTTAGACACATATTCACATCGGGGAATGAAAGTTCGGTCTTGGATACTGTGTGTCTAACATTTTAGAGGTGGGTCTTCTATTCGTACGAACTTCGTGTTGCACCTAATTGACGTGTGAATAACCAATTAATGAATGCAACAACAACGGCTGCAGCAGCAGCAACAAAAACAACAACAACAACAACAACGACACAAAGACGATGACGACGACTCTGAATGCGGCCGTAAAGCTATTACCGCCAACAATTGCACATACGTCGCACTCGTTGCGTACCTAGCGCCTAGTTGTATAAAAGAACTTCCTCTGGACGGTAGGAAGGAGGAATTTCAGTGTAGTCGCCTCAATACTCCATGAACAGATGTTGTATCATTAGAGTGGAGTTGACGCTGCGCGGGCAGAGAGTGGGGCGTGTTTCCGAGACTCCGTGTGACGGGCGAGGCATCAACATCATTATCAACATCATTATCACCAGCAAGTTGCCTCATTACCTGAAGGCTACGTCAAACCTGGACGTGACACGACGCGGCTGCCTGTGTGTCTGCCCCGGCCTGATGAAGCGTGTCTCACTTCTCCCGCATTAAGAACTTGCTAATTTCCTTTCGGCCATCGGCGTCTTCGTGTGTCTTCTCGACCAGCAGCATTTTCTTTCGCCGGGCTTGTGCGAGAGGCAAGAAAAACCTTAGGCGGAACCGTAGTGCCGCCATTTTTGCGAACTTACATGCTCATCAAAATTGCCTATCAAGGCTGGCCGATATATTGAACGGTCAGGCGATAATAGCGCGTTAGTCTTCTGTCTGCTGAACCCCGCTACTCACGTTGGCTACTATATTTAATAGTAATTATACGTTCAGGTCTTCTCTGAATACTTACAGGGAAACTTTTTCGAGCTGACTCTTAGCCAACATTTAACGTTCACGGAACCGCTCCCGCATTGCTTCATAAGATTTTATAATTGATTCATAATTGCTTTATATTGCTTCGTAGCACAGCAATGTAACACCAATATGCTCGTCGACGGGACGCAGTGATACGGGCTTTAAAATGCCGCTAGCTTTAAATCGGCAAAATACATGGCCGATTTCTAAGCGATAATTCACAAGATGTGCAGCTTTGAGTTGAGGGTTCGGTAAATAAGCAAAATCAAATAGAAAAAGAAACGTGATGTACGTCAAAGGTTACTCACGTTTGTATTATAGCAACGTACAGTATACGCATAATACAAAAGTCAAGAGTTATTTAGAAGGCTTATAGACTTCAACAAATAAATACACTTAAGTTAGAGTGAAATTCGTAATAATTAGTGAACAAAAAATACGATCAGCGGACTCTTTCTAGAAACAATGCGGTCAAATCCAATAAACAAAATTTTGACAAAATGAAACAGTTCAGATCTATTGAAATTTCAAGAAATAATTCAGTAAAAACCTAACGTATCTGCTTGAATGAAATACGTTGATGAGATTGACTAATATAAATTTTTCTAAAAGACGTAGGGGATGGACAGGATCCGACGACGGCCTGTCATGCTTGATCTGATTATTCTCGTTTTGATCAAGCCGGTGATACAGTTTCTTGTCGGACTGGCAATAAACCACCTCTGAAAGAGGTGCTTTTGTATCGTATGCTGGTTGGTGGGGACGTTGAGATGATTAATTTCCCATTCATGAAAATGGAGCGATAGTGCAACGCTCGTTTTATCGATCTAGCAGGAACAGCAACCCTCCGGGCTGCGGCAGCGAAGACCGACCTCTGCATGCAGCAGGACTTTATCGAAGTTTTGGGGGGTGGGGGATGAGCGACAAGGAAAGCTTCATTCTCTGATTTCTTATCCTCACCCTGACGGCGCCCGCCCCCACGTTTGTGAACAGAATATTCTTCTTTCCGTCTTCCCGGGAGCTCCCCCCGCCTCCTCCCCGTCGGCCTTGCTTACTGAAGAGTCAGTTAGTTATATTTAAGACTGCCTATATCTAGTAGATGAAGCTAGTAGTTGAATGAAAATAAAGATTATTGGTCATGAGATGATGTAGCTAAAAGGCCAGGCGACTTTGTTGCTAAGAGTTACTTGGGAAGTTATTCCTCCCCCTTCTCCGATTTGTTTAAAGGAGCCCCGTTAAAAAATAATCTAGCAGTTGCGATGCTACGTAGTCGTGGCTCGCCGACTGAAATCAAATGCTCCAAAACATAGGCCGTAGTGCAAACACAATCCAAGTACGCAGCACTGCCCGGTCTGCGAGCTCGTTTGGTTCAAACCATCGCAGGACAAGCTCGCTGATATTATATGAGACTATCCCTTTGGACTAATACTTGCATATTTGAGAAATGCAAGTTTTGCGTATAAGGCCAGTGCAATGAGCGTAAGTTAAATGCCTGGTCTTTGCCTTTGGAGGCATTTTTTACGATACGCAATTAATATTAAGTTGATAATATACGGCACGAAAATACCAAACGCATTTTCGTGCTTTGTCGCTTTAAGTTCGAGAGATGCCACAAGAGGCGTTCTTAGTTTTGTTTATGCTTAACTTTTTTAAGACATTTACGTACAGTTTGATATAACTACTTGTGCTAACTTCTTGCTCTGGTTAGTGAGTATCTGTACTGTAGCGTCAGAATATAGCAACCTGCGCGACGGATTGCGGCAGACGCCGTTTGTAGGTCAGGAGAATCGTTTTTTGTATTCCGTCTCTCACTGGCTTTATACGGGCGATAAAGGATGGCCAACCCCCCTCTGCGATGAAGGCAGAGGGGGGGTTGGGCTGACCATAATGACATTTGTCAATCGGCAAATGGTGCTGCGTGTCGGCGACCATCAACGACAGCGCCCCTGGCAGTAGCAGTTTTATGATGCGGCCGGCTTGATGGAGTTACAGACACCTACCTCACTGTAGACTCTTTGAACCCCCTACTGGAGGCCTACTGTTCGTCTCGCATCGACGTCCCCATGGGAATGAAAAGAAAGAGAGTTCAGACGACCAGACCGGCCCACCGTCAACCAGCTCTCGGCTGTTCGGTCGAGCAGCAAAGGGCAAGAACTTCCGCTCGCTTGGAAGGCGTCAACACGACGATATTACGGAAACATAGAAACCGACACCCGATGACGAAGGTATCCACCTCCGCCAGCCAGAATGGCGGAAAATAGCTGCCAATTGGGGTTGGTCGCAGGAAGCCGACAGATTGGGCAGCTGTATCCTTTGACATCGGACCCGTGGCTTATCAATCTTCAAGGGCGACTCAGGTGTGCTCTAGAAGACTATACAAACGAACACGGTGAATACTTCCTTAAATATTTTAAATGTCGTATTTCTGTTAGGTCTAGCACATATATATATATATATATATATATATATATGCATATATATATATATATATATATATATATATATATATATATATATATGCATATATATATATATATATATATATATAATTCAAACAGAAAGTTTTAAGTATTTTAGAATGTATTTTTTACATGCTCACCACGCCGTTGAGAAGTCTGTCATCTTATCGAAACATATATCTATGTGAGTGCGGAAGACTCTACAATCATGCGGTGCTGCGAAAAACTGTCCCAACCGTTTAGACCGTATTTGGCGAGAATAGCGTTTATTTCGAAGATTTCGTGCTACAGTTGGTTCGCCAAGTTTCATTCTGTTCACAGCTCAAGTCCTCTGGACGAGCCCTGTTCTGGCAGGCCTATTACGCTCGAGGAAGATTGCTTGCGCGAAACTGTCGAACAGAATTAGCCATCAGCTCCCGGGTGTGTCACATAACCATCGCCACTCGCCTTGGAGTCTAAGGTTTCTAAAGCTGGACTAATGCGTACCTCGTGATTTGAGCAAGCGCAACAAAATAGAGCATCTAGCAAAGTGCTTTCATTGGCTTGCCAGATACAAATAGGTCCGCTCTTGAATGTAATTGTTACGTCTGATCAAAAATGGGCATTAATGGCAATCCGCTTCTTACTGAAAAAATTATATATATATATATATATATATATATATATATATATATATATATATAGAAAAAGGTAAAAAGTGCTGAACTCACAATCTTGTGTGAAGCTTAAGCATGCATTTCAGCTTTGTGTCGCAGGGTACAACTCTGAACCGTAGAATACGTTATAACTATATGATAATTTCCGCCGCATGATATATATATATATATATATATATATATATATATATATATATATTGTGAGAATGATTATATTAAAACTATGTTAATTGGGTGTTATTGATTGATAAAAAAAAGCTTAAGTTTTTGCCTATTCTTCTCTAAACGACCATGACGCATCTCCTGGCCGGCGTTATATGTTTTTCAGAAGAAGTAGAATTTTCTCATGTACACGACGATGCTGTATAGGAGGACTGGTTGTCTCGCAATTGCACATTTTGTGCTTTTATGTCGGGCAATAATATCAGTGTCACGGATTTTAGTAATATTACTCTCACTCCGAAACAAGACCTTATGATTTATCAATATTCCATTGGAAAAACAATATTTACCTTAATGAGCTCTAGCTACCTTTGTAGTGGGACTTGATTCTTGTCGTCATCATCAACCTTTACCTCCTAAGTCATCTAACCATTGTAACTAGCGAGTCCCCGTTTCCGTTCGCAAGCATTTTGTACTCGTGAAGATTCCATGAAATCTGCATAAGTCCTAACTGATGAAGCTGTTGAAGGACGGATGCACGCGTAGAAAGTTAAACTTTGTTTTCGTTCCTACGCGTTCCGGCTCTTAATTTGTTTTAGACAATTATTATCGTATTCGGGGACGAATTTCGTGTTTGGGGCAAAGTGACAGAGGGAAGAACTCAGAGAAGGATATATTTATGTATATATATATATATATATATATATATATATATATATATATATATATATATATATATATATCTATATATATGTGTATTTAAATATATATAGGGACTTTGTACACGTGTGTAGATGAGCTCGGAGACATAACACCAGGGCGAGCTACGGCTTTCCTCACATCACCATCATTATCGACACCGTCGTCAGCACTATCCTGCATTAACGCCTTCCTTAGTCTGCTAATTAGGTAGCAATGAAATCACCTACGATCGCGGCCCAACGGTGAGGCAAGATACACCCATGCAAATAGATTCGCTCAACGGGACGATATCTAAATACACATCTGCACCTAGTAATCAACATATATATATATATATATATATATCGGCCACAGTTCGGCTTTAGGTAAATGGATCGAATCATAATTAAACACCAGTGCTTAAGCACCACAACTGTCAGTCTTGGCGTATTATTAACCGATATGCCCTCCTACGTTTTAAATTCAACGTGTGTTGAGAGCATGCTCTAAAGGAAACGTCGTAGCAAAAAAAATAAAGCATGCCATCAACGCATATATTAAGCGCAGTATTTTTCAAAATATTTCACGTTTTTACCTGCTTTCAATTACGGGCCAATTATGACGCCGTGCAAGTTCAAATCCAGAACAATAGTAAATTCGAATTTTTAAATCTCTAACTTATCCTTCCCGGAGTACACGTAACATCCGCTGCTCAAAGCTTGTGAGCATCACCGCTTGGCGTAGTCTCAGCGAACTGTCGCGTGATTAAAGCCGACGTGAAAACGGTGGGTGAAACGCCATGCCATGCAATTCCAAGACTGCGGAATAGGCTCGTCAAGTGGGTCTTAGAGTTCCACGCTAGTCGGTGCTAGGCACCAGCAACGCAGGTGCATCAGGCATCCTTGGCACAGCCTTGCCAAACAAAAGCTATATTGACATCCCAGGGCTGACGAAAACCCGACCCAACTCAACCGTGAAATAGCTATGTTCGTCGGTCCTATGCGGTGTCGTCGCCATTGATGCTGTTGACATAGATGCGTAGTTTAGTTATCTAGGCTGTCGGGGCGCGCGGTACGTTGTACAGCTCAGCTGCGTCTGCTACAAATTACTTTGGCCCTCAGTATTAAAGGTGATACTTCAGCATTCTATTCTCGCCCGCGATCAATCTTGGTGAACTTGACCGATGTACGCATGCAATATTAAAAACAAATCAGCTATATACAGATATATAAAGCAGCCCAGCGCAGATCCGCCAAAATCGTTGCGTTGTTGGGTTGAACTGACTATACCTGCCTTAGTCTTGACCATAAGATACCTGTAGGCGCATAGCTAGTTCTGTCTCTTCTATATATATATATATATATATATATATATATATATATATATATATATATATCTGTATATAATTCACACATTCTTGAGAGACAATTGCCGCTCTATTTGTACTCTTATATATATATATATATATAAACATCTTGATGCGTAGCGTCCTGGATAAGGAATAGGGATGCGGGCTATAATCGAAACTGCACAACGTAAATAAGTAGAGAGTTTTTTTTTCCAGCTTTTAAAGATGATGCTACCCTAGAACGTTTATATCATACGAAATAAACGCGCAATTACTAGTTTAAATCATCTTTTACAACTTTAGTTTGATCTGTACGCAACTCTACAGTAAAACATGCGCTGCGCCAGATCTATATCCGACACATAGACGTGTATTAAATACTGTAACGTATACTTCACTCCTTTCTTCATACTGTGTTTGAAAATGTAGCAAGAAGAGCAAGGATTTAGAAATATTTCGAGTGGAGACTCTGTTGACTCGAAACCTACTCGATAGGGGCCGCCATTCAACGTTTCACATCGGTACACGATATAACATGAAGAAATCGCTCAGTCATTTGCCGCTTTTATCCTAAATAGATTATTCGGCCTTACGAAACCGACGCCCCCTACGCATAGCTTAAGTAGAGCGTTTGCTATAGAAGAGAATAGATTTCCGCTGTCAGATAGCATTCTTGTAAGTCAAACCGTCCGTATGATACGTTGTTTGTCGTAAATCCTACCCACTCGAAACAACTTTGAATTGTGGCTTCGGTATGATGATAAAAGATATATTATTAGGTATTGGGTATGATGATAATCGACTTAGATTACCTATATTTGAACTTTTTGTCGCCTACAATACGTTTTACAAAAGCACCAGAACGACACGTAGACGACACGGCAGCAGACCCGCAAAACTTATAATAACAACTGTTTACCTTGAGCAGACCCCAGAGAAGCCGGCGGAGTCCAGTCAGAGAGCACAGTGTGCAATATCTAGATACGACAATGTATCCTAACTTTCGAATGACCACACTTAACACACAACAACTATTTACCAACTATTGTTTGCCTAAGCCCGATGCTGTGCCGGACGTTGACGTTCAGGGCGCCGACCTGAAGAAAGCCGTGAGTAACTTAGTAACCTCTCACTGTTGTCGGGCCGGGCTAGGGCGGAATCTGCCTCTTCTACCTGAACGTGAACGGTAGCAAGTCAAAAATGCATCATTATAGTGCTGTCCTCCCGATTACTAGCTAATAATTATTCAGCCCATAATTGCCGTCCACGGCGCTCGTACATGATCATCATTAAGTTTCTCGTGATGCCCATATAACGTGCACATATATATCTATATATATATATATATATATATATATATATATATATATATATATATATATATATATATATATATATATATATATATATATATATACGTGGATACAAATATGCTAGAATTATGTTCCGTGGATGGTTCATAATGGAGTTCTGCTGCTAATGCCATGACTACTGCTTCGTCAGACTACAAGATGTCTGCCTTCGCAGACATTATCTTCTGTCATCCACATAGGAAGTTCTATTAGTGTGAAGGTCAGATGAGCACCGAACCGGAGGACAATCCTGACGCCTGCCTCTGCAGTGGCGCATGTCCCCCCTCCTGCTTGCTAGTAGCCAATTTGCCTCCTGAAATTGAGTCGCTACGGCTCTCTGTCTGCACCATTTACCCGCGTAGTCAGAGTGGAGTCAGAGAATCAGACAGAGTTCGTTCTTGGCATGATCTAGTGACAGTCTACGGACATCTATGCGTATAGTAGGCGACACGACCCCAGCTTTAGGGCATCTTTTGTATCATTGCATTGCTGACCTCTCTTGCTCTCCCCCCCCCCCCCCCCGTTGCCTTCACCGTTATGGGCCGCACATAACCTTGCCCGACCCGGCCCGGTTCGAACAACAAACGACTTTGTGGGGGTGCATCATTGTCAAACATCAATCAGTCTGGCAACTCTACAACAAAAAGCTATTTTTCTCATTACTTTGGTTTCCAATGCGGTGTTTCGACCACAACGACACGCATGTTCATAAATCGGCGTTATAATATTAGCACTTGCCGACAAAGCAGCGCAATGATGCTTGTATATTGTACCGGACAGGTAACGCGGCTAAAGGTTACAGCTATTAGGCATCGTTACTCATGGCCATCCGGTGGCTGATACAGCTTCTTTGTGTTTTCGAACATCCTGCTTGACCATAATGGCTACATTGTCACCGAAAACTAGCAGGAACATAAATCGTTTCTCCGACAAGTAGAAGACGTGCTTATGAGGTCGTCGTTGTCATTTCCGGCGATACAGGAGCAAACTCAGGTGATTTGCTCAGGGATGTCGGGCATACGCGTACACAAAGACCACCTGTGCACCTGTTCGGCCGTCTTTTACATGGCTTTTGCATCCTCATAGACCTGCAGCCCGCCCGTCAAAAGCAATAGAATATTCGCCTACCTATAAGTCATATTTGCATAAGTAATTATAATAATCATACATAAGGAATAGTTTAATTACATAAAAAAAATATATATATATATATACATAAGTAAGTATATATATACATATAGTATATATATACATAAGTAAAAATATATATACATACGATAAGTACGATATAAGCGCGTGCGATAAAAGCGTCCGAATAAACAGCGGTAACATTACAATCATAACCGCCGCTAGTGGTAGACGTATGTGGTAGAGATTGCCAACAGGAGGTAGAGAGTGATACGATTATAGACTACGGGCCAGACTCAGGGTGTACTAACATGAAAGAAACATAAAGAATCGGAAAGTGTATAATAAATAAGGTAACAATAAAATTGCAACAATATAGCTCTGGCAACGCGTACGTACCTCTGGCTTGGCCTGTTCGCCGTTGTTGCTGTTGCTGTTGTGGTTGTTGTTGCCGCCTGTGTGATTGCTGCCATTGTTGTTGTTGTTGTTGTGGTTCGACGCGCCGAGCTGAACCAGCTGGCAGGGCCCTCGAGAGCCCGCGGCTACGTCGTGAGGGTCGGCAGTAGCTTCGGGGCCGACGCCCGCATGTCGCGACAGACAGCTTCGGGAGGGTGGGCCTCTGCGATTGTCTTCGATACCGGACGCCCCGCTTTCCACCGAGCCTACAGCGATACAGGAAAGAACACGCAACAACAACAACAACAACATCATCAGCATCATCAACATCAAGAATAAACCAGCCGGCCAACATAAGAGTCTGTTGCCTCAAGTTGATCTCATCGCACTAATCTGTAGGCACTCACATGCATGCGTGTGTATCTATATAGGTATATATATATATATATATATATGAACACGCGTGTAACATCATAATCAGCCTTTGCACTACTCTTGTATCTAATCAGGTCTAGTCACGTTGAACAGAGATTCAGGTCAATATATATATATATATATAGCTTTTGTGCCGAGTTGGTGTGACGGAAATGGTCTGGGACCCTGGTGTCAAGAATCGTGGATTTAGTCTTGACACGACACATAATGAATAGATGCCAGAGACACGTTTATAGCTTAGTGAATATATATATATATATATATATATTTATATATATATATATATATATATATATATATATATATATATATATATATATATATATATATATGTACAAGTACGTATGATATGGTAAATACATTTAGTTTGAGTATGTGTTTAAGTTATTGCTAGTAAAATTTTAAAAAGCCAAATAGATGTGCTAAAAGAAACAACATCTTAAGTGAGGTGACAGTCTGCGTCATCGGCTTGTCGTACAGGTGAACAAACCGGGTGTACGGGCTTTTCATACCTATGACGCCTACCGTAACCCAAAATGTTGATCCGAACATGTGAACAGACGTGATTGGAAGAGCTATTATATAGATTAACGGTGGCGTACTAGGTGACGCCTGGTGTTGCACTGAGCGCACATCTCATATCTGTAGTCCGCGTTTTACGTAAGCCCTTTCCGTTCTCTTATTCGATTATTTGCCTGTCTAACTAGCTAAACGTGCGTATTACGTTACAATGTTGTGATCGTTTATGTGTATATGTAGATATAGTTATGGGCAAAACACTTTCGGCAGTTGATAGTGGGTAGTGGCGGTGGAAAAAATCAGAGTCATTCTCAGGTCGCCTGCTAAAGCACCATTTCAGCAATTTTTGTTTTAGAGGCAGAGAAAATGACCGAGGCATTGGCAGAGGCAGCGCAGTTAGATCTGTAACCTCGTCAGGGAGCTTTGGGATCTGATCGCATGAACTAGGCGGCACGTGTGCACAAGATCACCGAGCAAAATGGCTTAGTGGCAAAAGTTGTTTGCATTCGGGAGGTTTGGGTTCGAGACCCAACCGGCCACTCCTAAATTGGTTTTCATGGTTCCCAATTTAAACAAGGTAAATGCCGGAGTATAATTAAAATCGATCATAATCGAAAAAAAAACGGGTAGCACAGACGTCTCAATAAAAAGAGATGGTGCATTACCATTCAACCTCCCACCCCCCATTAAGTGAGTAAGTACATTGTTCATGGTTGCCGTCACTGGGTCTGATCGACCTTAAGATTTCACCAGGTTGGCGATCAGCCAGTCAACATTTGTCAGTCGTCCGGTGCGGCCGTGGTTGGGTTCGCTCCGCGAAACTTTGTCGAAAAGTGCAGGAACCTGAAAACTGTAACGTGCTTACAAACTGCACTCTACGACCCTAGCGGTAAGTAGCCCACACTCGAATACCGAAGACTGTAAAGAGCACACATTACTATGTTTCCTCGGGCAAAAAACCCGAGCAAGGGCAGATGCACATGAGCCCAGCATGATGCGAGGGACAACAAACGAGGGAGGGCAATAAAACAGCTCCCGGCGGGGGCAACCTCGACGAAGCAGTCTCAAATAACTATCTCGACAAGCTAGCTATTATGGCACAAACGCTTATCGACTTCGTGGCCAACTGAAGAAACATGAACACAATAGCAGAGCCTGGCGGTGCAACATCGTGTCACGGTGAAAAAGACTAGGACACGAACGAAGGAATAAAACATCGCCGCCATGAATGAAGATGGACCGATGCCGGCCAATTTACAATGGTCCCCAAGGCCCGATGCCGACCAATTTACAAGCGTCCCCAAGACTGCCGTCGAGTTTCCCCGTTGAATGTCCAGCGAAAGCATCTGCCTGAAAAACTTCCCCGATCGTCTGTCACCAGGTCGAGCAGCTTGAAGGCGTAGTTGATCATTCGGAAAGTTGATGGGCCAGAACCTCGTAGCGTTTACAATGCAAAAAGACAAAACTCTAGGGGATCCCTCAGACAAAAGTACTATTTCCGTTTGCTTTTTTCAGCCAACGTAACAGTAAAGCCAGAGGCTAGGCGCACCATTACCGGCCATAGAGGGAGCTATGGGGTCGGTTACAATGGCGTTCTACCCATTTTGAAAGCTGCGAGGGTCATTTCGTCCGGGCGTCTATTGTTATCGGGATGCGGGCCCGAGTGCTCCAGGACGCACGGAACGCCTTAGGCTCTCAGAGCGGTTACGAGGAAGTCGTTCAGAGCTTAATGCCTCGCGCGGCGACTTATGGGTCAATGGATGCCAAACCGGTATGTTCACGGATTCACCAAACCGGTATGCTCATTCTCCACACGTACAAGTGCATTCGTGGACTGGTAGGGTTCCTGGTAGAGACGAAAGCCCGCGCCAAACCGTAAACAAGTGTAATCCAGTAACGTCCCGAAGTGTGTACTAGGCAAAACACATATCACCCGCCCCCTTCGTAGAGACGGCGCTCTTATATATATATATATATATCAGAAAAGGGCGGGAGAATTTCTGCTGCAGAGAATATCCATTGAAGTGCAACGTGGAAATGCGGCCGTGGTGCTGGGCTCGCTGCCTACAGACACTGGTTCACTGGGGTTGACCTAACTTTGTAATACAAGTGTACTGCGTATATTATAAAGCATTTTTTCAATATATATATATATACACTTTGGGACAAAAATTAAATTTTCCACGTTTGACTTTAGGCATACTTCGCATTCATCTGAGGTTTGTATCCAGAGACTATTACAGGTATCCATTCCTCTAGGAAGATGGACGGCGGAGAATACACTGTCCTACACAGCGAGTTTCTTTAAGAAGCAAGCTGCACGGGCTTTACAGCCGTGAAAGACTGCTTCATCAAGGAGGTGGTTAGTTGCATGATTACTTCGATGGTAGCGTAAAAAGAGGCGATAGACCTGTCTGACGCCATTTTGACGTTCAAGATAGCCAAGGAAATTAATAGGCGGGGGAGACTCACGCGGCAGCTTCGGGAAAACAGACTGTTGTAATTATGTACCATATTTAAATGCAGACTTATTGCGAAGTAAACAGTATGTAATGAAAGTGGTCGAGACGGAGAGCCAATCGAGCTGGGAGAGGAAGTGCGGCCAGGCCCAGGACGGTGCATACTTTGCCATAAGTCCCCTATCTGGATGCATGTAAATGTGCAGAAAGATAGGCGGAGACATAGTTGAATCAAGGACAACGGCAGGCACGTCTCGTCCGCGGCTTCAAAGAAATGCCAAGTACATATTAACTAGCCTAGGAAGGTGGGAAGAAATTCGGGTTAAGAGGTTATGCAGGCTGCTAGTGACGTATGTGCATCATGCGTCATGTGTAAAACCTTTTAAATATGTATGTGTAAAGCCTTTCAAATATGTATGCCTAAAACCTTTAAAGACCAATTAAGTATAGAAAAGAGCCATTATTAATAAACGTGGAGTGCCCGCACATTACATATATACGTTAGGTGTATAATTTTAAATAATTGCGCAGCTATTTCCTGGATATTTTCGTAGATAACGACTTATTATTAAACAGCTGAATGCACCAACAAACAGCTTCGATAGCTTATCGAAGTCGTCAAGTTACGCGGGTGGACAAGCGTAACTTATTATGCACGCTATATGCGGTGCGTCATCACACTCATACTCCCGAACACTTTACACAATAGCTGTTAAGCAATAGAACGGTATGCTATCTATATGAATACATTATCTGTTGCAATAAAACATAATGCATAAGTACACCAAAATATCACGATTGTTGAAAAATTAGATGTGTAGATATCTAAGATATTGACCGGGTTTATATGGCAAACAAGGTTATCTCTCCGACTACGCGGCAACCACTTAGCTTTGTTCCAAAATATGTATATTGACGTATAATTAACGCGTGTGGCTTGTGGCGTGCTCCCCTAGCGGGTGCACGCGGTAAATCCTGCCTCACTTACAAATACATGCATACAACTGAATCCGTCGTGCCCATCATGCTCTAATAAAATCTATAGTCGGTGCACGTCTCTAATAGCTAATGACTGTAATCAGAGCACAGTGTATAACTTTCTTAGCGAAACAAGATACTTTGGTTATGTCGTAGACAGATAAAAAACTGTCGCCAAGTTAATCGTTGCTACACAAAAGCGCTACCTTATGGACATCACTGTCACGTACGAATATGGAAAAGCGTCTCGCCTGTATAGTACGTGGCGTTACTAGAGCTACGCGCGTATATTTATATATATAATTGAGACTGAAAAATACATATACAGAACAGCATCAGAACGTCTCTGCCCACTGAAAATGATAAGTAAAAACGTCTGCCGAATGTCCCTGGGCGAAATAGAAATATTAGGCAGTTAGGTGATTGAATATGTAGAAGGCTAGTTGGCTTCTTATTTGAGCGCGCACGTGTTACAGCCTTTGGGGAGATGGAGACGTCGGCTGGCGGAGGAGGTCCTAAGACGGTAGAGGTCCTGGTGTGCCCCCAAGAGGAACGTTTATACAATGGGTATAGTCGGTCTGTATAGTGCGCCCTGAATTCGCTCAGCGAATAGGGATACTCCTGTCAGAAGGCGAGGTCACACTGCATCCTTTTTTTTGGATGCAATGTGACCTCGCCTTCTGACAGAGAATAGGAGTATCCCTATTCGCTAAGCGAATTCAGGGCGCACTATACACACTGCATCCTGAAAAACAGCGTGTGCACCAGAGTCGCCATATGCCTACATCTCGAACTTCGCTGGGTTCAGTGAGAGGGAGCCGCTGATCAAGCTGAACTCTAGCACTCGTGGAACGCCCGTCAGGACGCTTTTGATATTTCCCGCCAGTGAACAGTCGTTTGGGTATCAAATCTTAGGACAGGAGGCCATGGTGGTGACTCATTTGCTCACGCCAAGGCAGAAGGGAGCGGGCCATAGCATGTCTCCTTGTTGGATCTCCGTGACTGAGATAGGGTATAAATATATCGAATGAGAGAGAGGGAGAACCTGCGGAATCACAGCTGCACCAAGACTCCAAGATTACACCGCTGACATCAGTCTAGGGTCTCTTAACACATAAACGTTGTCTAGTTGACGTCGTGGGCGACGCCGCTTCTGATTTTCTCATTCCGTCTGATACCACAAGAGAAAACGTAGCATATATTACCTACGAACAGCATATGCCCTCTGTATTAGCGTCTTATTTCGAGGCAGGGAATCTCCCTTTGGGGTTTTCCCATGAACTCGGCATACTAGGCAACCACTCGAGAGGCTTTCCATCCACACAGCAGTAGCACATTTGAATAAAAAAGTTACATACTATTGCCGTGTGGATGCTCAGTGGGCGCCTTTGAGATGACACATTTCGCATACAGCTTTTTGTCGTACTTAGGCAGCTTTTGCATAAATCGACAAACTAAATCGTTAATTAGTAGTATTATTATATTAAAATTGTTTTAAATATGCACATGTAATAATTCTGAAATTAGTGTTTACAATTCTACACGTATATATATATATATATATATATATATATATACAGGGTGTGAGAAAAAGTTTTGGGAAGCGATATAAGGAATTGTAGAGCTCATTAAAGCAAATATTTTTTTTCAATGGAACATGATCTCTAAGGGGTCTTGTTTCGGAGTGGGAGTGAAATTACTACAATTTGTGACACTAGTGTTTTTGCCCGACATAGGCATAAAATGTGCTGTTGCGAGACAACCACTCCTCCTATACAGAAACTAAGCACACCGTCGTGTGAAATTCTGCTTCCCCTGAAGAATATACAGGGCCGGTCAGAAGATGCGACATGGTCGCTTAGAAAAGAATTCGCAAAAAATGACGTTGTTTATTAGCTTTCACGCTATTGATATCTCAATATCATAACCCTACGATCACTCGCAGCGCTCAAAACTAACATTTTCAGGCAAATGCGCATTTCATGGCGATCACTTTGGTACCACACGTATGGCAATGCGAGCTGTGGTTGCGGGATGTCCAGATCAAGTGCATGTAAAATGACTGTGTGGCGACGAGCTGCGGCTGTCGCGCGACACGTCGGCGGTAGTGAACGAATACGTTAATCCATAGATATATGGATGTTCACAATGAGATTTTTGTTCCCAATTGTGCGCTTTTAAAATTTGAAATATGGCAACACGGGATATCCAAATAGCTCATTATAAATACTTTGATATTACGTTCGATTGCGACTTTTCATTTTGGATGCGTGGCGCCTATACAATTTGTAATGCGACCGTTTATTATACGTCGCACCAGGTTTTAAGTTAAAGCATATCTGCTTGAATTGTGCCAAATGGGCGCATTGTGCTGCAATGCATTCAGACGACATATAGGGCTGTACTTCAAATCGTTGCCGAGATTCCAACAAAAATCCAACAGAATTGATTTTAGATTTTTTTTCAAAGATTGCATATACATCAGCATGTATCTAACTATTGCATTGTAAAATGTAATGCTCTTTAAAGCAAAGGTCTTGTTCTTTTTACCGCAACAGAGAGATTAGATATCATGCTTCTCCTTGGCGGACGGAACTCCGCATTCGAAAAACTGATGACTTATACAACCCTTTTTTCAGAAAATCTGAAATATATTAAGTCCAGAATACGGTAAACCCTACTTGTTTATGTTCTTTTTTGTGTGCCCCAATTTCAACGTGCCTCGAATTACATTGTTTTGATATGATAATAGCATGCAAAAGCGTAACTCTCAGTAATTTAATCAAAGTGACCCCGGCTACACCGCTGAACATAATATAATAATCCCAAACTCTCTTGTTATAGTGTTCGTCGTTGTAACATAACTTGTAAATATTACGCGCTGCACGCGAAATCTAGGAACTGGCGCAAATTTCAAGACCCTCCATACATTAGCCAAAAAAAAAAGACAGACTTATCCGTTCCTAGTTTCCATTAAGGTAATTGCAACACAACCTCAAGCGCGGTCCAGCTCAGGGCCTCAACTCAGATTGTTTGTGTTACACCATGTTGTGGAATCGTTGTTATTATGGCTTTCCCTAGCTGATTACTTGGTAAAATAAATGGTCCGATGGTCAAATGTTTCCGCACTTTGCCACACAGGACAAATACGTAAAACAAAAACGTGTGCCAGTGTAGATGGGAAACACCTGCTATGAGATGCGACCGTTTTTCTGCACAGGTATCAGCCTATCTCTGCAAGAAGCAAGAGTAGGCAACCAAACAGAATGGCCAGTGCCTCGTCGGAGCTGCTGAGAACAAAGACTGCGAAATATTCACAAGGCTCGGTGTCACGGTGTTTCCAGAAACACCTTAAGCTGTTGTATGAGGCGGCCTGCCTATCAAGACGTGACAGGTACAGGGAGAACGAGAGAGAGAGAAAAAGAAGGACAGCCATATCGTCACCCAGGATCGGTGAACGCACAACAGTGTACCACACCGGCCAGATGTCCCGGATCGCCGACTTGGTCGTATTGTTGTTGTTGATGTAGTTGTCATCGTCGGTGTTATTGTTGTTGCTGTTGTTGTTGTTGCTGTTGTTGTGGCCGTCGCTCGACGAATGAACGTGATCAGGTTGGCCTAGTGCACGCTCAGCTCGTTTAGGAACTCCGCTCTCACAATGTGCTGCCAAACGAACAATGATTGTGTAAACCAAACCAACGCAAACCCACCTACAGATAGACACACACACACATACACACACACGAGGACACGTGTGGCTACTGGCTACTGACGAGTGCCAAGAACGGACGTTAGAGTACGCTGGAACTGCGCTGGAACATCAACCTTCAGACCAGAGAGGTTAATAAGTGAGTGCAATTGGACTGCACCGCCGTCTCGTTTGTCCCGATCGACAAAGGTACGAGCGAGAAGCAATCACTGGCCTGGCAGTTGTGACAGTTGGAGGCAGACGACATGTGGCAGACGTTTAGCGGTGCCAGACCTGCCAGCATCCGACGACGTCGAACGTCTCCGATGGGTGGGCACCCACCAACCCACAATCACGATTGGATTAGAGAACGCCAAATTGGAAGCGGTAAGCCCAAAGGCACTGTAGCTGAGCAGCTGCTCGTTTCATGTTCGGTGCTCCTGAGAAAGAGGCCGCCTTGCGCGGCCTAGAAGAAAGTCTCCGGCTAGAAGAAATTACACCGGTTCCTGTAGCGCACCCGACGAAGCTATGAGCGAAGCAAAGTGGCGAAAAGCGCTACATTCTCTCCTCTCAGCACAACAGCATGGCGCGTTCTTCGTCTTCTTCGGTAGTTTGGTTAGAGTTCCAGCTGTGCAGGAACAACAATTGCGTGGCAGGTAGGGCAGCCGTCGCCAACTGCATTGGTTGGTGGATTGGAGGACTCCACTCCAATCCACCACAACAGCTTCAGACGCTGCCGATAGACAGACTAAAAAAAACGAGCCAGACAGAAAACAGAGGTGTTCGGGCTAAAGCGAGCTGCTGTTGTTGTTGTTCTGTTTGCCGGTTCTCAACCGAACACGCTGTGGTGGCCGCCAGTTCATTGTTGTTCATAGGCTGCTGCTCTACAACTACGATACAAGCGATAACCTCTCTCGTAACGGTACAGGACGAATACGGCCGGCCCAGAGATGCTGAGGGTTGCGTACCGAAGTGCAGAGGTAGGTAGGCCCTCTCAGAAATTAAAATGCAAAGCAGCGAGCGCACACAACTGCGAATACAATAATAAAGTTGGTTTCTATGTACGCCCTCGCCAAGTGTGTGTACATAGAGACGTCGGTCGAGCAGACAAACAGACAGACACGAGACAGAGACAAACTATCGTAAACGAATAGCCAGGCGTCTCCGGCTGGAATTTTCTATGGCGGGTATACGTATGTATATATATATATATATATATGTATATATATATATATATATATATATATATATATATGTATATATATATATATATATATATATATATATATAAATATATATATATATATATATATCTATATATATATATCTATATATCTATATATATATATATATATATGTATATATATATATATCTATATATGTATATAGAGAGAGATCGAGCACTTAGGTAACACGGAGAAAAGTCATTATCTAGGTTCACGTTTACGAAAACATAAACTGTTGCTACAACACGTCTATATAATGTGAACAAAATTTGCTGATTTTAATTAGCTGACATTGTAGTCCAGATTTGATTTTTTTTTAAAGTTTAATCGAAATGTGTATATATATATATATATATATATATATATATATATATATGCACATGTGTGCATTCATGTGTGTAAGCGAGATCAAGTCATTTAAAAACACATATGGATCTGTTGTAAACGCACTTTTGTGAGGAGCTTTGCGTTACAATGCTGAGCATTTTCCCAAACCCTCGAGTGCCCCCATTTTGTTCGCGGTTCCGCGAACACTGGACACCGAACGATTTGGGACTTCTAGATATACGCATGTACCTAATTGCAGTATTATTGCTGTTGCACATGCGTTTCAACATTTCAGATTTATCGCTCTGCTAAATAAGTGAGTCGCACGAGGATCTCATTCAGTCATCCTGGTTTAACGGCTTCTGGCTACGGGCCAACTGTTCGCCTGGGCGCGAATCGCCTTGAGCGTTCAAGGCGGTACGCCACAACTGTTATAACAAAACAGAACGCCAAACTCGCAAAAGTCGCTGCTTGACTGACACTCAGGTTAAACGCGACGCTGTTCCTATATGGTTGAAGACTCTAAACGGTTATCTTCGTATTGTGTATCACAGTTGCGGGTGTAGCTACCATCGCCAACTTTGCTGTGACTTTTTGACAAAGAAGTTTAGGTCGGGCGAGCTCTTGTCGTGTCATTGGCGATGCCGTACCAAATACTGAACGGGCCACCCCAGCCAGCCGGGCAGACCGTTCCCACTGCCGAAACGAACAAAGCAACTTGCACGCTGCGGAGTCGCAATATAGCCCGAATCCGATTTTTGACGGTCCACCGCGATATCCTTAATCGATTTTGACGCTACTCGTTGGGTCAGATATGGCTGAGTATACGTGTCTTTAGAACAAGAACACAGAGAGAGAGAGGGCGCGAGATAGATTGACATTTCAAACATTCAACAAGTAAATTTGGACTCAAAGTAAAGCAGTGCAAGTCTGCAAGTACAGTTAAGAACAGCAGCTTATCGACGATGATCGATAACGAACGATCTACGCTATAGATCTGAACCGCAACTGATGTGGGTCAACAAAATGGTAGAGCTGAGGCTCTACGTCGTTATCATTACATGGCTTGCGCTCGTGGTCGTAAGCGGCATCGTCGTCATCATCATCATCGCTGACGACCTTCCTGAAGTCGAAGTACCTCAGTACTTCGCACAGCTTCTGCCCGCCACAGTCGTCCGGCTGGGGTAATAACAGCTGGCACATGGCGCCATCAGGCGTCACTAGACTTCGGGGAGGGGAGGTGGCCGTACCTCCGATCGGCGTGGCGCCGTGCGGCGCCAGAACTCGGTTGATGTCGACGTGAGGATGCGCTGATGCTGCCACTGATGATGATGATGATAATGGGGGCGCCATCGTTCCATGCTGCTCGGCCATCTGACGCTCGCCTGCGGAGGCGAGATAGTTGTCTTCGGCAAAGGCCATCGAGTTCTTGAACGAAGCCGGCGGCGATAAGGGTCTCGACGGTACAACCGTAGTCCCGGTACGAACCGACGCCGACGCTGAAGTCGACGACGACGCAAGAAGAGGCGGTGGCGGGGGCGAACAAGATGGCGATGATGTCGACGACAACAGCATAAGAGACGATAGGTCCGTTGAAACTGGTGGTGAAGTGGGCCGCGCAACAGCGGCGGGTGTGTCGTAGACCATGGATGCTTGTTGCTCATCTGGCGAACCGCATTGGGTCGAGACGACGGGTTCGCCACTGGGCCGCAGTGCTGGGGACGGCGACTGGCCAAACATTGTGGGCACATGTAAGGTTAAAGGTCCGCCACTGGCCTCTGAGTTGTTGTCCGCAGAGATCGGTGTCGCCGTAGCCGCCTCTGCTGTTTCTCGGCTGCCCGAGCTGCACAATTCGGCGGCGGTAGCTGCAGCCACGGCGGTCAACAGAGAGCCATAGATAGGCTCCTGGGTCGAGGCCGGTCGCGTCGCCGACGGCACCGACACGGAGCCTCGTTTGCCTCCGTAGATCGACTCGTGTACCGAGATCGATTTTCGGCGGTACGGATCGGAAGGTCCCGAGCCATAGGTGCCGACCTTAAGCACGACCACCGACGGCGATGTCGGTCTATCGCGAGGCACCGAGCGTTCCTTCGGCGGAGGAGGGTGCTGACTTGAAGTCGCGACGAGCGCGCTGCCACCGCTGGTAACGGTATCCGCTCTAGTTGCCGGAGGATGCGAAGTCGGCCTGCTCCGACCGTCAGATGGGGGGTCCGTAACACGAGGGGCTGTGTGTGTCTTGTCCCCACGCGCTACGCTCCCCTGGCGCGGGGACATCGATGCTGTTGCTGCTGCTGCCGCTGCTGCCGACTCGCTGCTTTTCCCTGCTGACCCATCGTTCAGGTTGACTACTTTTGGCACGACTTTGTCTTTTTCCTTGGACTGGCTGCGTTGATACGATCGTAAAAAGTACATCGTGTTCGGCTCGTGTCCGGCCGACGAGTCCGCCCGGGTACGGTTCTTTGTACCGCAACAGAGATCCGTTGTACAGCGTCGCTCGAAGGCTCAAGAAGAGCCACACTCAAGTACACTTATAGACACACACACACACAGACACACGTACACGCCCTCGAAGTGCTGCTGCTGTTGCCGAACTAATCTAATCCGAACACGCGCCACAACGGGGTTGTCAAATAACAATAACGAGCTCCCAGAAGTGGAGGATTTTCGAAAAAGGGATCATCACTGCATGTCGTATCCAAGTTCACAGTTGTTCTACAGATCAGACCACTTCTGTTCAACGCTTGCACGTCTACCTCCAGAGTCTGAGTCCAGAAGACGAGTCGGCATGCCTAGGTAAACGAAAAGCACGACGAAGCATGACGAACATATCATTCACATAATTCCCGAGGTTTGTCTCAAAAGTTAACCTAATCACATAGATCAGCCTCGAGCACTTCGTCGCACGCACGGCGTCACTTATCGAGGTCCGGTCGTCGAGCGATTAAAACTATCCACCGCTCACCTCTTTCTTTGTCAGTGAGCTACCAACTCGAACCTATACCAGGCTATTTGCAAGATCGTTACGCAATAGCAACGATAGCACAACGTATGATGAATACGTAACAACAAACAACATGTGACGCCGACTCAACACACTGTAACACCCACTGTAACACCCACTGTATAGCTTGAGTAAGCAGTACCGCGTTTAGCAGCGCCGGTCAGATCCGACGAAACGAAAGGGTCTTCCTCCCTTGTTTCTATCGCCCAATCAATGTCGGCCGGCTGGGCAGGCTGGGACAGACAGCCGGTCGTAGCGCTCGACGGACTTCCGCTACCTCGACTACTGTTCACAGTCAGCAAGACCAGCAAACGCTACGACCACATCTTCCAGCCGCATCCACCAGCATGGTAACACCAATGGCCTCTGGAGACGCCATCTCGCTTGTTGCGGGTGCCCTTTTCTAAAGCCTATGCAGCAACGACGGCGGCAGCAGCAGCAGCAGCAGCAACAACAACAACAACACTTCCATCACCATGAACATAGCACCTCCCCTACTTGTGCCTCTACACTGCCCGGCGGGCTCTATTCTCTCGACGAAGAGACGATAGAACAGACCAAGCTTAGCATGGCCTTATGCCAAGGACCCGGATGAAATTCGAGTTTCTTCGTAGCGCTCTCTCTCTATCTCTCTCTCTGGCTGATGATGGCACAGACTACCATAGGTACCTCGGAGGAGGAAAGAAAGAAAGAGCAAACGACGGGGACCCGAAGGGACCAGCAGATCATCGGCAGAGAGCATCGCCTTGTTATGATTTTTCTTCTCTTTCATCCATGATGTTTGCGCCACGGTCGTTTGTGAGCGCCGTCACGATGTACCACTTCTTCAGCGCTAGCACGCCGTCAAGTAACCGGTGACGAATAGCGCCGAGGTACATCACCAACCAACATGTTGTGTTGTATCATATCGCGCAGATAGACGCCCGCCTCGCGCGTGCCTACCCGCTAGTTGCCAATCGGAAACCAATGAAGAGCTCAGGGGACGGGAGAAAACATATATATATATATATATATATATTTAGAGAGAGAGAGAGAGAAAGCGAGACAGAAAGCAAAACACAGCAAGGGTGAAAGCAACTCAAAGAAGCGCAACAAGAAAGAGGGCGCACGAAACAACAAGTGAAGAGAACGAAAAAGCTACCACTATCCCGCCGTCGGCTCGAGTTCGGCAGATTAGCTAACAACAGCCGCCGCCGGCTAAAAATAGGCTTCTCCCGAGTCGTAGCCGTTGACAACACAGTCCGGGTGTTCCTCGCGTCGGTGGCAGACTCTGTCCGCCGGTGATTTCGCAGCGTCTCTCTTCTCCTGGTCTTCTTGGCCAACATCGCCGTTTTCTCTACCAGTCTCATTTTCTCTCGATCTGCGTCATGAAGCACTCGCTCGTTCTAATGGCCAGGCTTTGCGGCGGGTCATCGCGTGTTGCAAGTCCTTGCCTGCCTAGGCCCACTCTTTGTGGACTGGGCTCGCCCGTCTGCCCGCCCGAAAGAAAGAAAGCGGATACGAGCGGATGGAGTTTGCAGACCCCACTCAGCACACCGTGACTACAGACCCAGTGATTTGCCTGTGCGCGAAACATTAAGACGTATCAGTGAAAGTCTCAACGGAAACGAGATGCGTTTGAAACTACGCGACAAGAGACCACAAGCACAACGGCGACAGTATCTGCATGTAACATTGCAGTATTATTACTACGACCGTTACTACCACTCACGGAAATGCTCAGGTTTAAGCTTTTTAAGAGGCCATAATATACGTTGTTTTGTTCTAAGTTACGCTGCAAACCTGCATACTGAGTTCATCTCTAAAATTTAATACCTTGTAACCTTTTTTCTAAAAGACGTTTGTTCTTGCCTTAAATAACACATGAAATGTGCGCAGTAGCACCAACAAGTTAAGGCCAATAAATGTAAAACTGGCTAAATCTTCCGCTGTAAACCCAGTCCGCGACGTTGAGTTCTACGAACAAAGGATAACTCAGCGGCCAACTTGATACTGGACGCTCGCTTTATGGGGAATTTGTTTGTAACAAGGTAAAAATCAAGCGTACGGTAATTTGTTTAGAATTTACTTAGCTTGACTTGTCCAATCCATTTGAAGTATTATTATTATTATTATTATTTTGCAGCAAAAACAATTGCACCACACCCGTAGTAATTAGTGCGTAATTATCCTAGCATATATATATATATATATATATATATATATATATATATATATATATATATATAATTATATATATATGTATTATTATTATTCCCGTAAAAGCAGGCAGTACAGACTGGTTGGTCGTAGTATTCGTACACCAATTTATCAACCACGCAACTGAGCTGACATGAACGAGCCGCATCGGACTTGATGCTGTGGAGCGTTGGCACGCAGACAACACAAACGTTCGTTACGAAACCTCTGCGATATTTGGACCGTGTCCTTTGGCGAAACGTTGGCTCAAACGTGACGGCCGCCGCGAGTAGAAACGGAATCGAACACTATGCGTTGTCACATTGAGGCGGGCCTAATTTGGTTCAGAGATCGATCTCGCTCGAATCTGTTTCGCGCTTTGCTGGCTGCACTTTCCGCGCGCATGTTTACCGTCCCGCCGCCGCCGCCGGCAAATCCAAACACGCCAATGCACCGCTGAATGGAGACAAGTGTCAAACGCGTTGAATGAGCGCATCATCTCCGGCGACGTCAGCAAGGATCGACGCGGTTGTATTGGTTGTAGCCTACGGGCCCTGGGGAACTCGGACGCGCTGCCAAAGCAAAACACCGTCAAGTTCACTAAAGGGTGGTATTATGCTTTGCCAACCATTTGCAACAACCAGCGGGCAACAGCAACAACAACAACATTGGCAATAAGACTATAATTCGAAAAAAAACAGCAGTAAGGAGAATATTAACGATGATACTACGATGAACAACAAAAACAACGACCAGAATAGTAGCACAGAATGCCTAGGCTAGTTGATTGAGAAGTAGAGGAAGACTAACACAGTACTACGCACGGCAATCAGTTGGCACGCCATTGCGCCGACTTCTAGCTAGCCTAATTAATCAAAACAAACTTTCCGAATCCGACCGGTGAGCATGCTAGCAGTGGTAGAGTCCGGCATCTGTTTACTCGCCGAGTACGAACCAATTAGACGAATCAATGCAGCTAAAAACTTGTCTCC
Organism: Dermanyssus gallinae; assembly: GCA_003439945.1. Lineage (NCBI taxonomy): Eukaryota > Metazoa > Arthropoda > Arachnida > Mesostigmata > Dermanyssidae > Dermanyssus > Dermanyssus gallinae. Next base: position 358,504 of record QVRM01006385.1, read on the forward strand.
CTCGTTCGGCCGATGTTCGGCGGCCGCTCGAAACCAGAACGAAGAGCGACAGTTTAGCTGGTAACCGCCACCTGGTAGCTGGTAACCGCCACCTGGTAGCTGGTAACCGTCTTCATAATGATGGTTTCGCTTCAGTCTTGCCAGACTCGACGTGAGTCGGAAGGACGCTACAACGGTCCTAAACACGTGTAATATTAGTGCCTTAGCTTTGAGAAACTATGCGCAGTAGAAAATTCAGAGCCGGTGGGAACTTTGGCCAGTCAACAGTGAAGTCTACAGCAACTCTTCCCAGAAGATAGCGATGGCAGTGAGAAGGTTAGATGCGTCTTGCGTCAGCAGGCGGTGTATCTTCACTGCGTCAACTGTATCGCAAATAATAAAAATAATAATAATAATAATAATAATAATAATAATAATAATAATAATAATAATAATAATAATAATAATAATAATAATAATAATAATAATAATAAGGGCAAATGTCTAGTATGGGATGCCACGGTATCATGTACAGTGGCTTCGTCATACTTGATGCATAGCGCTACCCGGTCAGGGTGGGTTGCCGAACATGCTGAGATCGCAAAAAAGCGCAAATACTCTGACCTAGAGAAAAATACCACGTCGTACCCGTCGCCATGGAAACGATGGGTCCAATAAGCAAAAACACAAGTATCTTCCTCAAAGACCTAGGTATCAAAATAAGTGCTAACACGGGTGACCAGCGCGAGGGTGAGTTTCTACGTCAGCAACTCTCGCTCGCAGTGTGTAGGGGAAACGCCGCCGCTGTCATCGGCTCCATGAATTGAGAAGCGGGGGTGAGCCTAGGCGGGTACACGTTTAGATCCCACAATTGTAGGGAAACACCGAAATATTGAATAAATAATAATAATAATAATAATAATAATAATAATAATAATAATAATAAAATCATTGTTTGTATACATTTGACGCAAATCGTAGGCCAAATCGCGCCGATCAGAAGCGAACATTCAGGCGTTGTCAACAATGACATATGATGCAATTAACATAAATATATTTTCAATGCCAGAAGTTTCCATATGCAAACATGGCTGTAGTACACCCGGCGACCCGTCATCCTTGCGAGGGGCGTTCAGCAATACAACAATAGCATCAGCAGAAACAACAATAACAACAACATCAACATTAACAACAACAACAACAACTTCAACTCTAGAGTCATACCGTAATTCTTGGGAAGAACCTTCCGTGAAACAACAATGGCAGCTGCAGAAACAACAACAACAAGAGCAACAAAAACAACCACAACAACTCTAGAGTGAGCCGTGAAGTGGACTTCTACGGCGGTGGCCGAGCAAACGAAAAGTCCCTGTCCGACAACAACGGTAACAGATATGCAGCTACCGCCGCAGGAACAACGACAACAAGCACAATAACAACAACTAAACTCGAACTTCGTTTTTGTATTTTTCTCGCCCTTGAGAGCCTTTGTACTAAAAACTCTTGTTGTGGCTGCTATTGCTGTCGCTGTTGTTGCGGTTGTCATTATCTTGGAAAATAATACTATTTTATTAACACTTTTATTAATAAGACGAGTTGTTGCTGTTATATATATTTATATATATATATATATATATATATATATATATATATATATATATATATATATATATATATATATATATATTATATATATATATTGATTGATTAATTGATCGCTTGGCATGTATACCTATATACACATGTCACCCTTTTATATCAGGGGCGCTTAGAGCGGCAGCATAAATATTACCTACGCATCCAAATAATCCATGTCTACTTCAATAACTACTGAGTATTTACTTTCCATTGTGACAACCTCTTCTTTGTAATATCGATCTTACGTCAACCTTTATATCCTCCTCTGTATGCCACTGATGGCCAACCGTCTGATGACCTCCAATGCCCCCTTGATCTCCACTGCTCCTATGTGTTCCCCCTCCCTCGGGAAGTAGCACACATATATATATATATACACACACATATATACAGTCCCTGAAAAAAATATAGGGCCACCCATGTTTGCCACATTTCACGCATTTATTATAACCGATTGTGTAAAGATCAAAATGATACATGCTCACAGAGTAACAGCGGATACTTTTATCGTCATTTGGGGTATCGGGTTACCTTAAAACACAAGATTTCGACATTTGGCACAGCTACGCAGCGAAAAAATTATAAAGTCCCCACCAAGATGCATGTCTTAGCGAGTGAATTGAGTGGAATAACAACGTTTGGGCTTATTTAACGGCTCGACAGAAACAAAGGCAGACCTCCTACCAGAAGTTTTTTCTTTGTTAAAACGATAGGCTTAGGCTGGCGCCTCATGGGTAAAGAAAAGGCCCATATCAAGGCTTATAAGAACATCGGCCTCTCTAATCGCAAAATTTCCCGTCAATTAAGGCGTTGTTTCTAAAAAGTAAATAACTTTGTTAATTTAGGTAAAAAATACGCCGTAAAAAAAGAGTTCAGGCGTCCAAATTCTATTTTGGAACGAAACAACCTGCAATTCTGAAGAAAGCGTCAAACTCTGCGCCCTCGGCGAGGGCAATTGCGGCGGCGGCCGACGTGCAAACGAACGTGCGAAATGTGCAAAACTTCCTCAGGAAGACACATTGGCAAAATACACAAGAAAAAACAACGATTGACCGCTGACCGATGAAAGCTCGTCTTGACTTCACCCACGATTAAATGGCATGGACAACTGAGTGCCCACGATACGATGTCATGGACCACTGAGTGACACAGAGTGCTTTTTTCGGATGAAAAAAGTTTAACTTTGATGAACCGGATCGATGTAACTATTATTTGCTTGAAGTCCGCAAGGAAAAACGAACTTTGTCAAAACGTCACTCAGGTGGCGGTTCAGTGGTGATCTGGGCTGCTGTCGGGTATTATACAAAGTCGCCGATTGTTTTTTTAGACGGTCGTGTTTATTCGACGCGCTACGGGGATTTACTAAAAGAGCAATCGGCGCATTTTAAGCTGATGGGACGGCCAGACTTCGTTTTTACGCACGATAACGCCCCAACTCACACCGCCAGGCGGATCGCAAGCTGGTTCGACCAACGTCACATTGAAGTCCTTCGCTGGCCTGCAGTCTCACCTGATATTAATATGATCCAGAATGTGTGGAGCTAGCTCGAACAATAAGTTTACACCGATAAAAAACTATTTTCGAGGCTTGGGACGAGCTCTTGCAAATGTCATCCAAAATTTGTTTAACACTATACCAAACCGCACTTTTGAGGTTATCAGACTTAATGGAAAGTTCACTGAGTATTAAGTATAGTTGCTAAATGCCGTGAAATTAGCCCAAATGCCGTTAATCCGCTTAATTAATTTGTTAAAACAGGTATCTTGCTAGTGGCCTTATAACTTATTCGCGGTGTAGCTGTGCCATATGTGAAAATCTCGTGGTTCAAAGTAATCCGAGACTCCAAATGTCGATAGAAGTCTCCGCTGTTACTCTGTGAGCATGTATCACTGTGATCTTTGCACGATTGGTTTTAATAAATGCGTGAAATGTAACAAAAATGGGTGGCCCTATATTTTTTCGGGGACTGTATATATATATATGTATATATATATATATATATATATATATATATATATATATATATATATATATATATATATATATATATATATATATATTATCATTATTTATTTAAGTGTAGCAAAATATACATTGTGATGTAAGAACATGTGCACAGCCCGCTGGGGCATATATATTTGCTTGTTTGACCAAGAATGCCGCACTACCAAATCCATCGTATGTCAATACAAAGGAAGCAGCAGTAAAAATCTAGCCCATCTTGCTATTTTAAAGCGCAAGTATAAACAACTTCTTAGGACAAAGCGTGCCTAATGGACCGTGGAGTGTCTTCACAGAGGAAGAGGTCCTTCATGGTATCATGACAAGAAAGAATGAAAAGTCTGCCGGACTTGACCAGATTGTTTACGAACATCTCAAAGCTGCGATTTCAGTGACCCTCCCTGCCCTCACAGTGATGTACAACGCCTGCCTTAGACAAAGCGCAATCCCAAACCAGTGGAGGAAAAGTCTTCTGCTGCCAATTTTTATTTGAAAAGGAGATACTACAAAGCCAGAAAACTCCCGCGGTATAGCACTAACTAGCGTAGTATACAAGGTTCTTACATTGCTTCTTTCCAAATGGCTCTTTCTTGAATGCTTTAAAGATTTACCGGCAGAGCTAAATTGATTTCTTCCAGGACGTTCGGCGAAAAGAGCACTTACAGATGTAATATAACTTCTAGAGACTCGAAAACGAGATGTGACTTACGCAGCTTTTATTGATTTTTAAATAGTTTTTGGTGCAGGCCCGATGGATCCGCTTTTACTCACTCTCCGTCAAGATTTTAATAATAAAGGCCGAATGTATAACCTTATCCGAAATATTTTAGCCGGCCAACGTATCACAATTTTAAACGGAGCTTACGCAATCGCCAAGGAGGTCTCTCAAACAGTTGGAGTGACACAGGGTGATACAGCTAGCTCATTTTTATTTATACTGTCGCAAATGGAAGCTTGGAAGTGCTTCCGAGAAGTAAAAGCTCCCTACGTGTTTCACGCAGACGACTTAGTTATTATGGGAAAATCGAGACAGCACCTCCAATTATATTTTACTGCGAATGCACGATGGTGTTGCGAAAATATGCTGAACGTGTCAAGAAAAAAAGTGATACGTTTTAGCAGAGGAGGAGTACATGCTCAAGGTGACTACAACATAAAGATGAGTGGTCATGCACTAGAGTTGGTAAATAACTTCAGATACTTGGGTATAACACTGACACCCACACTGTGTTTTACTAGGCACATTGAAGAAATTAGAGTGAAGGCGGTTTCCTTAACCATGCTGGCAAATGATCTTCAACAAATTGGCCTTTGGACTGCACTCAGTATATTTAAGCTCAAAATCCTTTCCACATAAACATATAGCTTATAGAACATACAATCTCAGGAATGTCGACAAGATCAAAACTATGTTTATTAAAAGAGCACTTGGTTTATCAAAAACCGCTTCATCTACGCTGGTGCTGTAAATATGCAATGAACCCACATTAATAGACGACCTAGAGCACCGTAATTACCAGTTTGATCACGAAGCGCTCAAATTATATAAGCAACACATGGAAAGGCAAAACTGGAACTTTGTAATCCAAAATTTTACAGACGGACCCGCATTTCTTAGCAACTGATGGAAAGAAGATTTGCAACAAAGCCGAGCAGTGATCTGCAAAATAACCTGGCACGGATACCATCAAGACCTCTGTCTAAAGGGAAAATGTTTTCGAATCAACGAATGTGTTTGTAAATATTGTGGTGAAATTGACATCGACAGATATCACGCAATGAAATGTATAGAACTGAGCACTAACTCGTTAACAACTGCTGAGCGGAATAACCCGTAAATATTGTGAAAATCTACCAATAATGGTGAATAAACATAAAGAAATTATATATATATATATATATATATATATATATATATATATATGTATATATATTTTTTTATATATACCAATTTTGTCAATGGAAGACGAGCACTGCCGAGTGTGCAAATGAGGTGTAAATTATTAATAAATCATTACAATATATATATATATATCCCCGTGGAGTCGGTACTCTTTGAGGAAACTTCATACCTTATCTTCGAACCAAGTTTGATCCAGGAAATATAAATCGTGGCCAGAAGCATACGGCTAAGAAAAGCACGATCTCCAGCAGTACGCCTACTTCTAAGGAACTACCCAAAGGTTTCCAAACGGATAATATAAAATTCCCACCAGCGGAAACTATCGCGTTGTAGTTTTGGTAAAGACTACCGGGGTTACAACGGGCCGCCTCTTCAACAAAACCCAACGACTCATCGCGCTCTACATTGCACGGCTTTCATAGTAGCCACACAGGTTCTTTCTAGACAGATTTGCTGGGAGTAAGAGAACTAGCTTCAAAAAACTCCTAAATTAAAATCCGGACAGAGGGAATACTAATCATCAAAACAGACACCCTAAGCAGATGGAGCCAGCAATGGGAAGCAATCCAGCCGGGCTGCTTCCAGTAATACTTACACTGACTTAGTAAAACTGACCTCCTTTATGACGTGTGTACAACTCAGGGAGACTGATGATGTAAGGCACTGTTACAAACGTTGCGTCTTTTCTCAGTACTGAGCGGGGTTTACTATCATGGAGGCTAAGTTTGGGAAGTTCCCTGGCATGTCAAGCCACTGTAGAGACGCTCCTCAATAATCGTAGATTCTGGTTTATGGTAAGACGATTCGCAGAATTTGTCTCCGAGGCAAAAATAACTGCCGTACAAAAACGAGTAGCCTTAATGGCAAGATAGAGTGGCCAGGTGCCTTTAACTACAACGCTCGGTGTGCAACATTGCATTTTAGCAGTAAATCCCTCTCTGGAAAAAATAAATAAATAAATGTATATAACATAAGTGTAGCATATAGATCACGTATTATGCAAAAAACAAATTACGTTGTATATACAGGGCTTTATTTAGGCAATCTCTTCAAGTATTTGAGTAGGATAACTTTTGCCAGCGACAACCTCAAACGAATCTTAATGTTTGCCCGTGCTCTCTCTATATAGCAATGCATTGGCATTGCTGCTCATCTTCATTATGAATATTGTTGTCGTTAGACCTTGGGGGGAGTGTACATGATGGGGCTATCTGCAGAAACCACTATCACACGCTTCTCGAGTGGCCTAAAGTGGATTGTGCTAATCGTGCTTCAAACAGAGAGTGTAAGTCGAGTGCATTTCGAGGAGGAGAAGGAGGAGGCGGCAAAAGAGGCCTCACACGTTCACCATTATCATCGATAAACGAGACGGGCGAGTGCGTTCTCTCGTCATCGACTTATGGACGTGCCATAAAGGAAATGACTCAGGCCACAGGGGCCGCGGGGACGCGTATCCGCTATTAGTTAGAAGGACATCATCTCTGTACAAAGAAGCCACTTATTCTTTTTTTAACAAGGGAGCCAGGAACAAAAATGCATAATGCGTAATCTCGCGGGTCGTGTGGGACTCTCAAACCTAAACTCAAACTAAAAACCTTTTGGACCCCGCGTAACCTACGTGGAGCCACTTATCTAACACAATCTTTTTGTGACGTTTATAATGGTCATGCCGGCAAACAACAGGACGTGGCAGAGAGCTCCAGTTCCCCGTATGCGGCGTCGCCGTCATTCTCATCACACAGATGAATGAAAAGCTGTGTCTCGTAGTTATACGAACTAATGACCGATTTCATCCGTTTCGCTGCCTTGGCTATCGGCGCTCCAATATTTGTATCTGGTTTGTGATTTAAACTGTTCCACAGATGCACCATAATGTCAGACGAGACACAAATAATTAACGATAGAGATTGTATACTGTTACGTGTGTGAGGTCATTATCTATCCATGGTTCAATTGAAGCAAATATCACCTGATGACTTGCATGTGACAATCGCCACGCCTATGCCAGATTCGTACACAGTTCGTAGCTATCATCACCTGATCTGTACGAATACGAAGTTTCAAGAGAAAGAGTACACAGAGTGCATCTTTCTGCCGACTGTGCTCTCAAGCGTGTGCCAATTATCATGCGTTTGCAAGTTGCAGAAATAGATGAAAAAGAGCACCACTGTGTTTCAGAAAAGGTTTATGTATCCCAAATATAACAGTGTCAACTTCATAATTTGCTGCCACTGCACTGGGCAAAAGTTACCGCCCGATATTATTATTGATAATCGTCGAAGTAAGTATAATCTATATATATGTGTATATATTAATATATATATATATATATATATATATATATATATATATATTAATATATATATATATATATTAATATATATATATATATATATATATATATATATATATATATTAATATATATATATATATATATATATATAGCGGCGTGGTCTGGGAAACTAGTGCTCTAGTCATGGTTATTGCCTATCGGCGTAACACCGGTGCGATCCCTGTTGTCGACCGATTTTTGTTTGAACGATGCTCATTGATAATCGGTGGGGTACCATACCGCTAGCAGTCAGCAAGCGTGCTGATCTCAACGTGTCCGCGTATGCTGCCGTTCTAAGCGCTCCTGATATGAGAGGGTGGCATATGCGTGTAGGTGTACAAGGCGCCAAGTGAATAATAGATCCATCCAGAAATACCTATATGTACCTATGGATGGATGGTGAGCATACGTGTGTTTGACACCACAGCTATGGTGAACACAAACCTGCCACCTTTCGTGCTGTGTTTCTATTCTCTCACGTGTCCTCACATTTCTATTCGTTGTCGCCCGTGACAACATTTAAGTTCGTTCAAAACAACAACTCTTTCCATAAATCTTCTCCCGTAGTAGTAGTTGTTGTTGTTGTTGTTGTTGTTGCTGTAGTTGCTGTTGTTGCTTCTGCTGTTGTGGTTTTCATTCTTGTTTTGTACGTGTTGTTCTCATTCTCGCGGTTGTCTGCTTTGCCTCAAAACGACGCCCTTAAACGCTCCAAAAGGGAACAACTCGAACAACTTATGGGAGTTGCAATCGTCGTTGTCTTATCTTCTTCTTCTTCTTTTTTGCTTCTTGCCTCCTATTGGCTCACGGCGAGCCCACGTCATTTGTCATCCATAGCTAGAGAGTGCCACCGCCTGTGCTGCCGCGTTTGGGACAGACTGGATTTGCCCACATGGCTATGAGTAGACGAACGTGTGCGCCTCTCCTTTGCCCCCCCCCCCCCGTCCCCCCTCGCACTCCCAAACACAGTATGAAGGGTCTGCTTGAAGTTGGTTGTGTGTACTTTCCTTTCGCTTGTAGTCTTTTGCTTGTTCCTCTTAGATATATATATATATATAGTGGGGAGATGGGGGTGTTCGAGCTGCCAATACTCAACAAGGAGAAAATTTGAGTAAGCAAAACAGCCCTGTCTGTCTGTTTTTTTCTTTCTCTCTTTTCCTAACTTCTGTAGCCAGCATAACTGGCTGCTAGGACCCGTAGTAGCTTAGCAGCGAGCGCCGTTGCCAAATGCAGGCCCCGTGCCTGTGCTGCTACAGCAACCATCGAACCTCGGACACGGTCGGTTGGGTGAGACTCGTAACAGAGCGTATACCGGGATTCTTACAGAGCAAAGAAATCGGCCCAGCGAGGAACCGGGGGAATAGGAGAGAGAGAGAGAGAGCGAGCTGAACAGATCCGTCTTTACCGACTATATGCCATCGTCTACTGTGACTATGCCAATCTCTACTATTTTGGTCAGCACTGATTCCGCTTCAAACTAACTCTACTTTGGCGGCTCAAGTACAACTCTGGAAAACGGTGGAAAGTTTTTAAAATTCCTTGTTTGAATCATAAATCATTTTCTTTTTTTAACAATGAAGTCTCTCGTGATGGGTGAATGGGATGTGGGTAGGGTCGAATGATTTGGCCTCCAATGGACCATACACGTGCATTAGACTTAATACCTAAAATATTCAATATGGTTCTACGTGACTAGCTGACATATATATATATATATATATATATATATATATATATATATATATATATATATTATGCGCTGCAGTTTATTGACGTAATTGTGCTTAATTTTTTTAATGCTATTATTTTTGGCAAACATAATAGGAAAAGAACAGTCTCAGTGTACACTTTCACTATTACACAAACTTGCACCAGTTAATAAATTTTCGCATATGTTTGCATCTATATATCTGTTACAACGCATCTTAGTCACATGTTGCATAACTACCCTCGCGATTTATTCCACAGACATGAGTGATCGAATTTCGCGATGAAGGGAACACCAAATAGACGGCAGGCGAAATGCGAGTGACTGTTTACTAGTTCTAATAGAAACGGCTATAGAAACTGACTACCGCTATGAGTCGGTAAGGAGATTTCCGATGTCATCCTACCTCTCATAAGATTGAACGCAAGCACATCATGCATTTTTTTAATCGAAAGTTGTTCATACGCGGCAAACAGATCCACTACAGAATTGCGGAGCTTCTGCCGAGCCTTTTCCTGGGAGCCATCGTTCTGGGTGACTTGGGCCTGATGAGATATTCCTTGACAGCCTCTCTCCAAAATGAGAAGAGCATAACGTACACCGGCAATTGTAACGGGAACGAGAAGGAGACTTTTCCATAACGCCCATCTATTTAAGTATTGTCAAGTTTATAAGTACACAAATAGCATAACGCTAACAGGGTCATATATGGTTTTTGTATGGTATATTATCACTGACAATCCAACTCTAAATCTTGATCTACGTCTATGGCTCGTAGTGCGCATACATCGCATATATTTCGACTCAACGAAAGGTCGCAACGACAAAGTGCATTCTCCCCACGAAGTGCAATACTATTTTATTTCCGTGCAGTCGATACTGCTGCAGCCATGTTTCGTGTCCCATTACGGAAGAGAAGTTGCTATTAGAAAAGCTTTTCTGTCCTTTCCGGTAGCTATCGTGTGGCCAATATATCATGTCAGCCAGCGTAGCAGTAACTCTTTTCGGCCTTTCTCACTAGGCTAATGGCAAGACCAAGTAATACGATGTACGCAAATGAAACGTATCCAATCAAGGTGCTAATAATATATAATGAAGATAAGCCGCTTAAGATATGCCGCAATTACAATCGCAGTGGAGGTATCGCTGCACGGTGGTGTGGTGCATTCGCGTGTGCCTAGCGACCGGAGGAGACACATGGGTGCGCTGGTGTGAACCCCACCGTTGCACATTTGTATTTGTGGGGGGTTTGTCTATGAAGCAATGTGAAAAGCAGTCCCGTGGACGTTAAATCTTGGCTGAGGGTCAGCCCGAAAGGTTTGCTGCCAGTTTTATCATGGTGTACAACCCTAAAAAACTGCCCCTGTTAAATTTGATATTTGAATTGGCAATCACACAAGCGTTATATATATATATATACATACATACATATACACATATATATAAATATATATATATATATATATATATATATATATATATATATATATATATATATATATATACATATACACATACATATATACGTTGACGAACTTTCTAATATAAGATTTCTTCTACGCGAGATGGTAGTCTTCTCGCAACTCAGTAACAAAGAGTTCATATTTTACCGTCGGACTCTTCAGCACTAGCTCACGTAACCTACTTGTGCAGCTCGCACACTACTAAAATCAGATAGCGGAAGACACGCGTTTAGGTAGAAAATACATTTTTGATATCTAACCTCAGAAAGAAAAATGTAAGATATCAGGTATAGTGAGGGTACAATGAAGCAGGATATATAACGAAGAGGCTATATATATATATATATATATATATATATATATATATATATATCCATAAAAATCGTTTCGTTTGACTGATCGAAGCTTGCAATCAAAGACAGCGTTCTGCAAAATCTCCTCAATGTATGGATACAGCATGTTCTGCAGAAAATGTACGTGTGCTTGCATTTATTAATATAGCACAACAGCGCAATATAGCAAGCGCTAGTGTAGGTGCTTTCGGTAAACTTGGATTGTCGCTTAGAAAGTGATGACATAAGGCGCAGCCGTGTTTTGAATGCCTTACGACACACAAAGTGCTTCATTTTAGTTTAGCGGTTCTTCTTCTATTCATTCATTCGTTCACTTTAGTTTAGCGGTTCTTCTTCTAAGACTTTTTCTACTAAAGTAAGCATTATGGTCTCAGCAAACGCAATGGCAATATTTTTTCTTGCTTTCGGTATCTTTTTTCTTTGTAGAAGATTTCAGTTATTACTGTGCTGCTTTTCGCCGACTGTCTATTAGATCTAATCTTGAATATGGAACATGACTTTTAGGCTATTTAGACAGTTTGTTAAGGTTGGTATTCCCTTGTCTTCATGTGTTCGGTGTTCTCTGAAGCCGTTTCTTCAGTCATATTTATTTTATTTAAATAAATTACATAGTATATAACATAGGATTCAATTGATTGTAAATACAGTTCTAATCTTAGGATAACACTACTGAGGCGGATAATAACTCGTAAGTTGCATCATTTGCTCGAGTTTTTGCCTCAATATTGGTTCAAAAATAAATGCTTAAACAAAAGTGTGGTATATGAGCGTAAATGAGCGTGTTTTGTGTCCACTTAAACTTGGTGACATTTACTCTCTGATAAATTAATAACGTTAATGAGTGTACGTAGACAGCAAGCAGAGCGGTTTTTATTACGCTTAATAGCTATCGAGACAGTGAAATTATTATAATACGGCTGGCCGACAATCACGTTACAAAATGTGCCTTGCAAATTTATGCCAGCCGCTAACGTACCCGCCTCTGGTGGCAAAAAACTCTATAGAAATCTAACATCGAGGCGGGAGGAAACAATTTACGGTTATCGTATCAGGAATCGAACCACGATAGATTTGGCATCAAAATTATGAGGGCACCTGAATGTATTTATATATATATATAATTGCTATAGAATATTTATAGATTCTAGCTCGTCTCAATATTAAATAAATGCCGCTTTCTCTACCTACGTTGGATTCCCCTCAAATGAGAAACACAATGTTATTTTGGACACGACGGTATGTCCAGTTTCTCCATCGAATTATTCGTTTCCGCGCAACCGCACATTTTGTGTCTGGTTAACCACATCAATATAATACAACAACTGAGTAACTAAGCTGTCACTCGTAAACAAGACATTTCCGCCCGTCGCATTCAATTAAAGAAAGTTACTTTGACAAGTTCTACGATCCCCTATAATATACGAACCCGGTCTGGCCAAGCTGGGTTTGGTTACCCTGTATATATATGAATATATATATATATATATATATATATATAAACAGGCCCTTCCTACTCAGCAGGCAGGCGGGCGTCTGTTGACAGGTCGAGAGACGGACGGACGGACAGACAGACAGCACAGACAATAGACGAGGAGATCGAGGCCAAGCATGAGACACGAGGAGCCGAGACTTCCCGAATGGAGAATCAGTCGTCGTCGTCGTCGCTACCTACTTCTTCTAATTGGGAACAGCTTCCTGGCATGCGTTTTCCTTGGCTGCGCGAGCGTTCTTGCAGATCTTTTCTGCTGCCAAAACCGGAGGCTGCCTAATCAGCTCGCCACCAAGTGCCGGGGGCGCAGCAAGAACATCGGGGGCGCAGCGAGAACATCGGGGGCGCAGCGACGTGCGCGGCGACCTGATGAGGGGGACAATGGACGAACACGAGGGGATGGTACACAGGTGCGCGCACCCAGCGCATGTCCGCTACGGGACCTGCTCCTGCGTGTGTCGTGCTTAATTTCGAAGAATTTAATAACCGCACTTAGAGAGAGAGAGAGAGAAGCGCACTGCTAAGCTACGTAATAGTCTTAGTAGTTGTAGCATGAGTGTAGTAGTCGGTGGTTCGCTAGCAAGCGAGCAATAAATGGGTCGCCACCAAATTTGTATGTATTGTATCTATGTTGCTTTAGTCGCGCCAAGTAGGTTCGGGTATATGTACATAGATGACATATTTTTAAATCATATATCCGTATATATATATATATATATATACATAGAGCGAGAAAGGAATAGTGTAGCTAAGGTATATATACACCGTCTCCACCCCCGACACATTCATCACGTTCTTTTCGCAGAGCTCGCCGCTCGCACTCTGCTAGCCAAGAACAACTTGTCTGAGCGTCCCGCGGGACGGACTTGCAGTATCTCTCTGGCAAAGCGGCAGCCTGTGGTAGGAGGATATTTTTGGCAAGCCATTTTTCTAGAATCCGAAAGGGTCATTTTCCGCGCGAAAACAAACGAAATTAGAGGCTCTTCGCGAGTCAGCTCTAATAGGCAGTGTCGGGAAAGTAAGCTGCCATCGCTTGTTACACTTCGAGAGTGGTGCCGCCGGGTAAGTTGCATGGCCGCACGCCTTGGCCGAACACATGCATGTCGGCATTTCTGAGGCCATTTCAACTTCATGTCTGTGAACGAGAATCGCGGTCGGGAGGACGAGCTTGCGCAGATTTACAATACCAGTTGAAGGAGAAAAAGACAAGAAAATGGGAAAAGATAAAAAGCATAAACCTGCGAAACAATAGAGGGCAACTGGGGTACACGCAGAAGCAAAAACTAAACAAGACGGGAAAAGTAGTACATTAAAGAAGGGATTCGTTCTTTGTGCAGTTTATAATTCTGTCAAAATGAGGGGTCCTCCTTCTATTTATAGTACCATTGGAACCCCTTATCTCGGAATGTTACCCCAGCCTTTCATGCGCACTCGACATCGACACATCGGCTAGCTCGCCTCAAACGGCCAGCCGGCGTCAAGAAGCAAAGCGAGTTATAGGTGATAAATAGGTGTCGACTACCGCGTCTGTTGTATCTGGTGGTTTGCTCGTATGGTAGCAACCAGGTGGCCAGGTCAAGTTCCCTTCAGGAATGTTCACGACGAAAGTCAAGTCAAAAACCTCCCTTCAGGAAGGCTCACGAAGCCAGTTCATGAAAGGCACTTTCCAGCCGCCGGTTCCGGAGAGGAGGACGAGGTAGGATCAAATGTTCTTGTTCATCATAGAGCACTGAAGCCAGCGTGCTTTGCAAAACTTCACACCTCCTCACGGTACAGCTTCTACCACTACTGCTACAACAACTGCTAACACCACGAGCACAGCTTTTGCTGTTATTGGCCCCTGGAAGCATTTAGTAAAACGCGAGTGCTGTTTACTAAATACCCCTGCCTAATAACTGCGACAGAACAACCTCATCCAAAAAGATTTGACAAAAAAATAGGCCGAATAGAACGGGCGTTCACACATTGTAAATCACCGCTGCCACCGCCCTCAGTGTAACTATTAATTACGCGTGAAGGGTAATCATAATCATTTTCGATCATAGTAATATCAGCAGTTATACTGGTAATAATATAAAAGGCAATAATACTTGATGAGATTACCGGTGGCAACGGCGGCGACAAATGCGCTAAAATTCCGGCCTAGAAAACCTTAAGCGAACGGCCATTGCCGTATAGAGAACAACCAGATGAGAAACTTCAACAGCCGAGTGTGAACCCTTTGACAAGTAGTTAGTAACAGGGCGTTAAATAGTTATCTCGGTGGGATATTTCGCAAGTACCTCAAGGCGCCAATCGAAGTAAATTTCATGTTTCGTTACCTTATACGACAGACAGTAACACCGCCCGTATCGCCAATCAGTCGATGCCAGCATTCACTCGATATTCGTTACGTTGAAATTGTTATTCATCCTACTACTATTACTGCGGTTATCATTTCGACAAATGAACTTGTTTATTATCTCGAATCTACATAGAGAGTGTGTTTGCACACGATGCTTATCGCTTGTCCGTACAAGTATTGATTGGGCACTCGATGGGCTACTACGAATACGTGCTTAGAAAATTGAAATGCATAAAATAGGAAATAATACTCTGGTTATATCTGGGTTGAAAATGATTTTAATCGAAGAACAAGCGTTTATTTGATTATTCGACTAATTTTCCTGTGCAACTCTTTGTGGATTGGGCGTGCCACCAATGCTGGTCAACAATGCAAGCAGTCAGCAATATGTCTAAATGCAGTGCAGCCAGCGAGTACATTTGGTAGTGTTTGTGCTAACCGCACGCGACTGCACAGAAATGTGTCCTCACATGTTCTTACTACGTAAAGAGCAAATATTATAGTGATTAAGCATTTAAGCAGTTTTTGGAGCCAAAATATTCGCTTTTTTTGCCGCTAATTTGCCTGGCTTAGCACCTGACAAGGCTACATTCTGTCTTTGGAATTGCAGTTTAAATGAAAACTCCATGTTTGTTACTTGGTTCTCGACATTCAACAGGGCGTGGCGCGCGCATTACAGATGAGAAAAGAGAGAGATCACAAAATGAGCTTCTTTCCAACCAAGTTACCCAGGGATTGAACGTACGGATGCCCAATCTCGGAACTTACTTGGTGACCAGCACTCTCGAGTTCTGGCTTCATTTGGAAACTTTATACCAGTGTCCAGTGTGTCAAGAAGCCGCCGACGTGGAAAAGGGATGCGCTCCCCGTTCACACTGAATATCACCTGATTTCCTACCCGTCGAGGAGTAATCAATGAGTGGCTCCGACGGACGGTCGTGGACATTTTGGCGCCGTTGTTGTGCTGTTACACCAGTGCACTAGTTATCACGGTGGTGGGGACACTATAACACTAGTACACTTAGTCGTTAGATTTACTAAATTATCACTATCCGAATGTTGGTACTGCCGGTACATCTGACGATAGTCGGTGACGATATTCCTGATTGTGGCACACACTGAAACCGATGTGTTTCTCTTGGTTCGGCGATAGCGTGGAGGGAACGCACTAACATTGATCAACAGCACGTATTCCCCATAGATTATGTGCAACAAGTACCCGAGATCAGTCGGCGGCAACGACTCTATTTCAGTTCTCCATTTGAGACACTTTTCTACAATCCGTTTTTGTTGAGCTGGCGTCCTGTCTACTATGGACAAATGACGCTAGCATTCGATGGTAGGCGTGTATGCATCCAACGGAAATCGATCTCTTTCTGCCTCACTCTTTTTCGTCGTCATCAACGCTCCAAATACGACAACAAAAAACCGCTGTCACAGGATAAACTCCATCTTCCTCAATGCCAGTCGATTATACCGACGATAAGCTAGGATAGCCTAGGCTAGGCTGTACGAGTACAGACGCTACACGTCATTCTAGTGGTGCTTTTGAACTAAGTTACAAACACACTCAGTATTCCATGACTAGTTCCAAAGGCAACAGATTCGCCGTGTGGAGTAGTCAGACTAGCAGACGTCGAAGTGGGGTAACCAGACTAGCATTATAACTACTGGTGCACGTAAACGCAGATATGAGAACGTGTTCTAGAACGTGCGCTAGGCCTTAACGTGATGGGTTGGTCGTTCGATAGTGGGGCTACGTGATGGGTTTGTCCTTCGATAGTGGGGCTACGTGATGGGCTGGTCCTTCAATGGAAAAGTACACCACAGACGCGTGCTCGTGACGCCCGTTCTGTACGCTGCTGTTGTTGTCCTTCCTCATTGGATTAGGCATTGGATTCGTGATTTGCACAACTATTGATCGGGTTCGTTTAGGTTCCTTAGGTCGGCGCTTCAATCGATAAAAGGCGAGGTCCTTCGTGCCCTTATCTTGTCCTAGCACTGTTTATCACTACTCATTGTCGGTCGTGGCTGTAGGACATGTCGACAGCCGGGCAGGCTGGCAAACCGGCTGGCAACCGAGGAAGGAGCGAGCGTGTACAGAATGGAAAGCTGGTCGGGCTGACAACCGCTCGCTTCATTAATATCATCACCATCACACAACTATTCTCTATTGAACAAACACTTCTGCCAATAGCGTTGAGCCGTACCGGGCTGCCCGCTAAGCAGTTTGAGAGCACAACGACCCTGCCTGTTAGGCCGCGAACCAACTGACTGACTCCATTCATACCGTTCGGGGCGGGAGGGAGCGTTGCGTTCTGTCACCGTCAGCGCCACCACCCTTCGAGATAGATGTCTCTCTCCCCGTCCTCTACTCTCTCTCTCTCTCTCTCCGTCTATATATCCGTCTCTCTTGTTCCCTCTTTTTCCCTACCACTCTTTTTGTTTGATGGCGTATCGCAACGTATGTCTCTCATCTCATCAAGATGCGTTTTCCTTTCACAATTCGCGTCAAGCCATGAAGGAAAAATTCTACGCCTGGCATGGCTTAGGCGCGATGCACGATGCACTATGTACCAGCTTAACCGTGGCCAACCGGCCGTGGCGCAATAACACAACAAACGGCAATCGCTTGAAATCGCCTCATTAGAAGCGTCGCATTTTTGTTCGAAAAGACGAAAAGTTGCCGCATAGAGACCGATCCGCCTTGAAATCCCGTTTGATTGCAGCGTCTCTGTTGTTGCGGTTGATGTTGTCGCTGCCCTTTTCGTTGCTGTTAATGTTGTCGTTGGTGTTGGCGTCGTTGTCGTCGTTTTGAAGTTAGCTATTTTGCAGTTCCTTTCCTTATCTTCCTATGTTTTCAATCAGGTGCGCACGTTGTTCACGAGCCCCGGGACCCCGTAGCCCCGTCGCATCTCACAAAGCCCGCTGTCGGACCGCTCCTAGTTGATTAGCGAACAACAGAAGTTACGCAGCAGACATCGTGTCCTACGTGTCGTAGACTGTAATCGGTTGTCTATCTACAACGCGGTGAACGTAAATTGCCCCCGACGATCAGCGGGGCTACGACATACCGGAGCGCCCGGAGTGCATGCCGAAAATTCCGGTCCGGCGTTCCGAACTGAACTTGGCGCTGACATATCGACGCCAACCTCAGTCAGCGTGCATCAAAGCTCGTACAGACAGCTGAGGTTGTTCGGGGGTTCAGTCCTGGTTCAGTCGTGTCCAACGCACGCAGCCATACATGATCTAGAGAGGGGTAAAGCCTCTCGCACACGGTCGCCAGCTCGTAGTCGCGCCTCTTCAACAGACAAATGGGAGAAGAGTTCGTCCGTTAGAAAATGCTAATGTTCCAGTACGTAGTTTGTACACGCTGGTGTATAAAAGCCGTTGGCATCTCCGAACAGACTTCGGTTTCGCGTCGGCGATCGTGGCGGGCGGGCGGGCGAGCGATGCAGATCAGAGTAACAGAGGAGAGGGAAAACTCGTTCAGCCGGTCAACGTTTCGGCCCGAGCTTGATCCAAGCTGCGATCCACGATCAAGAAGCCACCAACACAAGGCGACTGACGTGAAGATTCGTAGTAGTAGTAGAGAAGCGCGAATACGATCCAACCGCTCGTCGTATACTGTCTACAGCTTTTAATCGCACTCTACCGCACTCTTAGTTCGTTCTTATACGTTCATTTCTTTTATTTATGGTTGTTGTGCCGATTCGAAGAAGAAGAAGAAGACAACACGCTGAAGCTCCGACTGGCAATGCTCGGCGTTTTTGTCAGTCTGGATACGTGTTAAACTTATCAACAGAGGCAACAGTAAACAGAACAACAGACCCAACAACAATAACAACAACAACAACTATAACACTCACATCACTGAGCCAACGGAGCCTTCTCACATGCACCGTCGCCTAGAGTCGATACACTCATGTGCATTACATGAATAAAATGACCTGCATCCAGCTGTGTGAGTGCTGTCCGGTCATCGGCTGTTTGTTGACGTCTCATTGTTGTTGTTGTTGTTGTTGTTGTTGTTGACGTCTCATTGTTGTTGTTGTTGTTGACGTCTCATTGTTGTTGTTGTTGACGTCTCATTGTTTTGTTGTTGTTGTTGGCGGTGGTGGTGGTGGTGGTGTTGTTGGTGTTGCTATTGTTGTATTCTCCTAATTTCATGGTCTTGGTTATATTCTTGTTGTCGCTGACGCTCAATTTTAGTAGTAGTAGTCGCTTCTCGGCCTTTTGGCTAAGATCAAAGAGTATTAGTAGTAGTAGCTACGGTTGTTGTTGTTGTTGATGTTGTTGTTACTATTGTTATTGTGTTTACTTGCTTGACCTAAAAGTCAGCGTAGAGAGCGCCTAGCGCCGTTGGACTCAGTCGTCGATATAGGAAAGCCGTTGAACTCTTGACCGCCCGCCGTCCCCCGCTACCGCCCCCGGGTCACTCTGCTATTTACCGCTGAACTGTGTGCGGCTGTTGCCAAATGTCTTCGCGTCAATTGAATCGATTCCCTCTCTTCATATATATATATATATATATATATATATATTCGGTTTAAAATATGTCTAAGCGGTCGCAATGGGCCTTAAGGCCTGTGGCATGGACGCCAAATGCATACATCCTCTTTCCATATATGCATATATATATATAATATATAATATATATGGATCCACCCCGTATTTCTGCTCCACTGTCTTTCCCCTTCGTTCTTTTCTCTCGTCTGTGTGTTCCCTCTTTTTCGATTTTGTCTATCTGTCCCTCCGTCCGTCTGTTTTTCCCACTAAGCTCTATGCTCTCCGCGCCTCTTGTCTTTCTTTCATGATGATGATGATGATGATGATAGCGATGATGATGATGATTAGCGTGTTGATCACGTTGCCCCTTGAAAACATGCCCGTGTTTTGGTTGCTCGCTCGCTCGCGCGTCTCCGTCCGTCCGCCCACCCACCCGCCGCTCTCGTTCAGCACCGTCGTCTGTCTGGTCGCGTCGGTCGAGTCTAGCGTACCTGATTGACGCATGCGACGGGTAGCGATAGTAACAAACAGTAACAACACAGCTACAGTAGCCAGCAGCCATAGCAGCGGCAGAAAGAAGCAACGCCACTATTGACACTGTAACCGTGCCCCCTCCCTCCTACCCGCCTATACGCGGTGGTATGCTACATTTATATCTATATATATATATATATATATATATATATATATATATATATATATATATATATATATATATATGTGTATATATATATATATATGTGTATATATATACATATATATATATGGCCCTGCGTGTATGTATCTGTTTGATCGTCTTTTTGTCACCGACCGACTTCAGACTGTGAATGCAGCAAGTTACATTTTGTGGTTGCGCCCCCAGCAAATCGCAGTAACAGCAACAAAAGCAACAACAACAACAAGAACTACGGCAACAACAGCAACAATAACAACACCAAAAACAATAAGAGCTACGGCAACAACAACAACAACAACAACACCAAACAAACGAGACCACTCGACGAGACACTAAGCAGCGTAAACATGGCGAACGCCAGCACCAAACGATTGACGCTACGGCGATAATGAGGCTGAAACCGGCACGCTGTGTGCGCACGAGAGAAAATGAGTCTACTCAAGAAGCCAGAGCTAAAAACATTTGAATTTAAGCGAGTTGCTTTTAATTGTAAACTTTGCTCGGGCTTCCTACGGGCTGGGGAACCGACATAAGGTATATATGTATGTATATCTTCCGTCGGACACCGAGGGCCGGGCACGCTAGAAAAATCTGGAATTTGTCTGACAGTTCCTGTGGCAGCGGCATGGCCGGTGGTTGCCAGGATTGTTTTACCATCCGTTCTAAATGAGCATTGAAGCTCCCTCAATGAAAATGCAACGATTAACAACAGCGCAGATCGAACCGGAGACACCCCGGCAGGTGACAATAGCCATGATTAGCGCCCCCCCCGTCTAGACTACGCCGCAACTCAAACAATAAGCAGATGATAACAGACCGAGCGAGCAACAGTAGCGCCGCCTCCATTTGAATCGATTTTTAGTTTGTTTTCCCTATGCCAGTACCATAGGCCAGTACTTTCGATCAGTAGCAATTTTTCCCTAATAGTACTGCAGTTTCTCCCCAATAGTAGCGCTACTACTTTTAATACTCTTACTTTGAGTGCTTGAACGGATACTCCAACTGGAGGCTGATAGACAATCTGTCTCTCTGCCTGTCTGTATGTTTGTCTGTTTGTCAGTCAGCCAGTAAGTAACGACGACGCTCCATCAAAAGCGTTGACAGGACAACGACAGGCAAGTCGCCGCGTGTGGCCACAGAGGACCACAGGCGGCCTCGACCAGCCAACATCTGCTTGAGAAGAATCATCGATTCTCGTGCCAGGGTGCCTCGTTCAAAACAGAAGAGGCCACGTCCATGGTTCTTTCTCTCCCTTGCTTGCACTATATATATATATATTCAAATGCTTCGCGTTAGTCTATATGTGTCCAAACAGTGCCTTGCGTTCCCATCTAGCTTACAATACAAACGACGCACTGTCTGTACGTAGTGTTTCGAAATCGAATGCTAACAAGAAACATGGGGCAGCTAGTTAATGCGTTGGGTAGTTTTTGTTTGCTATTGTTATTATTATTATTATTGCCAACCCAACCAGGTAACCTGGTTAGTTAGGAGAAGCCGTCGGTCTGGCAAAGTATAAGAAACAGACAGACGGCAAACGGGTACGACGAAAAAGACACTAATAGCGGCTGAACTATTATAGATAAATATGATCAAGCTAAGATAGAACGCGAGAAACCCTCAACATGCACTAGAGCGTACTTGCTATTAAGTCCAACAAAAGCATATTTGCGATACGTTGAGAGGTAATGTATACATGATTCATGATCGCACAATCTACAACCGCTTCCGGAGGGATGGCTGTCGCCGTCGAATATAGTTAGAGAGAGGCATTTTAGCTAGAAACGACATGCTTTGAAAAGTTTGCGATTCAACTTCTAAACCGGCATCGGTGGAGTATTGGGCTACTAAGTACTATCGGCGAGTGGAACGGAATATCATGATCATTTATCATTGTGACATCGTTCGTGACGGTAGTCCGAACATAGATAGAAAAGTTCAAAGACGAAAGAAGAGGCGAAATATTGTCCGTTTAATTATGACTGTACACGACGCTGCGATGTACTACAACAAATGTATTGAAAGCACAACCAAAAACACTTTATATTTAGGATACCAAACGTAAAATTATGTGCAATTTGTTGAAACGTACAATAATGAACTTGTCATATTTGGCAACGTATATGCACTTTTAATTATCGTTGTTTTGATTATTATTATTATTATTATTATTATTATTATTATTATTATTATTATTATTATTATTATTAATGACAGTACTATAGATTATAATTGTGAGGTTCGGACTTATTTTATCGATTTTAGCAAGCTTATTTACTCATCCCATGGCTTCAACTGTGGATTGCCTCTACACTAATCTCCTTCGCACTGGTGCCCCGTCGCTGCCTCCATTTTACTCGCCACATCCCGGATAAACCTTTCCAGTCCACTGCTGATAGCTTTTAGTATCTCTATAGCATCTCTCTTACGGTAAGAAATTATAGCTGTTCTCGAGATCCGCGTATTTGAATTGAACAATCTCATGATCTATTGTATGTGAAAAGAATGTTTCATAAGTACAGATCACTGGAAGTAAAAAAATATTTAGAGCGCACATAATTTGCCATGAGTAGATATTGACTTCCTTGGTCGATTTAGCGAGAACTTTAGCATTCACTATTACACCTGAGCCAGTGGTGTAGCAATTTTTTTGAAACCACAAGGTTTACTTAAGATTTACACTGGCATACACGTGATTATGACTGGTGCACATATTATTTTGTAAATACTACAGTACAATATAGTTGCCTTGATCAGCAATGCTAACATTAGTATGGAATCTCTACAGTGACAGCAAAAAGTTAACGTCATTAAGTGTACATAAATTAAAAAGGCTGGTATTCGTTTTCAATTCCAATTATTTTAATTTGCATTTGTTTCACGACAAAGAACGATACTTAACGACGCGTTCGACACACAATTTTTGCAGTCCGACTTATTTACTGGCAGATACATGTTTAGGTATCAATGTGCAGAGACAGATAGTGTCAATAAGGTCTCGTTTCTGCCGTTATGTTTATATTTATATATGTGTGTGCCTTAGCTAGGGACGCACTTCTGCAGTGATTTTTGCTGGCCCGAACAAAGCGAATACGTAATAGTAACCACATACGACCACTAGGCGCATTGGCATATCTAATTATTGGTGATATATATATATATATATATATACAGAAATATATGTTATCTGTTTATATACTCTACGTATATATATAGACTATGGGCGTCTACATCTGTGAGATGCGTCCAATGCGTCGTCGTTGTGTTCGATGCTGTCATGATGTTTATATTATGTTTATTGCTTGACTCGGAAGGAATGACATCGGAGTTGGTATTGTTTGTGGTCAAAGCGTTCCCAATGTCGTCGACCTATATTTGTGTGAAAAAATATATATGCACACACACACACACTATATATACATATGCACAATGTGTAAGCTTGTATCTGATTAGCGGTTAAATAAGATCCGTGTGGTCCGGATTGCGGTCGTGCTTAAGGTGGTGGTAAAGGGAATCAACCGCTAACCAGATACATACAGAAGCTTACATATTCTCCTTCTACTTTAATATCGGTTTCGTTTTCTGCTCGTCGTCCTTGTTCTGTCAACCGATGGTTTGTCGGACCGGCGTGATCTGTTTTGTTTGTTGTGTTTCTGTTCACCTATCCTGTAGTCTGTTCACTACTCAGTTCATTGTATGCCCCCCTCTCGCCGCTTGCGGTTATAGGTGGCGCCGGGCTGTAGATAAACGGCAATTCATCTCTACCCCAAAGTTAGCTATATATATATATATATATATATATATATATATATATATATATATATATATATATATATATATATATATATATATATATATATATATATATACGCTTTGTGTTTAAACTTACTCTCCTGGGTGAAACTACCGTCGCCGCCACCTCAAAACGCTTGCCTGTGCTGCCAATTGTTATGATATTATTAAGAGAAGAGCGGCTTGTGTGAATACGAACTTCAAAGGAAAACACTCCGCGGGCCGTGAGCCAGCTCTCGCTCACAACAACAACAATAACAAAGATCACAACAACAAAAACAAGAACAAGAGCAGCAATAAAAACAAGAACAACAACAACGAACAACATTAATAACAAAAAACACAACGTAGCGCAGATTGGATTGTATAGAACGAAGCCGATTTACAAGCTTTAATTTGGCAGACGCTTATATATTCACGTATAGCAGTCGTTGAAACGAAGGTGTAAATTACTCGAGGCAAATACCAATCATAATAACACAACCAGTCATAATAAGAGCAACACACAACATGTAGCAATAGGAACAGGCTCATAGGAACAGAGCAATCAACGTAGGATTGTATGGAATACGCTCTCTATTGTATTTTACCATATACATCTCGCAGTCTCTTTGATGATTTCTCCCAGCGAAGTTTGTTATACGATTTTTAGCTTTACGTTCAACCGTAACTTACTGAATATCAACAATCAACGCATTCTCTCGACTACGAACTCGACTATGTTCGAGTTTATATGCATATGTCTGACGACACTAACGTCCTGACAGTGTCGCACACTGTGCTCTACTGTCGGGATGAGGGTTACACGGTGGGACGTACTACGATGACGTCAGTTAGTTTGGTAACCTCGTGAGTTCGTCGTAAGCTTACAAAACTGCCGGTCGTTCGGAGATGAGCTATTACTTGAACGTTTTAACTCTTAACCTTCTCTTCTCAAGTCTCTCATCTCTGTGATCGACGTTGGCAAGCTGTAATACTGAGACAACGCACTAAATTCAATGCAAGGCATACACGTATCTTTTGAATGCCTCCTCTACGAGCGCGTCAGATGTCGGCTTGCTCTGTACAAATGCCGACGCCTGGCTAAAATCGCAGAAATGGAAATCCGTTGGAACAGAGTTAGGCGTTAAGCAGGACACGCCTTTACGACGTCATTTTGCGATCCATTTATGCCAGCACTATGCCAGTATTGGGTTTTGCCCTCGCGTGTTAGCCTTCTGCTGATGTCCGCGGCAAGTTCTTTCGCATTCAGCTTAACGACTGGCGCCAATCTGTCCCAATACAACAAACACGTGCTACGTATTCCATTACGTAGCTAGCTGCAACTTTGCTTGCAACTAAGATGCAACATACTTAATTTATGCTTGGAAGTCTTAGGAATTACTCGTCATGTGGTATGTATATATATATATATTGTATCCTGCTAGTACTAATGTCAAATTCCTTCATTACTACTACTACTAATACTACTGCAACGCAACGTCGAAGGAATGGAGCGAAAGAGAAACATAGCAATGGCTGGCACAATGCGCCGGGAGTTTTCATCGCACATCATCTTTAAAAGGAAACCTAAATTTAAGACTTACAATTTGTTGGCGAGTTTAAGTGATAGAAAAAGTAAATAAACAAAAAAAAATAACAACAACAACAACATGACACTATCGTTACGTACGTCTCAACAACGTCCCTAACATCGGTAGCGGTTCTCGATGCACTCGATGCGAGAGTAGGTAGGGTAAAAGCAGAAGTACAGCCGCCCGTCGGTCGGCTGTGCGTTTCTATTTCGCACAACAGTGCGAGGCCGGGGACAGTTCAGTTCAGGACAGCGCTCACGGCCGCGTTTCTACGTAGCTTAGCGCTGCATGCAAGACTTGTTAACACGCCAGCAAATGTATACACGCCCATCCGTAACCTGCACGCAGCAGGTGTTGTTGTGCAATGGTGGTGTCGTGCCAGCGCGCTACCAAATTGTTCTCAGCATGCATAACCAATGCATCCTGTGCATTTTTGTATGAAAATTCCGTTCTTCCATCTTGTCGCAGAATTTCACTTGAACATCCACGAAGCGTACACGGCACAGCGTACACAGCATTAGTGCGCTTCTGGTTCTGTTCTGCGCCTTCTGCTTAAAAGTTTGCCAGTTTCGGCTGGCATTCGTATTCACTACTACCCGTCACTCACTACGATCTCGTACACCATCGTACGCCTGGTATACGTGGGCGCTTTAGTCAAAGGTAATGGCCTTACTCGTGATGTCTGTGTGTATATATATATATATATATTAAGCTACGTCTCGCAGGCAATTTCAGTTGGCACTGTAGGGTCATCTAAGGCATCTGAGACAAACGGCATCTCGACAGGTTTTTGCTTAGTGACATGCAAATAGCGGCTCATCTAACTGAAGCGAAATTCCACTTATCTGCACCTTCTACATCCAGTGAAGCCTGTTTTGACTGAGTTATTCCATAATAGGCTCATTCTCGTGTATTGGGTTGCACTGTACAATCTAAACGACTAGACATACTACATAGGTCGTAGCAAAGTAACTTACAGTACAAGTATGTCCTATTTATTTTGCAAAATGCGTTGTTACTTCTACGCTTGAAACACGATGAACTAAATCTAGCGCTTGACGCTTTGCTACGTTCGCCGGTTGGTGGCAATTCTCGCTCAGTCGGCTCAGCTTCTACTAAAAACTGGCCAATATTAAATCTCAACTTAGGAGTCTCCTTCTGTAGGGCATGCGCTATGCTAGCAAGCGACGGAAACGCTACATAAGCTGAGCTCGCTTATGTAGGTGGTGGATCGCTTATTGTGGGACTCCTAACCCGGACAAAGACACCTGCGATGACCGTGACCCCACTCTCGATTAAGGCACTGTGGGCGGATGACTGCCGTCAGTAATTGCTTCGATCGACACCTACGGCGTTTCTCATCTGCATCTTGATTAGCTACGAACGAACCGGTGCAACGCCTCGGAGCTCTCGATGCCAAAGTCCGTGGGCTCACCAACTGCACATCGGAGTGAGTTGTCGTCATTACCACGGTACATACAGCACATAATCGACTTCGACCATCCAAGGGTGCGTTCCGTACGGTAATAAGAGCTGCCATAGCAATTAATTGAGGAGATGGACCTAATGTCACACTCAGCCTCAACACAATGGGTGGTCTGCCTTTCTTGGCACCAGAATTTCACCGTGCCTTTTTGCTTAGCCCTGCAGCGCCGGTCAAGCGCTTCTAATCCACCCTCCCTCTCCTTTTGCTATAGACGTGAGTATATTTAAAACGTGAGTAAGACGTGAGTGTATTTAAAAGCATACTTATAATTATATATATATATATATATATACAAAGGTTGAACAGTCAGCCAAAAGTAGACTACAATTGGAAAACGCGAGTAAAATATCATAGCGGGAGAGACGGCAAACATATGCCGTAGATCCAATATTAGCAGGAACGCAAATGCTTGCACAACAATTACCAAACGGCTTTAACTTGTGTTGCCGACTGTTATTCGATACGCGGTCGCCACTCGGTGCACGAGCTCCAAGCTCAATGGCATTTCGATATTAGGTATCGCGCACATTGCGCCGTTCGCTGCTGCTCTGTTAGATGTGGGCGAAAGTGCCTACCAATTTAGGAGAGTTTCTAGGGTTCAGCAGAGATAGCAGCACTGTGCGCAGGGATCGCCGACAGGCCGCTTAGGGTCACCATTACCGAAATCGACATATGCACCCTCCTCTCGCCATATCATGTGACGCGGAGAAAATTGCTTATATATATATATATATATATATACATAGTGTGTTCAAAACGTATCGCGACTTTTGTGTTTTTTTAAAAATTATTCATTTATTCATGAATATCTGTTTTGTCCCCTTCAAAGTAATCCCCATGAGATATTATACACTTGTGCCAACGGTTTTTCCCATCTTCGAAGCACTTCAAAAAACCATTTTTTTAATCTTGTTCAGCTCCTCCTTCGATGCCGTCTTTATCTCGTCAAGCGTAGCGTAACGTCGTCCTTTCATGGGCCTCTTCAGTTTAGGGAACAAGAAAAAGTCACAGGGGGGCAGATCTGGGGAATACGGTGGCTGCGGCATCATTAGTGTGTTGTTTTTGGCCAAAAACTCGCGCACAAGCAACGATGTGTGAGCAGGGGCGTTATCGTGGTGCAAAAGCCAATTTTTGTTCTTCCACAAATCCGGGCGTTTCTGGCGGATTGCTTCGCGCAGATTGCGCATAACTTGCAGGTAATATTCTTTATTGACCGTTCTACCCTGTGGCAAGAACTCATGATGCACCACGCCCCTGCAATCGAAGAAAACTGTCAGCAAAACTTTCACATTCGACCGAACTTGGCGCGCTTTTTTCGGTCTTGGTTCGTGCGGCAGCTTCCATTGAGATGATTGAGCTTTGGTTTCCACGTCATAACCATAAACCCACGATTCGTCACCAGTTATGACCCTCTGGAGCAAATTTGGGTCGTCGCGGACAGAGTCCAACATCTCATTAGCAATGTTCATGCGATGCTGTTTTTGGTCGCAATTGAGCAATTTTGGTACGAATTTCGCGGCGACCCGTCTCATGCCCAAATCATTGATAAAAATCGAATGGCACGAGCCAATCGATATGTTTAGGTCCTCAGCAACTTTTCTAACGGTGATTCGACGATTGGCCAATACCATTTTCTCCACTTCATTAATTTTTTCGTCTGTTGTTGAAGTGCTCGGGCGTCCGGCACGCTCTTCGTCGTTCACATCTTCTCGGCCTTCTGAGAACATTTTGTACCACCGATAAACGTTGCTTCGGTCCAAGGTAGCTTCTCCGTATGCCACAGTCAACATTCGAAATGCATCCGCGCACTTAATTTCGTTTTTCACACAAAATTTGATACAGGTTCTTTGATCCATTTTTTTGAATAGGTAAAAATCGAAGACGATCCAAAACACGTGCAAGCAAAGCAGCTGTCAACAATTAAGTGAACATTCAAAATGGCCGAGCTTGTCGGCATAAGTGAGAGACATGAGTACCAACATAACGCCACAAAAAATCGAAATTCGAATATACGTAACCCGCGAAAATTCAAAAGTCGCGATAACGATTGAACACACCTCGTATATAGGGTCTACAAAAAAACCCTTTTCGGATTGGCGCTTGCGCGGCTTTCACAGCGCCCGCTTCGGCGCCTAGGCAAAGATCATTGGCTCACTTTTTGTTGCTTTCATGTGAAAAAGAGCGGGGAATCTGCTGATCTCAACCATTTTGAAATCTGTTTAGCCGTTTGTTCGTAAAAGTGCTGCAAAATGGAGGTAGAAAAATGGCAAATTCGGGCGATTCTACTCCATGAGTTTAAAAATAAACTGAGTGCAACGCAGGCTCATAAAAAGTTGTTAAAATCGTTTGGAGATGCCTGTTGTACAGACAGAATGTGCAAACAGTGGTTTGAGAAGTTCGAAATAGATAATTTCAAGGAAGGGTGTCCTGTTCCACCAAGACAACGCAAGGCCCCACGTGAGTAGGGAGACCCTTTCGAAAATTTCCCAGCTAAAATGGGAACTTTTGGAACATCCACCGTATTCCCCGGACTTAGCACCATCTGAAAACCACCTTTTCAGATCGATGCAAAAAATGTTATTGGTAAAAAATTCACTTCTATCGAACACCTGCGTTCTGGACTGGAAGAATATTTTGGATTTTTTTTGGGAAGTTTGGAAGATTACTTAGGAATCGAATATATATATATTTTTTCTTATCACGTTACAGGGAAGCACTGTTAAAAACGTTCTCCACCTATTATCAGAGCTACTAACTACTGAGCACTTAAGCCTTGCTTTTTCTGGCTGACCTAACTCTCAGGGCACTTGAATATTGCTTAATAGCGTTCAAACACGATAAACTCAATTAGGCGCTTTGCGTTTTGAAGCGCTACGCTTCGCTACACTCGCCGGTCGGAGAGAATCTTCTTTAGCCGCTCGACTTTTACTAAAAGAAACTGGCCAAATTTAAATCCAAATTTAAAAGTCTCCAACTGCACGGCATATATCGTACTGGTGCGGTAAGCGACTGTGTAGAACACTCGCTTAGGTGGCCATTGCGGGACGCCTAATCCTAGCAAAAGCAGATTCGATTGCTGTGACCCCATTCCATTAGGTACTATAGTTTTATTGCCGTCAGTAATTACATCGATCGGCATGTACGGTCATCCTCATCTGCATGTTGATGAGCTACCAAGCAGATGCGCGTAAAAAAAAATATATATATATATATTCGATACTCAACACGCAAGGTTTCTGTGGTCTACAGGCAGCTTATCAGCCCCGTATCGACCGTCATATTTATGTATCAAAGCTGATGTCCAATGCTTATGCTATGGTGGACATTTCTGCTGGCATACATTCGTGTCGCCAACCCACTAAATGGTTGTTTTTAATTGACAAGCCGTATCCGGCTTGTCCATTTATTTATATGCGCATATATATATATATATATATATATATATATATATATATATATAACGATTATTAATAGAAATATACGGCACTAAGGACAACACAGGCTTGAAATACCCTTGACGTTTATCGCACTGTTTCAAAATGACCCTGAATATACGCTACTAACGCGGGGCCCGGGTTTAAGGAGCACAATATTTTGCCAGGAGCCAGGCTTTACATGTTTATTGCTATAAATTATGCCTATTACGCCTATAACTATTCCTTTTACGCCAAGTACGTTTTGTAAACCTGTTACAGTGTAGCTGTTCCATCAGATACAGGCGATAGTATTCTATTAGAAGTCTATAATGGAAACTACCATTATCAAAACGCAAATGCAAGCCAGCCAGTTGCAGTGATATAAGTACTATTTTTTTGCAACAAAATACGAAAAAGCTGAGTACACTGCTGTTTAATGGCACCTAACAATATGTTTGGCAACAAACGATCATATTTATAAAATAAATTGCGAAAGCAGTGAATGTTGTCAAACATCCTGTCCCGCATAACTATGCATATAGATATACAATAAAAAAAAACATTTATATGTATGTAAACTGTACTTTCGAACTAGTCTATCTGGTATTAAATTGTAATTAATGCACTTAATATAACACACATGTATTGCACCGACATACGTATATCAGTTTAAACGTATATCAGCATGTACCTAACACTCTAACGTCGCTAGGTTTACATAGTCAAAATTTCAACAATTTGAATTTAGTTACTTTAGTAAAGGACATTTTAAATTATTAAAATATAGCCAAGAACAACCCAATATTTTTGTGCTATTCTGATCAGGCAGCAAACGTTGAGGCTTCTCATATACAATGAATATACACATAATGGCAATATATAAATCCAAAAAAAACACAGTGCCAGAGCATGAGAATGTGTAAATGTACATACGTATTTCAAATATGAGTAAAGATGAGTACTACTTACCAGCTTCTTGTACATTTTGTTCTCTATTTCGATCACCTGAAAATAATACCAGACTTGTTAAGTCTAGAATTTACAAGCGCTTTATGTGAGCAGCTGTTAATCGTAAACGCATGCAAACTCTTTGCAGAATGCGTAAGTCATACGAAGAAACGATGTATACGACACATCGTTGCGTTTATATATATATATATATATATATATATATATATATATATATATATATATATTGTTTCTAATGCCTATTATCCTACATACTATTCATGGAACGGCTGTGAACAAGTTTGACCACTACGCTCTATCGAGGATTTTGATAACGCTCGTTTAACAAACGTAACTGCTACTATGCAATATAGGTCTTCCAATCAAATAATCCGAATAATAACTGATCCAATTTGGATCCACTTGTGCGTTCCGATGAGTTCATTGTAATACGTGGGAATCGCCTCAATGGTGTCTCGGACAATGAATAAGCGATAACGCATTTAAACGGCTGTCAATCGGGTGCATTATTGTAATGACTATCTATCTATCATGGCTGTCAAGTTCTCCTAACAAGGGCCTACCACTACCATTAGCCCCTCTTGTCCAAGCCAAATGGGGCTTTCGACCCCCCCCCCCCCCAAAACAACCCCCTCAACACGCTCCTCGACATCCCCGAGCAATGGTGGGCGACACGCCCAATTTTTCTCGTTTTTTTAGATGGCCCGGTGGGCATGCACATCGCCAGTTCCCTAATCTTCTAAGCCGATGGTAGCAGTCATATAATTAATTCGCCTCGATAGGAAAGTAAACGGATAAAGACATGCATAGTCGTCGCTTTCGAATGGGTGGTGGCACACTGTAACCATCACCCGCGTTTCTCATAACGCACCTCTTGTACGATTCATGTGGCGTGGCCCTCTCACGTAAGAACAGTGCTGCAGCGGGATCAATGATCAAGCGATTCAGTCAATAGCGCAACCCGGTTCAAACCATGTTGCTAAAAACTCAGCTTTATACTTACGGCTTATGTTGTGCGGTGTAAACCACAATGCGCAGCTTCCTCGATCACCTTTGTAAAGAGATACGGGGAGCAATTGCTGTCGTTAATTTTACTCAGTTTATCCACTCGTCGTCTTAAGAGACCGGCTGAACAACAGCTAGTGGGATCCTCAGGGGGTAAACTTTTTAAATCGAACTGTCTTAAAAATTGTCTCGACTTGGCATTCAGACATGTATTTTTTTTTCATTTAAGTACACAAGTGCATACGGGCATACGCACCAGTGTGCAAACTTTGTTTATAGGTTCATTAATTGTCCAAAACATTAGTAATAATAGTCCCGGCCAAAAACGAATGTTATCTTTCAAATGTAAGCTTTATTAAAATCGTTTATTGCTTATGTAGGCAATCGCTGGCATTAGCTCTTATGCATGGGCTTTACTTGGAAATAAGTATTCAGTTTAACTCAAGATCACTTAGTTGTGTACTTGCCATTACTTATATCTTGTAGCTTATCGTACCCTCTCGTGGCTTGCATATATATATATATATATATATATATATCGAGCCAGGAGAGAACCGGCCGAGATTATTTTAACATCCCAAAGTATTCTAACTGATATTCCTAAATCTAGATGAAGCGTTTAATCTCGACTGAGCCATGCGATTGTGATAGGCAACAAAAACACTTATTTGTGTGCACATGAAGAAAATTATATATTAAATGTTGCAATTGTAAAGGTGGCAAGCAACGCAACATAAATGCTCCAAACAAAATGATGCCGACGGCAACAAAACCTTAGATTCGCATCTATAGATCGGGATGATCTATATGGTTGGGTTGGGTGGTAACTGTGCAGTGTCGTCCATACTAAAAAAAATACTTTTGGGGCTGACTCTCAGCCAAGATTTAACGTCCATGGAACTGCTGATCGCATTGCTTCATAGACGGAGCCCCATAAATACAAATGTGCAACGGTGGGGCTCGAACCCGCGCACCTATGTGTCTTATCCGGTCGCAAGGCGCAGGCGAATGCACCACGCCACCGAGCTCGACCGTCCATACTAACGACTGCAATTTCTGTCACTTCCTATCGAAGTACATAGATGGGGTCGTTGCGCATACTTGGATTCGACCCGTGCTATGCCACCCTTTGCCGTTTGTAGCTAAGGACGTGGGTCGTGGGCTGTAACAGTTCCAGTTTCACTTGCTTTTGGCCTCCCATAGTCCTGTCATCCTTCTTCGTTAAGTTATTATTGCATTCATATTATCTTATGGCTGCAGCTATTGATTATGACGCGATTAGCCATAGCACTCGGTCAACCTGGAAGTCATCTCTATAGAGACTTACGATAGAGACGTATCGTAACTCAGATAAACATCGATCATAGTTATCAGTTAGTTCAGGCCAGGCACTCCTCGAAGGCGCCTCGACCCCCACAAAGCTTGAGATCTGATTTTGGCAACAAATGTGTTTGTGGAATGACCCAGCTAACAAAATAACATTATCGTAGTGTCAAAGAGCAGAAGGTAGGTTCACATTGATAAAATCGCTACGTCTTTGGTTCTCACCAATTTTCTTCTTAACTCCAAATGATATATATATATATATATATGTATATATATATATATATATATGTGTATGTAATTTTTTCGTGTATTGAAGCATAGGTCGACCTTAATGAACTGATTACGGTGTAAGGATATAGGCACGTGCATATATATATATATATATATATGGACGGGACAGAGTGAGGGAGGTGTCTGGCATCAGAAAACAGAACGATTTTTCTTAAAGTTTGTTGTTAGTAAAGTATGCATGTAATATGCGCCTACGGTTTGCATGATTCCTGTGCAGTATCCCCTGGCTGGCATTTGCGTAAAACCGACGTAAATGGCTCTCTTTTGCTACGCACACCACGTCGCATTTCAAAGAAACTACAAAGATCCGCCAAGCAGTTGGATTCTGCTACGACATGTAAACACCCGGGAGAGCTGTTTTACGGAGACGAGGGCATATGGAAGTAAAAAAAAAAGCTATGTTGAAAGGCACCCGGGATTGACTCGTATGAACATTAAGTACCATATACAGTTTTGACATACCTAGCCGTTTGCCGTAAAAGAGCTCGTTCACAGCTCTACCATCTAGTTTAGTCTACTGTGATGACGTCGTCGAAAAACGACAAAACATCACCAGTATAACCTGACCTGATCATTATGTCAGCGCCGTTTGAAAAGGCTTGCTTGAACTGCCTACCAGAAGATAGGAAGAAGAAAGCTCAGAATAACAAAAGGAGATCAGTGGCAGCATAGTAGCAGCAGCAGCAACGGCGGTGGACTGCACTAGCAAATTGTGCGCCATAGGAGTAATCCGGTGATTCAAACTTTTCCCTCTACCGACCTTGGCCGGGTGTTAGCCCGGGCAACGGATGTCCGCAAACACCGACTTCTTGGCCAAGACACATGGTTAGACATCACCGTGGCTAAGCGAGAGGGAGCCTCCTCACACTGTCACCACACGGCCAAGCAACGGGTTACTGCGTATACTACTTAAACTGTGAGTAGTGCTAGATGTGATTTATCACGTTGAGCTGTGCTATATCAGCTGCTGCTGCTGTTGCTGTTATTACTACTACTACTTTGAACGCGAGTAACGTTGGCTTCTATCTCTTCTAGTAGGTATCTTAGTCAGACGCGCTTGACTCAAAAGCACTCACCATACGTAGTATGCCTTGCATGCGGTTCCTCATGGTCATGGACATCTTCAGACAGTTTTTTTTTTTTATATATCGCCGTACAAATGTGAGAGTCTTTCCTTTAGGATTGCGCTGACTTATATAAGTCTGCGTATGCCTTATGAGACTTGTCAGCCCGTTATTACTATTATTATTATTAGTCTTCTTTTTTTCTCTTCTTCTCATGATTATTAGTATTAGTTGATGCTATTTTTACTAAAGTCGTAAGTTAAGTTACGTTTTGGTCGTAATTGTTATAATTGGTGGTTGGTGTTGGCTTCTCGTGCATTTCTTCGTTCCTCATTGGTGTTAGAATTGAAAAAAAATCCTTTCGGAGCTGACTCTCAGCCAAGATTCAACGTCCATGGGACTGCTTTTCGCATTGCTTCATAGACGGACCCCCATAAATACAAATGTGCAACGGTGGGGCTCGGACCCGCGCGCTTATGTGCCTCCTCCGGTCGCGAGGCGCAGACTTAACCCACCACGCCACCGGGTTCGACAATTTGTGTCAGAATTACTGCTCTAAAGTAATATCCAATTCATATTGTTACTATCACTCTACTCGGTACTGTTGTTGTGTTTCTTGTTATTTGCATTTCAGCTGTTGATATTTTGGAATCTGTCAGGAGCACGCGGTTAAATAATACGCGAGTGATGCAAGGAAGGCAGCAGGTTACATCGATTGCATTGAGTTTGTGCATTATTGATAAAATAATACCTACGACCAGAGCAAAATGCTCACCATATCGACGATTTCAAGATTTACTATTCAGCTGATTCAGCAGCCTTTGTCTTAGGAATTTGGTCTTGTTGTCTTTTGATGACCGTGATATTAAAACAAACCATTTTCTATTACCAACGCCTAGCCTTAGAATACGGTACAAGCTTGTGCCAATAACTCAGTGCCAGGTTGAAGTGGTATTAAAGAATGGTTCCAGCTCCTCGCCTCTTCCTGAGGCTATTAAGGTAAGAGGTTTTTAGTGGGTATTATGCCAACAACACCGGCATCGAGTCCCACACTACCCGCTTTGGGTGTGCGTAATAGCATCATCCCCTCTAACCAAAAAAAAAAAATCAGTGGCTGTGGCTGACGCCTGAGATGTGAGGGTGCAACTTATATCCACTATTAATTTTAGATTCCGTATTTTGCTTTAGAAGTCTTGCTCATTCTTTATTAAAATGGTATCATTAGTTGTCTTGTTAGTACAGATCTAGAGTATATAGCAAACGGAATAAACAAGTACTAATCAGCCACCTCCCTCATTGCGTTGCGGTTCAGAAGCTATCACAAAGTAGGTATTTAAATTTCTCTGAAAGTACTATGTTGACAAAGTTCCATGAATAGACAGAAATGTTCCCTTAAAATATGGCATACTTAAATGTTTCTAAAACATATTCGTTGACGATGATCTATAAAACAGGCAGAAATGTTGCCTTAAAAATGGCGTCTTGACACGCCACGATGCCAAGCAATTACCTTCAATTACGGTTGGCTCTTTACTCCTTGACTTCGAGCTAAGCAAGCTAGATAATCGCAATTCAGCGTTGCTTCAACCCATCACGCGTTTGTCCACATTGACGTATTAAAATAGACCTCTATAATTTTAATCTGCATGCACCATTAAGGCTAGTGCCTTTTTATTATAATAGACGATATGTTGACTGACGAGTGTTACCACCTTTCCTTGTTTTCTTTTGTGAATTAAATAACTGTAGTTTTCTCTATATTATTACTGCGTTGCTACATATTTTTTATTCGATTCGCTCGATTTCATCGACCTCCTTATAATGTACTATTGCGGCTGTCTGCTGGCGATCAGTCTAGTTACGTCCCATCTGTCCCCATTTAGCAACACGAGTAATTCTGTGCAGTATTTGTTACTTGGTTTACAATTGGCTCTTAAAATTTATGAACAAAGTTCATTTACATACGGATATAGGCGTCTCATAAGGCGTACTAAAGGCTAGCTTGGCTTGAGAATCCGACACGAAAGCGTTCAAAACCGTTTGCGTCTAGATGCACCTCACACTGTGCAGAAAGAAATAAAATACTTGCGCCCATCAAATAACGTTGCAGTCAATGGCAGCATGTGTAGGTGAACGGCATAAAGCGAAGTCGTGGAGCGTTAGAATTTTGTTTGAAAACAGCGCGGGCTTGCTCCAATGACACGCCAAGGTCATCATAGCTTATGCAGCAACGCCTGACGAGATACTCGCCCGAATGAAAGGCCTTATTTTCCTGATAAGGTTGCGAATAAAATGAGATTGCGTTTAGGTGCAGAAGTGTCGCCAACCCGGCTCGCTTGCACCAGTGATTCCTCTCACCCGCTTTGGCAGTAGCTTGGTTGCAACGTAGATTGGTTGCCGACGACTTTCTCTGTTCCCTTTTTATCGGACAATGG
The DNA here is from genome assembly GCA_003439945.1 of Dermanyssus gallinae. Lineage (NCBI taxonomy): Eukaryota > Metazoa > Arthropoda > Arachnida > Mesostigmata > Dermanyssidae > Dermanyssus > Dermanyssus gallinae. The sequence goes on from QVRM01006385.1 coordinate 396,256, forward strand.
GCAATGCAGTAGAGCGCAGTGCTAAACTGGGATGCTGCAGCCAGCACTCGTGTGCATGGATTTGTGTTGCACATTTTTTGGAGAAAAATTACAAAACAAGGATATATATATATATATATATATATATATATAATAGCAAACATGATTCAACGTGTGTATTCGTGCGATTCGTGAAATTCGCCTAACCTGCGCTTGATTCAAGCCTTGGAGCACGAACTCGCTACATTTGTTAATCAAATGTAGCAGTTGTTGACGCTGCAGACTATTCCGTACAAATGCGTCTTGCTTTCTCGGTTAGCGTTACAAGTTGATCTTCACTGGCCAGATGTAGCGTTAACCTTGATACCGTGATAATAGCTAACGTATTTATGTAATGCGTCAAACTGACATATGTATGTAATGCGACATACGTGTGTAAATTAAAGTGTCGTGGCTACGGGCATCTCTAGAATTAAAAACATTTTTCAAGGAGGTTGTTTTTAATTCTGGACTATCCTCCGTCCCCTACGGGCTTGGAACTTAACCTGAGGTATATTTTCAATGCACCGAGAGCCGGACATGTTAAGTTATCTAGGGTTTCCCTAACAGTACTTGTGGCAGCATGGCCGCTGACTCTCAGCGGTAAAGTTTATCATCTATTCTCATTGAGAATCACTCAAAGAAAATTCGATCAACGACAATGATCGAACCGGGGACCGGTAGACCGGGGACGGGCATCTCTAGCTCGCGTGTCAGGTGGTCAATCGTCTGTCATTGATTCCAACTAGCGACACTTGGATCGGTTTTACTTGCACCGTATAGTAACAGCAATTTTGCAATGAACGCGCAAATTACCCACTTGATTCACAAGTAAGCTAAGTAGTGTAAACCTTGATTGTGTAAGCAACCAACAACAGTCATCTTCATACACCTCTTTGTGAGCGATCCATGTATAGCTGTAGAGTTGTTTTTATTTCAACGGGTGACCTCTTGTGCATATTTGCACGAATCTACTTTCCTTTGGGCCTCAGAGCGCCGACACTAAGGTATTGCTAGACGCAGAGGAACTCAAATAACATACTCATGTATGTATATGCATGCTTGTAGGAAAACCGTATACAAAGGAGGACACACAGCACACCTTAGGAGTGATAGGTCACAATGTAAAGACAAGTTTTACCTAGCTAAGTTTTACCGTAAGATTTAGAGGGACTCCTGGCACAGATGTAGCCTAGGATGATACCAGTTGTTCTAACATTTGGGCGAACGATGCGAACCAGCTTCAAAGAAACGGGAACTTGGGGATGTAATCGGAACTTTCTTGTGAGGTTACATATGCTGCTGGATCTATCTGATAGCACCAACCTGGCGGAAGATTGGTGTAACAACTGACGGCGGGTTATCATAGTTCTTCCCTTTATCACGAACAACTAGGCTGTCGCATAGTTTGCCGAAAACCTCGCTTAATTTTGATTTAATTAAGTTTTATGGAGCACCTCAAGGTAACACGATTCTTGTTAGGGCAACCGTGCCCGGCAAAATGTTGCTTGCCAGTTTAAACACCTTGTCCGACTTGTATATGACAAAACACGCTCATACTACATCCTACATCAACACATAGAGCAGTGGAAACAATTAGGCTGAAGTCATTAGTCACTGAGCCTTGCCAGCTATTTTTGCGGAAATGGCAAAGTGAACTGGCGAACGCCACAGAAGCGGTTGCCTATGCAAATGAGAATCTCATTGGGAACCTATGGTACGGAATGGCATGCGCTAATTGTTTTGTATATACAAGGTGCATTGTGCATGGCTACCACCACCTAGTATGCTTCACTCGTCGATTTCAGCAAGTTGGGGAACAAATGCCGCTGACGTTTCTGCCCGCAGGAATTCGCTAAGAGTCATGCGACAAACTGTCAGACGCATTGGCGGACTTTGCATTGTCTTGCGCAGTGAGATAAACGCTAAGGAGTCTCGAGAATGAAATTGTTGCAATGAATATATGAATATAATAATAGCGTGGCGGCGTGGTCTAGCGTGGCGGCGTGGTCTAGCGTGGCGGCGTGGTCTAGGGGACTAGTGCGCTAGTCATGGCTGTCATCTACCGGGGTGTCGCCGGTTCGATCCCTGTTGTTGGTCGAATTTTCTTTGAGCGATTCTCAATGAGAATAGATGATAAACCATACCGCTGAGAGTCAGCGGCCATGCTGCCACAAGGACTGTTGGGGAAACCCTAGATATCTTAACATGTCCGGCCCTCGGTGCATTGAAGATATACCTCAGGTTAAGTGCCAAGCCCGTAGGGGACGGAGGATAGTCTAGAATTAAAAACGACCTCCTTAAAAAATGTTTTTAATTCTAGAATATATGAATATATATATATATATATATATATATATATATACACATATATATAATCACCCCGAGCTAGCACTAGTGAATGCTATTATGTGAACTTTTGCTGCATTATTTGTGTAGGTTTGATTAATATTGATATAAGTGTTGTGTAAAAGGCCTGCCTTTTCTGTACAAACGTCTACATATAAATATATGAGCAGTATATATGCAGACGTAAAAAGAATTACTTGGAACTAACATTTGCGTCTTTCGTCCCGGAGTTGTTGTCACTCTTGCTTTAGTTGTGTTTGCCTAGCATTGGCAGTAATGAAGCTCATAATACAAATGTGTGTGCTAGCCAAGCTTCCTGCTTACCAAACGTGGTAGAGCCTCGCTTATGCGTTTGGCCTGGCACTGACACCTGCGTCTCAACATGGCAACTTAAGAAGCGTGCGCTTGGCCTACTTTTAAACCCACTTCAATTTTGAAACTATACTAGCTATCATTATCTTTATCGTCGATATGAAAAAACATCGCATGCATGATGTTGAAACTGAAAGTCATGCCACGACTCGGGCTAAATCGACGGTTCTAAATTTAGGTCCGATAACACGGTATCATTCGATTACTTAGGAACTGGAAAGAGATGGATTGCCTCGACCCACGTGCCGCATAGACGAGGGCAACTATCGAAGTCGTTCACGTTGAACATAGCATTACTATTAGGGTACTCAAGCATACGGGTGGATTGTGGTTAACAATGTCTGACTGAAAGCTTGGTAGACCATCACGACAATTCCCCGAGGTGCACATGCCCTCCGTGACATGACGAATGAGTTGGCTAGGAATCCTCTTCTAAGTGAACGCCACATACCTGCCGTGATCAATATATTTAATTATCTGTCAACCTGTCGACCATATTAGGAAATTCTAAGCGACAAATAAGAGAAGAAAGCATATAAAGCGTCTTTTGGGAGAAACGAGACCGCCTAGTTCATTAGGGCGTCGCATTGAGCAGCGCCACAAGGAAATGAACCAGGGAGCTCCGTAAAAGGTGACAGCCCGCGTATTGTTATTAATTGCCGGGGGATTAGATGAGGGGTGGAGATGCACTCGGCAACGGTACTGCGCCCGTGTCGAACCGCTCTCTGTCGCCCCCCTACACAAACACACATGAGCCGACAGTATAGCTCCTCCGTGCTCGCCTCGTTTGAGAGTACGTGTCCAGCAGGCGGCAAATTCAAGATTTTAAAACCCTACCGTGCAAGTGGGAAGATAGTTCGTTCTTTTCAAATTCACTAACCCGAGCTCCTCGTTGGATGCCTACCCATACTTCCCTTTTTTTTTAATCTCCACACTGCACATACCTTTCTTGCCTTAGACGGAGTCGTTAAACAAAACGCTTTAGCTATGGTAGACACCACCGTCTTCCACACAAAGACTGCCCTTTCTTTCTAACACTGTGACAAGTCCCGCACAGCAGCGTCTATGATGAAAACTATCTAACCTGCAATCTATCTAGTCTGGTGACTAACTAATGTTATACAAGTTAGCCGGCCAATGGCTCTCATTTTGGCGTGCACGTCCTTAAACCGCGCATTATATATTTCACTCTGTAGTTCTTCGCTCTAGCACCTCGTTTGCCATTTTGTTAGGAAAAATTGATTACGGTATATGGCTCATATGGCATCATCTATAACCCTATGATTGTGAAATCATTCACTCCGAAATTAATGGCTGCAACAACGACACTTCTGCCTTTTTTTCTGCAAAACAGAAGAACGCCGGTATCTACGTGTCGATATACCTATTCTTTTATTATGCTCCCGTATGAGCCAATCAATGGAACGGGTCGTTTTAGGGTTTTAAAACAGCTGCTGGAAATTCTCTTCTTTGACCGTGGGAATTTTTCTGTCTTTTTCTAAACTCATTCATATATACAGGGTGTTGCAGGAATATTTGATATATATTTGATACAGAAACTAAGCACACCTTCGTATTCGTGATAAAATTCTGCTTCATTTGAAAAATATGCAAGGCCGGTCAGAAGACGCGACATGGTCGCTTAAAAGAGAATTCGCCAAAACTGAAGTTTTTAATTAGCGTTTACGCCAAATACTTCAGAATCATAACCATACAACCACTCACAGGGCTCAAAACGGACATATTCAGCCAATGCGCAATTCATGGCGATCATTTTGGTACCATACACATGTCAAGGGCTGTCAAGGGCGAGCTGTGGTTGCGGAGTAATTACGATTTTTCGGAGGGCATGTCCAGGTTAAATGCATGAAAAATGACGCGCTGCGGCTGTCGCGCGACACGTCGGCGGTAGTGAACGTCGCCACACAGTCATTTTACATGCACTTAATCTGGACATGCCCTCCGAAAAATCGTAATTACTCCGCAACCACAGCTCGCATTGACATATGTGTGGTACCAAAATGATCGCCATGAATTGCGCATTGTCTAAATACGTGCGTTTTGAGCGCTGTGAGTGGTTGTAGGGTTATGATTCTGAAGTATTTGGTGTGAACGCTAATAAACAACTTCCGTTTTGGCGAATTCTCTTCTAAGCGACCATGTCGCGTCGTCTGACCGGCCTTGTATATCCTTCAGATGGAGCAGAATTTTATAACGAATACGAAGGTGTGCTTAGTTTGCACTGTTTGTCTCGCAACAGCACATTTTGTGCTCCTATGTCGGGCAAAAACACCAGTGTCACAAATTGTAGTAATTTCGCTCTCACTCCGAAACAAGACTTCTCAGAGACCATGTTCCATTGGAAAAAAACATTTGCTTTAACGAGCTCTACAATTCTGTATATCGCTCTTCAAATATTCCTGCAACACCCTGTATATATATTGGCACAGTATAATTTGTATGGTCAGAATACACAATATATATGTGTATGCTCATATGCATTGCGCTTGTTATCGAATGAAAGAAAAACGGCCTTTTCCCGTGCCAACGCGAATATAGCTATGTCTTCCTTCGCAGACTGTAATATTGCTGTGTTTACAATAACCGTGTACGTACCCTATCTCTAGGCCTGTCTGATATTTATATATATATATATATATATATATATATATATATATATATATATATATATATATATATATATATATATATATATCCGATATATATATATATATACATATATATATATCCGGAGTACACAAAAAAGAACTTCATGATATTCACGTAATATCTGTCCCGTAATTATTAATCTCACGATTCATGATATGAAAATACAGTCACCTCTATAATTATTTCCCTAAATGTATATATATATATATATATATATATACGAGGTCAACAATGACTACTTTACTTTTCCCTTTTGAGCAAGAAGAGAGGCATCAAGAACACAGCAAGAGTGACATAGTAGTGCCAAAAACACCCCAGGCAATATGCGAGGGAAGGCTCCGCTATAGCGAGCAACGTCCGGGGTTGAAGCGTCAAGACAGGCAGGAAGCAGAGCAACGAATACGGGCTCGAGACCCAGCGACTAAGAAGTGCACGGATCTAGAAAAGAAAGAGACACGAAGCTTAGGCGTGTCGTTGTTTCAGCAACACCGCTAACAGCAGGAATGGCACGACTAGAGGCAAGGTGCCAGGTGAGTTAATGAGTAGGTCAGGGAGCCCATCTGTCGTTGGGGTCTCACACTACGGGCCATAACCAGCAGCAACAGTCGGGTGTTCATAGGGATTCTTCTGCTTAACACAGAGTAGCAGCGGCAGCAAATATATATATATATATATATATATATATATATATATAGTATAAATGGCCGCCGTAGTGCAGAGTTTACCACGTCCGCCGATGAGGTGAGGAGATGTAGTCAGAACTAGCCAATGCGATCTTCATCGCGGAAACTCGTCGTGAAATGGCGTTGCTGTTTCAGGGGTTTGAAACGGCGGTACGAGCAAACGCAAATGCCACCTAAGCCCCTTATTATTGGTGGCTGTTCCTCCGATCGTTGGGCAAGGGCAATACGAGCGAGCAGAGTAGGACAGACAATACGCGCCAGTTATGGTGGCGTAGGGTCCATATCGTCTTCTCCTTTTTTACTGAGCGTCGTATTCGAACCACCCAATCATGGGCGGCCGGGAAAAGCCGGACATCAGTCACCGGCTGCGGGGGTTATTACGCCGTTCTACCTCTTCTTCAAACAAAGGAACTGCGTACGAACGAACAGCGTGGCGGAGGAGGGGTGCAAAGAGATTGGGCATGGCTAGCCGTGGCGTAGTCGTGCGGGTGGACAAGGCTTTGTCGCTTTCTTTACGCACGCCCTATATAAAAGGTTAACAGTAGACACATAACTAGATAAATAGTTAGATAGCGGGATAGAGCAAGAGATATATCCTAAATAGAAAGGGTAGTAGTAGTATTTATAGCCTGGAAGGGCGATTAGCAGTGCCCGTTTGATCACTCTTTCACCGACCACTGTTCGTAACAAAGTATGCTGTTAGGTAATCGGCGGAATCATGTAGCCATTTGCTGCTCTTTCTTGCCCATTATAATTACCATCAGCATTAATTTATCACTCATCGTTTAGTTTCTCACTGAGCGCAAACTCGTCGCTCGTCATGCTCGTACCGAATTAGCGTGGTTTATTGTGCGAGAGACACGGTCGGACCTTCAGCCGTCCATTTCGGATCAGCATGCACTCTTTAGTGCTGCTGGCTGTTCCCTTCAATGAACGACATCGTCAATGAATCCAGTGTAAGGAACGCCCACAAGGGACTGAGGTGCCGAACCAGCGAAGGACAACGTGTCGGTCGATAGATTTACAGCTGCTTTCCTTCGCCCAGCGTAGGAAGAGGTAGTTGTCCGGTCGCCTCAGCCCCGTGGTATGGCCGAAAAGTGGAGATGCGGAATTCTCGTTTACAGGACCCCCGTTTATAGGGATACACATTGTACCATAGAGAGCACCTTTATTATCATGAAAGGGTATATCTACCCTTTGTGTGTATGTTATCATACACTATAAAGCACAGCATATATATATATATATATATATATATATATACACGTACATGGCCACCTTGAATTCCTGTGCATGGGCAGAGACAAGAATATACCGTTCGTTACACAGAACACAGAAATATAGGCGCCTGTGTGTGCCCTATGTTGATTTGAAATGCCTGCGCATTTATAACAGTACGTGGTTCAACAAGCCTATTGAGGTATACAAGGTAGATTGTTTTATATATATATATATATATATATATATATATATTTCGTGTGTTTTGTAATAAATTGCTAATAAAATTATTAATAACATTAACCACAAATTGCCCCTGTCTAGACGCTATGTTTTGAGTCAGGACTCTTTAGGCTTCTTGTGGCAGGCGGGCACTGCCTCAGTGTGCAAATGTGCAATTATTGAATAAATTCTATGTTGTATTCCCTGTTAAGGAGATCAATTAAGCATTTCATGCTTCTTTGGGAAAACGAGAACGTTTTTAAGTGCGCAACATGAAAATGATGTGGTAAACGTGGTTAGCTTAATATAGGAGTCTATTTCTTGACAGACATTTCTCTCATTTAGCATCCTTAGCAAATTATAATGACCTAGTTGTTCAGCAAAAACGACCTGATCTGCTAGTAAATACGCAGTGCTCATAGCAGCGGAAGTTATTAAGGAAGTCGTGAAATTGAGTTACCCTTAAACCCAACGTTAATCTATTTTTGAATACGAATTTAAAACCGAACGAGCAAAAACGTGTGGCGTTTATAAGCACGTATGCCATTTTTTAGAAGTACTAAAGACAAACGCAATTACCACAATTATAGTGACGGAAACACTGAATACACTGACAACATTGACATAACGTGCATGTTTTGAACTTGCAAAAATTCAACTACAACTGTTTTGGAAAACCTATTTAAAATGACGCCATGAATATTTAATAATCGGTGAGAAAGCTTCGCTTCTTAACATGTGCAAATGTATATTGCACAGAGTCAGTGATGCATATCAACGCCTAAAGGCACTCAATTGTGCTCTTCTTATTCTACTAGATAGCATTGAGCCTTAAGTTTGGTAGTTCAGTAGTAACGTGTGATTCTGTAAATAAAAAGCTATGACAAGAACATCTAAAAAATTGCTGAAACGAGGACATTTTTCAACCAATCTAGGTGTGTAAAAGGCTGCGACTACATTCCAACTATATCTTACTGTTTTGTTTGTGTCACATGTGCCGTAGATTGTAGCCAAATACTTGGTACGGTTTTATGCTGTGAGAGTCTTTCTGCACTGGGAAAGAACACAATAATAGTGTTTACGTCAAGAAAGGGGTTCTGTATTGCCAGGTCAACACGCATCCTCATGTAAGCCAAGACTTTAAAAGCAAGATTTGTCTCACTTGACATAATAGAATGAACACCTATTTCGATTTTAACCGAATTTCCTAACAAGCAGTCCGCATTTCGTCCTACTAGTCAGGCGCCCAAAACAGAGCAAAACTATGTTTTATGCATCACGTTGAGAGTTTAAAATGAACATACACGTAAAACGTTGACCAAACAATGGGCAAGACTTCTATGAAGTAAAGGAAATGACTGCTATTTGTTAAAGGGAGACTAAGCTAAAAAAAATTTCAAGTGCTAACACGTACACATAGAGCCAGCTTATACTTACAACTTTTTCGGGCGGACCCTTAACTAACGTTTAACGTCCACAAGAATGTTTTCGCATTGCCTTGTAAGACGGACCCCGTAAATACAAATGTACAACGGTGGGGCTCAAACCCGTGCACCTCTGAGTCTCGTCTAGCCGCGAGATGCACGCGAATGCACCACGCCACCGACCTAGCCCGACAAGCTTATACGTACAGACGCGGCACGAGATGTGGGGAAACGCCGGAAACATGAAATGTCAGCATCTTTAGACCACCAGTCAAACCTATACATATATAGAGAGAGCGTTTGTTTAGAGAACATTCTTGACCCGATACTGGCAGTCAGAGGCACTACGCCGACAACTGCGCCAGCTAATACTTACAATGGGTGTGCGTAATTGCGATCTCCATTAGTCGAGCGTTATTTGCTCTATCTATCTCCCTCTCTCCCTCTTGGTAGGAAGGGCAGCAGGCGAACGTTCGAACGAGTAAACTTCTCTAGGAAGTGCTTTTGTTGTTGACGTGCCAGATGGGGTAGCGGCACTGTGTGCTTGACATTGTAGGACCTCTGTACGCGTACCGCACATGAATCCCTTTATCTCAAACTCTCGTTTCCCTTTGACGCCAAGACCAGAGCCGATGCTCACACACGCACCATCTTCGGTTTGATGTTTGTCCTTCCCTTAGGCTATTAAAAAAGGGCAGACCCAATGCAGCTTATTTAGGATACTATAGGAGTATTAGATGTTCGCGATATATATATATATATATATATATATATAGATATATATATATATATATATATATATATATATATATATATATATATATACATATATATATATATATATATATATATATATATATATATATATATATATATATATATATATATATATATATATATATATATATACATATACATACATACAGGCGCGCTGCTACCGAATCGCATTGTCGTAAAGACCAAGCAGGTTTGCCTAGGGCTACACAGGAGAAGAAACAAAACAAGGAACAACACATCCTTGTTAATTATGAACAATAGTGACTTCGATGGTGGTCGTGGTGGTGGTGGCAGCGGTGACGGTTGCAGCAAAAGTAAAAGTAGAAGTCAAGCAGCCGCATCTGCTGCAGCAGCAGTGATTTAGATGGGTTAGCATGACAAACAAAGCCGGGTTCGATGGGAGGGATTGGATGCTGCCCAATTCAAGCAAAGGGCAGCAGGCGGCAACGGCTGCTTCGACGCAGCATGTGGCGACGCACGTCGGTGTGCACGTACTCGAGATGCATGCGCTCGAGAACCAGCGAGCGGCCGAGACCATTTCTGTCAAGCATGTATCTACTCGTCGATTAGGGCGCACCGCGAGAGACGACCCGAGAGATGTGAGCGTAGATATGGGCAGAAGCAGCAGCAGCGGCAGCGGAGCATCGACGGATCGATCTACGGATGAGTCAATGTAATATTTTGTCTTAGTCGATTCGGCTGCACAACCTGGTTAGTTAGCCGGCCAATTGAACAGGCGAACAAATACGTCCCGCCGAAACTCTAGACGTATCTAGACATTAGCAGAGTAGGATTGCGTAGCTCTCTCTCTTCGTTCGCCAGCCTGCGTACTCGACGATCCAGTTATTCTACACGCATGTATTTGTCTGTGACCTATCTAACTATACTTCTATGTCTCTGTCCGGATACCGATCTACGCACAAGACAGACATACAGACGATAGTCTTACGCTCCTTATGAACGCCTAAACGTCCCTCCGTGGCAACCAGGCACCACCTTCCAGGCACGTAAGTAGCTAAGTACCAGCGCAGAGGAAAAACAACGAAGGGTAGTTAGCCTGGTAGAGGAACACCGTTGAAGAGAATTATTTCGCACATTGCGAAACTCCTTTCAAGCTAACTAAAGTTTGCCCGAGTGAGGTATCCCACATATCCAAGGTAAGTCCAAACATCAGCCTTAGTACAACATTGAGGTAGAAGAGTGCCACTACCGTTGGGTCGTTGGACTTGGACTATTCAATTAAGATAAGTAACACCTCTTCCAGAAAAGTGATACGGCCTGGTCGTGATGAGCGACCACTATGTCATCTGCATGCATCACAACTATAGTCTTTCGGTACTCTTGTCGACTGAAGCCGGGAAAATCTGCCAGCACAAGTGTGAAAGAGACACAGTTCAGTGAGTTCCTTTGCGGGCTTCCCACTCATCCTGCCTACCATGCACGAGTAAGGCGTTCGTTCGTTGCATGTACATATATGTGCTCAGGGTGTTTCAACAAGAGCGGATCATTTAAATTTGGCGCCGTTTCTGCTGATTGGCTTCGACAGTGAGACCTTTAAATTAAAACAAAAAATATATATAAATAAAATAAACAATTTGACGGTAGACAAATTGCGTCAAATGTTTGGCAGACAAAATGTTCTAAGTGCACCAACTACGAAATAAAAACATTAAAAAACCGACGAAACTAGATCAATTCTTAATGTCAAAGCATTGGCACATATTTGCCAGTTTGCTTAGTGACTCTGCATGCCTACCAAAATCTAAATGAACCAGAGCTGTACAGATCATGTACAGCGAAAGGAATTCGTTACTCGGGAAACTAAACAACAACATGTGAAAAGCGAGCCTTCCAAAACAAACAAAAGATCTTCAACGATGGGGCTAATTCTTACGTTGATGACTTCGTAAGCAAGCAAAGGAGTCGCGTTTAGACTGACGAAATATAGGAGTTTCATGCCGTGTTTAAAAAAAAATGTATCCCAAACTTGTCACTGTTCGGTGTATATTTAGGGCTGGACGCACAATTGAGGCACCCTTCCTTGAAGTCTCTGCCAGGAGTGATACATATAGTTAATGGTGAGCAATATCGGGGCCCGACCATTTTGTTTGTCATTTGAATGATATGGATCCAAAAAATAAATGTGGTTCCAATGTGACGACGCCACCAGCAATTTTTCACGCGATCAGGGAATGCCACTATTACACGAGGCATTCCCTGATGGTGTAATATTCCGCTTGGGCGACCAGAATTAGTCGCTTAAATCGTGCGATAAAAAGCCTATGGACTTCTTTCTCTTGCGTTTATGTCAGCAAACTAATGAATCGTGAGACGTGTCCGTTGAGGGCGGCTGCAGCTTGACAGAGAAGTCACCAAGGCACGGCTGCCACTTCGAACTGGGCGAACACGTTTGGGTGTTGAATAAGCTCAAACAGGCAACAGATCGCGTAGCCAGCTGTCTGAATAAGATTGGTCATATTACTATCGGACATTGTTAATCAATCTAACGTCGTCAACTTGTGACGTACAGGCGACAATAACGAGTCCAGTGGCGCATGCAATTGTTCACGTTGTAACTGGGGGCTTATGCGGATTATATTAGTTATTGCGTGATACGCGGTTGCACCTCACTAGCAGGACTCGGACATCGTGAATAAAACCGTACAGGGGCATTAGCCCTCCTGAATAATAAAGTCAGGGGCACTGTACATGTTATTTAAAAAAAAGCACTTAAAAAGTTTTGTATTGTATGCCCGTACTAACCTAACACGGAAAGAAACTAAACTTTACACACACACACATATATATATATATATATATATATATATATATATGTCTTCTATATTCTTCTCTCCGGCTTCTTTCTTGCTGTAACGGCCAGCAGCTCAATAGAAGTCGTATCGAGCGGCGTCTGCCGAATAGTAGTCACCGGCAAGCCAACCTAGACCTATATATCTATAGTCGTATCTCCTATCGGTACGTCGCTAGCTCTAAGCTGGGCTTGACGGGGAAGGGCTATCCATTGGCTTGCAACCGGGTAGGCCCTCGGTCCGATCTTCGTTCTCCTGGGACGCCTCGATTGCTGCTGATGGTGTTGTCGATACTGTAGTTGTGGCTGTTGTTGATAATGTCGTCCCATATGACTCTCCTGTACAACTCCTAGAGCTACAGAGTGCAGCGACAGAGAGCGGCGGGAGCAAAGATGAGCTCGAGGAAGATGAAAAGAGGGAAGACGAAAACGTGTTCTCCAGCAGCGATGTACAGTGTAGCAAGTACGGTGGTGATAACGATGGTCTCCGTGGCGGGAGACCGAAGGCTTTCGTATGCTTCGGTTCCCCGCGGTCAGCAAGCGGTTAGCACGCCAGGAGGCCATTTCGGCGGTGTTACAGAGGTCGTAGTAGGAACGGTAGGTAATGTAGTACTAGCGGGAGTAGCAGGGGTGGGAGTAGCAGAGGATGCACTAGAGATCACATAGTGGTCAACGTTGTATGTCGCCTCGGGTGTTTTGCGGTAGGATAATTTGACGTGTTGTTAAGGGAAGCTGTGATAACAACGATACTGGCAATGGAAGTCGTCGTCGTCATTGTAGTAACAGTAATGCTGCTAGCACTAATAGCTGAAACGCTGTTCTAGTTGTACCTCGATGCACCCTCGTCTTCATCAAGGATAAGTCCGTTGTAGTATGGTGGTAGCGGCAGTGGTAACTGGAAAATGCGATTGCACAAACGCCCACTGCGGCAAGCGTGGGCTGGTAAAGCAGGGCTCTAACTCCCTAAAAAGGAGTCGTGTCCCCGTCCCCCGGCCTGACTGGGGACTGCTTGCGCATCACATCAAACAGTTAGAGGAGGTCGGGTCTACTTCCCCCAACAGGTTTGTTCCCCGGCAGCCATGGGTAGGGGGTACGCCTTAGGCGTTGGCTCCCGTTTTCTCTTGTAGTATAACTTTAAGGACTTCAGATGTTGTGCTCCAGTAGGAGAGCGTTTTCGTAATTTTTGCAGATATTATCCAAGTTAAAAGCCCGGTGTCTCCATTCAAAACGGTGGAGATGCGCGCTGCTCCGCCCATGCTGGGCACCTTATAACAATGTGTTCTGGGGTATCCTCTAGTCCGTCGCAGCAATGAATGCACTTTGGTCTGGGAATCTTCTTGATCCTAAACAGGTAGAATTGAACATCCCCGTAGCCTTTCAGGATCTGGATAGCGTGGAAGGTAAGTTCTCTCCGGTCGGTTTAGCCAGTCGTTGATGTTTAGAATTAGGTTACGGAGACTGGCGCCCGGAGCACCCTCTTATAGGCCGCGCCACTTCGGTAGTAATAGTACTACAGTGAGTAGGCAGTGGCGTTAGCGAAGGGTGTAGCGCTCAGGAATAAGTACTTCACAACCTAGTTCAAGCATGGAAAATCTAGGAAATCTGCAAACAAACTGCCAAAAGCTTGGCTATAACAAATAAATGAAAGGTCAACGACGAACCAATACCTCAGAAGTGCTGTTCAATTGATAGGCAAACGAACGATTAGCACTAAGCTGTGTGGGCCGCTTTAGTCGGGCCACCAAAATCCGAGTTTCCAAATTAAGCTGAAAATATTGAGGTTTTGGGGACATCGACCGAAGAGCGGAAGAAAGCGTACCTGAGTAAATATAGATAATGAAATAGAGAAAAAACAAGAAATGTCTGTTCATGGTGACGTCCCTGGCCGAAAAATAAGATCGAAACCCAACGTCAGGGGCCGAGCACTAAAGAAAGATCAGGAGCAAGTATTAGAAATCATTTTATAAAAAGGAAAACAAGAAGATGGAGGCTTTGCAAATTACAGAAGGATTAATCCTAAGCAGTCCAAAAAGGCAGCGAAATCTGTTTGCAGAAATCTACAGTGTATTGGTGTCTGCACTAGAAGAAAGATTCCTCAAACAAAGGGACGAGGCTCGCCGAGACTCCAGGTGAAGTCAATCGTAGTTAATATAGCGAACAGCAAGACGGAAGCAGAAAGGTCGAGCATCCTCTAGAAAGGGTAGGGTAGATATGAACCAACCGGTGTCACGGTGAGAAATATTGTGCACCTCCGTGAGGGTGGCATAAAAGTAGTATACAGGGAAAATCAGAGGGGAGCAACAGCAGCGTCCCTGGTTACTATCAGAGAGAAAACGGCCCTAGAAGCCAAAAAGTTCCGCCCAGCACTAGAATAAAAATTCTAGAACCTAACGAGAGCATGCATAAGGTGGAAATCGAGCAGTCGCTTCGAAAGCAACTGATTCTAGCCGAGGCAGAGACAGTCACACCAAGAAGCCTTGGCCAAATAACAAAAAGCAAATGGGAGCCACCGTACTATTGGAGAGACGGCAAGCCGAAGCACCACTGGATATGCGCAGCCTGATAGTGGACTGGGAATACTACCCACTTGTTAAATGCTTAACTCAGCTCTGCTCTTTCAGGTGCCAGAAAAGTGCGCACCTTGAAAGCAAAACTGAAAGGAAACAAATGCATCTCAGATGAGGTGTCACAAGTGCGACACGCTGGGCCATGCACTTAGAACACGCACAACCGTCTCGAAGTGCTATATAACTACAAAGATGGTGATCTAAAGCACACGGCAAGCTCAACAGGGTGCTCCGTCGCGACAGAAATTCGAAACAAGAGAGCCCGCTTCGAAACGAGGTGTTCAAGGAGAAAAAAACGACTGCCAGCTAAACACAGGGGCAAGCAAACACAACACCACTATCGCTGATTGCGGTCAAGCATTGAGACATACAGAATAACTTCGGGTGGTCCAACAAAGTCCCATCGCTGCTGGATGTGAGGAGGTAAAAAGTGTATGTGCAGCTGGTCTTGATTAACAAACCTAACACGAAATGGCTTTCGTGCGGTGTCTGTTAATGTCATCAAGTCAAGGAAAGGAGCGCTTCAAAAACGTCGAGGATGCAGTGCTGTGGATAAAACCTACGGTTCTAGTCAAGGCACAAATCTCAGAGACAATTGGACAGAGGTCCAACCATTTTCAGCTGCTACATATATAACTATGTTATGGCGTGAATTCACCAAGCTGCTTAATAACCGCGAGGTTATTAAGCAGCTTGGGATAAGACGATGCGCAGCAAAGAGCAAATCTATTCTGATTGAAGGAGACTTCAATGCAGCTGCACCGGAATAAAGAAGCACTCGATCGAACGGTAGAGGCCGAGAGCTGTCGCAATAGCTACCCCAGTTAGGCGTTTGACATTCAGTAGCAAAGACACGGTTAATGAGGTGAGACTCTGGCGCGATTCTCAAAAAGACTCGCTGAGTCTGTCACTGATATATACGCCATTCTGATCACAACGCGAAATTAGGACGCATTTGAAGGACGGTTGCAGGCCAGCATAAAAATAGTAGACAAACGAATCGTTGGCCGCGGCATGTAGCTAACGCCCGAGAAACGCGAGGCGGTGCTTTTGGCATCCAAAAGAGGCACGAAGATTTTCGATTAGCACTTAACGGAGCAGCCATTGGAGCCCAAGCCGCCGGCCGATATCTAGACGTGACAATTGACAAGGCTGAGCAGCAACGGGCAGTTTCTAAGGCCGAGAAGATCGCCAACAACTTGGTCGGGGTCCTGCCTAGGATACGTGGAGCGACGGAAGGCAAGAGGAGACTCATCGCCTCAGTGGCAGTCTACCGTTCGGTATGCTGCTTCTACATGGGGCCGAGTGCAATGAAGCTAAACCGGAAGCGGAAGTAACTTCTGAAGACGCAGTGGAAACTGGAGATAGCAACCGACCAGCGTCTATCGTGCGGTCAAGACGATGGCTATCATTCTGATATATAAACTCGTATTGTGGCCCATGTTGCAAGAGAAAGTAGAAACAGCAGCAGAAGGCAGAAACAGGCGTTTCAAGGTGAAGAGGGGCTAGAGTGGAGCAGAACAGGGAGGAGGGAGCGCAGACGCGCCAGAAGGGTGGACCCGTCAGGTCATCCCTGATCTCGAGAAGTGGTTCCCCAGAGGGCACGGAAGCAACTTCACCTGTTACCTGGCACGGGACACGGGTGCCTCCAAAAATATCTGCATAGAACGGAAAGCTCCAGATTCGAAATGTGCCATGTGCGAGACTGGTGAAGTTGATGATGCGACCCATTCTATCTTCCTCTGTCCAGCACTAGAGGAAGCACGAACATGATCACTGGTGCATTGCAGCAGCCGAGCCCCGAGTACGGCGGGAACAAATCTAGTTCTGCCGCCATGCTCCACGACGAGCGCAAGTAGAAACAGGGGTTGAACTTGGTGGAGAACATTATGAGACGTGAGGAAGAACGCGTTGAAACTGAAACGAAAAATGATGCACCGGCGACTACCGCAAGGAGTACCATCGTAGAGAAAGTAAATAAACGGAGCGCATACGAGAACCGCTACCTTTCACCGAAGCAAAACAAAAGTAAATTCAATGAAAATAGTTGTACCATATATTGACACATATGCATATAGTGAAGAAAATGGCTGTGACATATATTGCACATAAGTGAAAAGAAAACAACAACACATCTAATCGATGTATTGTAGCAGTTCTGCGTTTGTACGACGACCTAATATCCTCATTATGGTTGTGATTATTGTTGCACACTTGACTATGATTATAGGGACGAAGGAAAGAGCGGGACGGAGGGAGGGAGGGAGGGAATGCAGCCGATAAGAGAACACAGCGGTAGCAGCATTAAGCGTGCGCTGATTTTCTGCTGATTTATGCCGCCTAGGACCGCCTGAAGACAACCAAGGTCACCACGCTGTTCCCGTTCACAGCAGGTACTGCTGTGGCTGGGGTGGCGGCGGTGGCGGCAGTGGCAGGGGGACCTGCCGCATCAACCTCGGGGGTGTGCGGGGGGTGACAGAATGACTCCCGCTGCTGGCCCTTACGTTTACAGTAGACTGGTTCAGACAGGCAGCCAGCCAGCCAACCGAGCCCAGCTTAGCTGCTCTAAGCAGCATCTGCAGCAGTAGAAGAAGAAGATAGACTATTCGTTGGTGGGGGGTTGAGGTGCAGGTCCTAACAGTAACCAGCTAATACGCCCTACGGCAGGCACCCTGGCAATTCCTCTCTCTCTCTCTCTCCCTCCTGCGATGTGCCCGATGTTGCAATGTCGACAATGTGTCGGCCGAACGTGTCAACCGGTGACGTGATTTGGTCCTTACTACGCTGTAGGGTTTGTTTGTAGAGACCGGCATTGCCATCACTCTGTTCTCGTTTTAGGGACGACAACCGGTGACAATGACATCCCACCACTGTTTGTCCCTTTCTACATTAAAAAAAACGGTATAAGAATAAATTAAATATATATATATATATATATATACAAGTACAATGCAATGAAATGCACAGGGCTAGACAAAAAATCGTTGCACTACTTTTCTCGCCGAAAGCGTGAAAAAGATAGAGTATTATGAAGAAACATCTTGAACTGTATATTATACTCAATCTGAGTAAAATAAATATAATAAAAAAAATATATATATATATATATCTGTTTTGGCGCAGTCCACCAACGAGCTCTGGTGAGTAAATCTCCTTGTAAGAGTATTTTGCTATCGTCTAAGACTAATTATGTCTTACTTTCAGAATTCTGGAGTTACAGAGATGCGCAACTCTGGCCGCACGTTCTTTGATGAGATGGGGCGCGATCTTGTCGCATGGTCGCACTGGCGAAGGAACGTAATTTCCTTTACCCAACTTCGGCGTCTTCGGAGCTCGCTGACCGGACTACGGTAGAGTCCGGCGTCCTTTAGTTAACCACTTAATTAAGTCTGGGTCATGATCGCAAGTTGTTCAGCTGTTTAGAGCAACATTGTGTCGTATCTACCTAGTAAGATTAAAAGACCCGATTGGCTGCATAGAAAACGATGAGTAAACGTATATATATATATAAAACCGTGTTCGAGCGGAAACTTTATTTGTACTCAACTATTCATAATTGAGCTTACAATTTCCAAAATTTTCTTATAATAGTAATAATTATTACTAGAAAAAAACCATCGCTCGCGTATGAGAATATATATATATATATATATATATATAAAATGGTAAGCTCTTATAAGTATATACATACATATGAGAGCTTTCCGCAAACGTCTCTTAAAATCGCATTATCGAAATGTTGTCATTTCTGAGTGATGAAAGCTCTATGCGGTGGAACCGGCAAACCGTCCGTATAGCGTGTCCGAACAAAACAAGCATATCTGATTTAAGAAATCGGTAAACTTACTTACGTACAAACACGTGCGTAAAGCTTTATTTAGATTTCGAACGTTTGAATAGATTTAAACGCCTCTAAACTGCCACTCCGGCTAGCATACCTACGAATATAGATGATGCCGATATGTGTATATTCTAATATGGCGACCAAGTGAAGAGAAAACAAAATGAGACGCAGAAAGAGTACGCTTGTAGATAATTAGAGCATGAATAACAAACAGATTCCTTCAGCTCGGTAAAGCAGCTCTGCGTGCGCATAATTTCTAATAGAAGAGAGCTGGTCGCCTGTGCCTGCTCACGGTTTGACACTGCAATATGAATTCAAACTTAACTACTACTAACTACTACTGACTGTGCGCCATTTTTCAGGTGCATTTCCGGCACTTTGGGACGTTTCTCTCCTGCAATACTCTGCCACTTACCCACGCAAACAGTTGCAGCCGAGAAGCTAGCAGGCATGCCGGACTCTGGGCCGGACTCATCATGGCAGAGAACATCTAAGTGCTCCTGTCTTGCACCCTGACTCCCCCATCTCCCAGTACTAGGGATAGGGAGGTGGCCCTAAACATCGAGCACTGGGCACACACACACACACCCACACACATGATGCCATCATTTCCCAAGTACCCCGAACAGTAACGGGCCAAAGCAAACTCTGAACTTAGCTGTCGCAACAGCACCAGTAGCATAGTATGTAGTAGTAAAGACAGACCAGACAGGCGAGTTCCTCCTAACGGTCCCGCCCGTATCGGAGGTAATAGGGCAGCAATCGAGACATGCAATTTTTTGCTACGCCTTCTTTATAACCGCCGTGATCGTGATAATAATAATAATAATAATAATAATAATAATAATAATAATAATAATAATAATAATAATAATCGATCGTCGTTTGGTGTACCGTTCGACTCGAACATTACAAGTGCTGCCCCGCGCGTTGGCTAGGTGCGACGCGAGGCCTGTTTCGATGATTCCGGGAAAATGAAGGCGTGCTGGACGAAAGGACAGATCATAGCGTTATGCTAGGGTTCAGGGTGAGGTTCATGCGGCACATGACGTAAGATGAAACGCCAACCATTAAACGTCGGCAGGAAATTCGCCCTAAATCGACCAAATTTGTCACGATGTATGTATAGTAGTGTGAGTCTTCTCCTGCAGTGAGCTAGGTTTCGACTTTCTATTTTGGACAATAGTAATATTAATATCAAAATGAAAAATATAAATTGTTATTATTCACATACGTTTTTAATTATTAATGCTAAACTCGGTATGTCCGCCGATCTCCGAGGAGCACAGCTAAGCCGTTTACTGATTGAAACCACACTAAAAGTCGGATTTGACTCCCTCCATTATTTTTATTACATTTCGTAGTAGTAGTAGTTGACCCGTCAACCAACACTAGGTCTGCGATTCTTGTTTCTTGTTGTTTAAGGCTCTGTACAGTTCTAGTAGAAATCAAATACATATATAGCCGCTGCATGGCCAATTAGATCTGTAGTTTGCCCTACAGCTGGCTTCAATCTAATAGGGCTACTACTAACTGCTGATAATGCCGCCTCCTTCAGCAGATGAAAGCAATGATGATGCTGCAGGGGACAATAACATGTCTCGTTGTTCTGATACTGCTCGCAGGGCAGACCACGCAAAGAAAGCATTCATCATTTACAGTTTGAGTCCTGTATTTATTATGTTGCATTTCTTTCGAGCGTTGTATCGTGAGCGGCTAACCAACTCCAAAATGACAATGCAAGACACAGGAAGCGTAGGCTACACTGTAAAACACTTCAAGATTTGAGCTGTTTGAGTTTTTTTTCTCGATTTCTCTCTCTCTCGCTCCCTGTCGTGTCGTCCTCAACTTCATCGCTTCCTGTTCCGAGGCATAAAGCTCGGCGGCGGCGGCTGCGGCGGTCGATTGAGGTCGATTGAGGCACGCCACGGGCTTAGCCAGCCAGCAGACCCGTCGTCATCGTCGTGCATATAAACGAGCTCGTGCAATTCACACTAAATTGAGCTTCTCGAGCTGCGAACGGCGTCGTATGCATTTCAGCGTGAATGGTTTAGGCGCGGCGGTCATTGGCTAGAAGCGTCCGTCATTAGTAGCCTCCCATTTACTCAGTGCGTTTCTCAGCCGCAAATTCTCCAAGCCAGCGGCCGCTGGCTCTCACGCCCATCGTGTCGGGAGCGCGCAGGCGGTGGGGGGCGGGGGGTGGGGATGGGGATTAGCTGAACAAAAGGTGGTAGAATACGTGCAATGTATGCTAATCAATCTCGGTCAATCGACAGCATTTGCGCGCATGCTTAGCAGTAGTGCATAGCAGGGCTGTACAACTGTGTGTCTGTGTGCGAAAGGTGATATTCAGCAAACGACTCACGGCATCCAAAATTTGCGTAGATTTCAACGCGGGTCTTTAACCCCCTTAAACGCGGGCGAAGAAACATAAAACAGCAACCTACATTGGTGGATCGGGTATTCTCCATCAATTGTTGTTAGATTTCAGCGCAACAGCGAACTCACGGTGCAGGTTGTTGCACAATCAAAAATGATTGCTGTTCTGCTAAGTTGGTGTTGACTATTTATGCATGTATTTCTTAAACTGTTGAATTTATTTTCGTTTATTTATCATTTCAATCCAAATGTGCAAATCTTAAGAAAAATCTTAGGAAATCACGGTGCAGGTTATTTAACAGTCGAAAATGCTTGCTGCTCTACTAAGGCGGTGTTGATTATTGATTTTTGTATTTCTTTAACTGTGTTGAATTTTGTTTTTGTTTATTTATCATTTCAACCCAAATGTGCCAATCTTAGGAGAAATCTTTGCTTCGATTGGAGTATGTATGATCCGTGTGCCGAGATCGAATCCTCGACTCTCGGTGTCAGAGTCGCGTCGGTTGGCGTCTGTTCTCGACTCAGTACGGAGGAGCCTTTAGTACGTGACTCGCTCTAACGCTTCTGTACCGTCTGAGGCTGAGCTCAACTGAGTTCACTAAATGTATCTCATTCTGTGCTCCCTGTAATTTTGTGCGACAAATGTCGACTCTGTAGGCTAATGCTAATTTGCGTCAAATTGCCGCAATAACTTTATGATAGATAAATGTGACAGGCAAAGGAGCTTATGCAAACGTTTTCAAAATATATATAAATAGCGTTCCTGCAAGTCAAAAATACCAGCCAAAGGGGTTATAAGATAAAAAAACGGATATAAGTTAAGGTATGTAGTGACATGTAGCGGCATATATTATGTACTTCTATGTTAGCTAGGAGAATCGCATGTAGTAATTTAAGCGCTAGGTCAGCACTTGTCAAGTCGTCACATGATTACAATAGCTGATGCAGCCCTTCACGTCCAACACACAGAACTCGTTGGCCGTCGGTTGGCCTCGTGGAAGGAATTGCCTTTCCGATATCCTTCACCAGCGTAGCATCGTACCGTTGGAACAACTAACGTTCGCTAACGATGTCGGTCATCATTGGGCCAGTGTGAGAGAGGCGACGCCCATGAGGCAGACGAATCCGTCATCGATCTCCTTCGGGCCTTCGGGCTCTCACACCGCCCTTAAGGGGCTCTCACACCGTCCTTAGGAGGCTTTCTTACATTGAATGGCGTCGTACGATACGAGACCGACAAGGCTCGAGATAACGTCCGATCCGAAAGGCCATTTTACTCTGCTCGTCGTACGCGAGAGAGGTGCAAAACCGACCTCTTCGAGGCTCAGCCATGAGTTTTAAAGCCGAGCTCACCTTCGACTCATTGGCGCAATCCAAACATAAGCGAACGGGCAGATTTAAGTTGACGGCGAAACGTTTTAACAATCACCCATTTCCGGTAGATATTTTAAGATATCTACGGCTACTACAATTCACCATCATACAAATTCCCCCAACAGTTTGTCCGCGGCGAGGTGCCATTGCAGCGTGTTGTGGCTTTCACTACGTGGCAGCTGCTTGCGTAACCTCCACGCGCCTGTGGATCTCAGCAAAAAGCACATTATTGCTTCTCCACGCTTGCCGCACACTGTAGAACTAGGAATAGCGGCGATCCTTTACGCATATAGACCTAAGGTCTAGTACTCACTGTATGCGGTCGAAGGATCGCCTCACTCATCCAACCCAGTGCATCGTTTTTAGCGAACGATGCACTGGGCTGAGTAAATATATTACCACCTGAGCAAATTATTGGGATTTTAGTAAGAGCAACATGGCGAGCAACATCCGCTTTATCGTATGTGGAGGGTTAAAGTATGCTAATTGAGGCTAATTCTCTTTGAGATTTGGCAAACCCTTAGCAGTGGTAAACAGGATAAAAGAGAAAGAAGATGATCTCGTGTATTGCGGTAAAAACAAGTTTTATTGCTTGGACGATGTATATATATATATATATATATATATATATATATATATATATATATATATATATATATATATACACATATATACATACTTATATATAAGGGCGACTGCCACAACCGTACCAACAAGTGCACGTTTCGCCTCTGAGAACACCGGCATACCGCAGCTGCTTTACCGCGGCGTTCTTTTTAAGGACGCGACCGAGCTCCATCTGTGGGGCGGAGTTGGAATTTGTGAGACGTTTTTCCAGACGGCGCCAGCGGCGGCGATGACGATGTTTTTCTGCGGGCGACTGACCTGGCGGCCTGTGCCAGCGTGAGCGGTACTTTTTGCTTGCACCGAAGAACCAGGAGACGCAAATCGTAACGCAACGACACGGAGATATTTCAAGACGCAGCGTGTGCCGCCATCCGCCCTGTTTTGTTGACGGGACTCTGTAGACCAGCTAGGGACGAACGAGGCGTAAAGCTTCAACGATCAACCACCCCCATCACAACCTCTGTGCTGTCATCTGTGCCGTAGCCGCCGTCACGCAACAGGGACAGAACGCAGAGCAGCAACAACAACAACACAACACAGGAATTGTGCAAAACAACAACCCGAAACGCATTCAACTATCGTTAGCGCTTGCCCAACTCTACGGTTCTACTCCAGACCAGCAACGGTAGCAGCAGAGCATCGAACAGGGTTAGAATAGAATAGAAGTTTTTTAATCACGCAATAAAATTTAGTAATAACTGAAGCGGCAACATAGTTAAAACAGCAACAATAGAAGCTGTCCCTTAACGCCAACACTAACAACAGCAACGTTATTGGCACAGCAACAACAAGAGCGAGACAAAAGCAGTGGCAATAACAAAAAGAGAGAAAACAACAACCGCGACAGCAGCAGCAGGAACAACAACAAATTTGCAATAACAACAACAACAACAATAACAACAACAACAACAACAATAACCGCAACAACAACAACAACAACAACAAACGCAATAACAATAACCGCAACAACAACAACAACAGCAGCAACAACCGCAACAAAATACTGCTTCCACCGTTTGTGGTACTTCTTCATCACTTCAGCTATTCCTCTACTTTTACTATGACCCTATTATCCCTACTGCGGCTGCTACTTTTGCGACGACTACAACGCCGGCTACCGAAGCAGACATCCGTGTCCCGTTTGAACCACCAATATGGTAAGTACGCACCAGGTTTTCGGTCGAGTGTAGGCAAAAACAAGGTCGAGTCTAGACACAGAGGACGGGCAAGTCGGTGCTCTGGTCTCGTCTAGGCCTAAGTCTGTACTTCGGCATCTACGCGAGTGGAGGAGGGGGGGTTTTGGATTTAAGAGGGAGCCCGAGAGAGAGAATAGCGACCAGCCGCTGTTGGCATGCGGCGCGTCCGCCTATGGTACTTATATGTATGTTTGTATGCATGTGTATGCATGTATACATGCGTAGGCGTGTGTAAGTTGTAAAAAGGAAAAATCGTTTCTCGGCTGGGTTCCGTTCCGTATTACGTGCGGGCCGGGCGGTGCGAACGGGCGGACGGACGGACGGACACTGCACGTATCTCGTTCACTCGATCGTCGTTCCACTCATACTCCCCACAAACATGTTCACATCTGCTGGGTCACTATGTTTCTTACCCCCGCATGCCGGGCTGGCTACTTCTAGGTACGATGTGCTACTTGCGCCTTCATACGCACCTCCATTGAGTTTCCTCTTTCAGAGGCGTTTTCCTATTGCACCATCACCCCCCCCCCCCCCCGCCAGCCGATCCAGCGTGTCGGTCGTGTCCTTCTCTGCTGCTGCTACTGCTGCAGCAGCCACCAACCTAAAAGATGCGGCCTTCCGAGAAAGGAAGCCGAGTCGGTGTGCTTTTCCTTTCGATAGCTCGCTGCACTTTGATGTGCAAACGAGGTTGGCACTACCCCTAGAGTTGCCTTTGCTATACTGACAAGGAACTAGTCTACAGCCCGGAAAACGGCTGTGGCGAGAATTCGTTTGGAAAATTGTAGCTGGTGGAGATTTTTGCCCGGTTGTATGTCATCCGTCAACTCAAGCTCGAGAAATAGCTCAAGAATGGCGGCTTTACAGAGCAGGCGGCCTATGCTGCTGACCAGATTCGGCCCCCGCCAACCTGGCCATGGGCTGATGCTGCCAGCTATCCGCCGATCATTTTTAAACCTTATGCGCCCCTGAAGTAGACTCTAGCGGCTCGGCTGCGTGGAGATGCTTCAACAATAGATTGTTGACGCCTGGATACACTAGAGGGCATACACTAGAGGCTTAATCGTTAAGCCCATTCTTTCCTGCTGTTCCGTACGGCGCAATGCCGATTTAGCATATGCATAGTACGTATAATGAGCCGATTACACTCACGTTAGGGAATAACTTCACTTTATAAAAACACGTAATCACAATTCTGTCTTACATCGTTCGGTACTAGCCTTGTGCAAAGCATATTGTCTTAGTCAATCGCGAATATTTAGTCGAAAAATAAACTCTACTCTCATTTGTCTACAAGTATGTCTGTTACTACACATAACCATATATATATATATATATATATATATATATATATGCCAAACAGCGCTAGATAATTTGATGGATTGCATTGCCGTGGCAGCATATAGAGGATTGGGTCACTGGTGGCCACTGCGTTAGGTAAGATGCAGGTTGTCGTCCTGGTCATCAGATACCCTTGTACTAACCTTCTCGACTAAACTCGAAACCGTTCCACCGACGAATTTACCAAGAAATACAAAGGTTTTCTTCTGCTTAAACAGATCAGAGGAAACTTCTCTTCTTTCGGTGTAGACATCCTCTAAGGTTAGGCACACGCGTCTGTCCCGAAGGGCGCCCACTCCTTCTTGTAGCTACTAGGGCGCTTCTTACAGCTGTCGTCATAATCATGTCGTAAAGTGAATGCTGCTGGCGTTTAGCCGAGAGACATCTATCTACCTGCTGAACCTTGTCTCGTGTCCAGTGTTGACCGCTTCGACCACTGACCGGCTTTTCTCGTAATCCTTCGTAACAGATTCTCATCCTTCACCTATAGATGCGCAATCTCAACGTATAACTGAATAGAAAAACGACGCCCCTGTGAGCAAATTCACTCACACATGAGAGCTGTTGTTTGGACAAAGGATGTTTGGCAGATCCAATCATTGAATGGGCTAGTGAATAAAACGAAGAAAACCAGCTTACGCTATGTACGTATAGAGGCAACGCACAACTTAGACTGTCTGTTAATGATCTCGGCTTAAACATTACACGATCGCCGACAAGGCAGAAGCTGATAAGGGCTAGTTCAATATTACTATTATACACGAGGACTTAAGCATGTAAATGTATGCAGTTCCGTAAATAAATCATGTCTGCATTAAATTATATATATATATATATATATATATATATATATGTGGCGCGCTTAAAGACGAGTGAACGAATATTTTAATTACTATTAATAATAAACCTAATAAGCCAACCCTATAAAACACTCTACATGATAGCCTTGAATGTTTTGTATGTGCGGCTGTACACAAGGCACATTACATTGTACAAGGCACAAGAGATGAGGGCGTCTGTAGGCTACTGGCGTCCTTTCGTGCTAGTCTGACAGTTGGCGCTGGTAGAGTGAGTGGCCACAGTCAAATCCGCAACGGTCACAGACAAATTTCTTCGTACATGTTTGTCATGATGTTACAGGCAAGCTCGTGTCTCATCGACGTCAAGGATAGCAGTGGAATCAAACGCCTGTGTTATGGAGCTTTACGATGCCCTCCCACACAGTAGCTTCAGACAACGGAGCGGTGAGCGAAAACTTGGACAGAGCCCGCAAAGGACAAGACGAATTCTAGAGGATCAGAGGTTTCTGTGCTTTGTCACAGCCGTGGCTCCATCAGTTGCATATACGGTCGACAAGTAGAAAGCTTGTTTTCTGAGAAAAGTGACCACCGCTCTTTCTGCAGCCAGGGTAGTTCATCGTAATCAAATAGTAAACACCCCCTTATTTACAGAAGAAAACGCGTGCAAAGGCTTAGAAGGGCAGAGACACAGAGAAGCGTACACATCGCCTGATAAATGCTTCCGAGACTAACTGTTTAACCTCCCGTTCAACAGACCCCCAGAATTACTTCTCCTTTGCACTATTTCACGTTCCCTACGCATTTGTTTTGCCAGCTACCAGTGAGTCACGGTATCGGCCCGAAGCCGGAGATGACAACTCTCTGGTTCTCAAAGTGGACGAAGCGGGTCATCATCACCATGCAGTCATCGACCATTGAAGAAGGCACGAGTTCGATTTTCTGTCGGTGAAGAAGCGCGTCGGTTGTGAATCGTGTCGCCAGAAGGGACAAGTGACATCAGCGTATTCTTTGTCCATCGTTCTCATCAAAGAAATTCGGCGCGCTATACGAAAAGCGTCGATGAGCGTGCTCTTGCTCTGACTCCTTTTCTCTCTCTCTCTCGCTACCCATTCATCTTCTTTCCACCTTTCTATCAGTGCTTCCATGTGGCTCCGGTTGAACAAAGCATGTGGGGGGTTGGATCCCCTCTTTGCGCTAGATGAGAACGAGAAAGCGGGAGGAAGACAATTCACTTTTGCTCGTTCTTCAATGTCACCAAGTGTTCTCGCACGCCAGACGGAGCTCACTAGGGACAATGTTCGAGCGTTTTTTGCAGCAGAGTGGCGACGACGACGAAGACGAATAAAAAAATCGCGCTGTGCGGTAGGCTATGGCTCGTGCAAAGCTGAGTGGACGGCGGAACATTGACTGGCAAAATAACAGCGAACGTCTCCGTGACCTCAAGAGAATAGATCCGAGACGATAAAGCTCGGGCGAGGTCGCGGGACGCTTTCTGGACGACAAACGCAAAACGCTGCAGAATCCAGCGAAGGCATTTATCCTTCCGCTTTTCCCATTCAACTTCTAGACGGTGATCGGTAATCAGTAAGAGGTTTGATTTTAAGGAAAAAAGCAAGATTAGGGTTATAGATAAATGCGGTCGCGAGGAAACCGCATCCGTGTAGTGCAAGATCAAGCATTATGAAGATATTACCTGAGTTTGGCAAGGCCTGATTAGATATGCTATGTCTTTAAAAACTTTTTTTTTGGCTGACCCTCAGCCAATATGTAATATCCATGGGTTTGCCGTCGCACTGCTTGCTAAGACGGATCCCATAAATACAAATGTGCAATGGTGGGGATCGAGCCCGTGCATGTGCCTCTTGGTCATGATATTTATTTCTGCGTGGATTCCAGTTAACTGCGCCAATAAATTAAGTATTTTTGTATACGTTTTTTTGGATGACCAGGCAGACCATGTATATATATGTATATATATATATATATATATATATATATATACACAGAAGGTTTTCCCGACCTTTGCACAGGATAGTAAGACAGAGTAAAGTTGTGACAACGGAGGTTTGGGTGACTCGTCGTTTAAAAGGTAAACCATACTTAAATTATATTTTATTATACTCATATTATTTATCAAATTTTGATCCATTTATATATATATATATATATATATATATATATATAACGCAAACTGAATTCAGCATAGCTAACTAAATACATTTTAGCCAATATTTTAATGCTGAGAAGTGTTCATAATTTCGAACTGTGTGTGCTGGCAGCATGCCATCATTAGAGACATTAGCAATTGAAATGCCATTATTAGCATCACGTAGCAGCCGGTATTGGCTACGTCAGTGTATAAGATTGATCTGAAGACTCGTCCCTTTGAACTGGTAATTTTTATCGCCTCAAGCACTGTGTACGTTCAGACGACGCGAGACTACCAACTGAAACCAAGACCAAAGACTGCACGCATATGCTACGTAAGAATAGGCGCACAAACTCCGTATACTCCCAAATAGCTCCGGCTGTAAAAAAAATCTATGAAGTGTAATCTTTTGCCCCGTCAATTTTCCGGGAACATTGGAAGAAAGCGAACTGACTTGTGTTGTGAGATTTGTGGACAGTAATGTTCGTCTGTAACTGAACGTCATGCTGTTGAACGCCCCCCCCCCCCCCCCCCCCCCAAAAGAGCCCTAGCTAATTTGGACTCGCCAAGTAAGAGCAATGTCAGCCTATTTCGAAGGGCCCTTCTGATGTCGGTCTGAAACATGAGACAGATCGAGCTGAGCCAAGAGCTGACCTGACCGGATCGCCAGCAAATCATGATGACCCGATTCCACGATGACCTTCGCTGACCTCAGGCATCAGCTTTCCAATCGTCGCCAGAGCCCCTAATAGCTTCTGCTGCCTCCTCCTCCTCCGCCTTCTCTCCTTGATGCTTCATTGTCAGACAACAGAACGAATCTAGATTATATGAAAACTAAATAGCCGTAGTTGATCTGACGTTTGGTCGAGACATCTGTGGCGACGGATGGCAATGGATGACACTCCCTTCATACTCCCTGCAGACATGGCCGCCATGGAGCTTCGACATGTCACCCCACCATCGCCATTATCATCATCATCATCATCATGACATCCACCCCCGCGACGATTTCCATCATGATCATTGCTGGCGGCAGCAATAGCATTATCATCATCATCCTCATCCTCGACACAATCCTTCTATGTTCCATCCCGTTCGTATGAAGACCAACCAGCCTAGAAAGGCCGTCACCTACCACCGGCTTAACCGTTCATTTATTGCGTTTGTCGGCTCTACGTCAGCGAACTCGAGAAAACGTGCCACGCATCTCGTGCACTCCGTCGCACCCAGATGCCGCCGATGCCGGGCAATCTAGGGCATGGGTGAGCAGATTCGTCATCAGTCAGCGAGCTGCTGAAGAACCGCCGCAACAACGAGTGCGCCCAGAAGGGAAGCGGCAGGAAAAGCGAGAGCGAAGAGAAGGTATAAAAGGGAGCCACGCCAAGGGAGAGAGCGAGAGAGAGAGACAAAGAAGCCCTTTTGTGCCGGACGGCTCTTTCGTCGTTTCCTTGGTTCTGCTGTCGCCGTTCTGCGGCCGGCCAGGCTCGCTGACCGCAGCGTTTCCTCTCGTTGCCGCCTGCCGTCTCTCACGCCGCTTTGCAAGAAGGCAAGAAGTGGATGATAGGACGGTACGTGAAGCAGGCAAGCAGGAGTTGATTTAGTGGCTTCACTGCACCGTCACTCACCCGCTGCTTTTGAACCTGGCAGAGACCTGGATGTTGGCTGTTATTAGAGTACTACCTAGGTGGCCGTGCCTGTTCCGTGACCTGGCGGCGCCAGGTTTTTAGTGTGATTCCTCACGCGCGAACGCTGCTGCGGTTGCTGCTTGTTGGACACTAGCGGGTTAAAGTCACCACCGGACCACCGGCCTCCATCCCGAACTGAAATAGCTGACGCTGATTGGCTCTGCAAATGCAACTGGACGACTAAAGGGGCTAAAAAGGACTTTTGTTTTACCTGGTGGCAGTCACGTCGCTACTATCTTTTTCCGAGTGATATATGTTTGCTGATTTTGCTAGTCCATACAGGTATAGAGGCAATTCATCCAGATATACTTTAGTAGACCAAAGACCCTAAAAAGACTCAAAGCTACACTTCGCTGCTGCTGGTGTACTTGATTTGGTCTACGTATTTGATCGGCTGCGGTAAGCGATTCTGACCAAAAAATTCGACCCGGCTTGTCTACGAGTGACAGCGTTAATACTCTTACTTTGTTATGCTGGTGCCCACTTTACAAAATGAGTCTTTGCGAGAGAATGAATTGTTCGATAGGAAAACTAGACAGACCGGCGTGTTCAGGAAGAATTTGACGATGCTTCTTCTGAAGTATGCCATACCTAGCATCGGCTGTCTATTTTTCAAGTTTTCAGGTTCAATACCTTAACATTTTACCCTATGCCCATAAGACGTATGCATTTAGGAAAATGTGCAATTATTGCGGACAACTGTGGTACCAAATTAATGATGGTTCGATTTGTGAGGGGATTACCGTAAGCCGTTCTCCCCTCCCAGCCCCGATGTCGAATTTTCTTAGAGTCCCATATAAACAGAGGGGCGAGGGCGGGACGTTAGTGGCTACGTTTACACAAAAAGGCATATTTCATTCACACAATTTGCTATTGGTGGGTCGACGAGAACCCGCATGTGACCCGCCCGCATAAACATAAACGTCTCCGTAAATATGTAGGCTAGCATGGTAAACAATTATGAACTCCCGAAATACTAAATGCATTAGTGCACCACGCATTTCAAAGCAGGACCTTATCAGAATTTGCTCGATGATTTTGTTCCAGCGCTATGAAGCTTCAGCACTGCAATGCTGACGCTGGTTTAGTACGGAATGTGTATAATGGCTGGCGGACACTTTCAACCAAGCAGTTCTTATCATGTAATACATTTCGACATGTTCACTGGATGTAACTTCAGTTATATCGTAACCACAGATCGTATCACCACTGATTTTGTTCCAGAATTATTCTCATAATATGCGCATTTTCCTGATTTGTGAACGTACTGGCAAATTTAAGGAGGTATTGAACGCTCGACCATGAGAAGTAACATAATTTTGAACTTTCTTTAATAGGCTTTTTCGCTTCTGCCAGCCAATCGCTCGACGACTTTCCACAAAGCAGAAGTTTCTTCCGAAAACTAGATCTATCGCAATCGCACACCCTATGTGTTGTTATGCTAGTCATTTCAATGTCACCTATTAAGATTTTTTTCGTTCTCCGTTCCATTGAGAAAAATGCTTTCTAAACGAGTTCGACGAGCCCCAATAATGTGGCGGGCCCATTTGTCAAGGAAGAATATATATATATATATATATATATATATATATACCTGAAGTAGTCGGTTCTCGTTCGCTACAGTAGATAGCGTTTCTCTTTCTCACTATATATATATATATATATATATTCCACTTAACGAGGGAGGCGGACGTTGCATTAGAAGTTTTTAGGGGAAACGACAGAATCTACTGAGAGGCATATATTGTACATAGGCGTTCCGCTGCGTGCACCTGAAGTGGTCGGTTCTCGTTGGCTACAGTAGATGGCCTCTTTCTTTCTCACTATATATATATACTTCTTGCTCGCTCCACAGAAGTTCGTAACGACGGTAACACACATACTGATGATTATAATGGCGACGACAACGATGATGTATCTGTTCCACAAAGCGGATCAATGGGAGACACTTGTTTGTTACGCCATCCTTTATCAACATTATGGCGTACTCGCGATGGAACTGTGCGGGATCATTCCTTGGGTGACGGCCATCAGCACTATTGTTGCACCCACTCCTGCCGCTACCAACACCCCTGTAAGAGAGAGCGGTACCACCATTGCCGGCCATAGCATGTATGGACTGCAGAAATGTTAAAATGTAGCGAAAAATAAAAGCCTGCATTAGCAGCGTCCTACAGCGATTGTAGACCATAAACGATGATGTCACTGATATTGGGTTCAGCACTGTCGAACTTGCAACGAACAATTACCAAAGAAGTCGTTTGGTTCCTGCTCTCGGGAAGAATTAAGCATTACAACGATGAGGAAGAAAATTGAGAAGAATTAGTGCCTGCAAAGGCAGAAGGTAGAGGTGGTGTCTGCTGAAAACAGCCAAAAAATTTATCGTTATTTTACGTATATCGTTGGTTTCAGAACAAGCTGGTGTGCAGCAAGGATCCGGGCGGGTTTACTAGGGCTTTTTTTTCGTAACTTAGTCGCCGCATAGCAAGCAGAACAGACGTCTGTCTGTCTGTCTGACATAGATGGTAAATGGCCGCTTGTAGATTATTCTACTGTAACGTCGGGACGGCGATATAGAGGGGATTAGAGAGGCAAGAAGATGTGTACGTAAGATGAGCAAACATTGAACAAATATGGCAAGGTCAACAGGGAAACCGGAGTCAACAGACGGGATAAGATAGGACGAACGCGAGACCAAGAGAGAACAAGAGAAGTAAAGTCCATCCGTACGGAGAGCTATGCAAATAATTTGGCGATGCTGGAGGAGGAGATTGGCGTTTGCGGATTAGGTTCTGCTACTTCAATACTTTGTTTCCCCTCTTTTCTCTTTTATTCGTTTTTCTCTCCATCTCCCCTTAAGCTCAGCTTTCTTGTTACCTCTCTCTGCTCCTCCTCCCTCTCTCTCTTAATATATATTTTATTCTTCTCATTATTATTATCGGCCTGCGGCAAAGTCACCGGGAATTTGGCGCATTCACCACGAGTAAACCGTCAGCCTTTCAGTCAGCAGCTGGGTGGGTCACGCGTAAGCCAAGCCAGTCTTAAAGAGCTGAAACAATGAGTTTCAGCCACAAAGTTCCCTAGAGCTCCTGCAATTTGGCCTCGAAACTCCTCACGCCACCGTAGCTGCGAGGCCCTTCATGTGTCCGCCCCGTTAACCGCCTCTAAAATCTACCTCTTGAGAGTGACCATCGTTCGTCGTCGTCGTGATCGGTCGTTCATCAGCGCGGTAGCTACCTGACTAAGTTAGTTTGTTTTTACAACGACGCCAACCGTGAAGCTTGAACCAAAGCCGTAACCCCACCGTAGCACAGCTCTAGCACTCTGTAATGCTGGTTGAGTCCGTTGGTTGCTTATTGCAGAACAACCGGCAGGATAACCGACTCTATGACAAGAGCGGCATCAACGGCTGTGAATGTTTGGTGCTTAGTCTATCCTGTCTAGCACATGATACAATCATACTAATGCTAGTGATGATGAGAAGAGGTTGCCGTTATCTCAACTACACGGAAAGCAGCTAGTGCTGTTCTTTTGATTGTTGAGCATTTAATGTATCGGCAAAACGCTTCTAATAGAAGCGGTAGACTTCTTTGTAGCAACACGTTAGTGAAATATATATTATATAGTAGCAGTAGTATATATTTCTTATTGAATTTTTTAAAATTATGCATTGGTCATGTATGCACTGAATCATGAGTTATTTTACAGTCTGCCTAAAGCGCTTCACACTGATCACACTAGTACCCGCTGATCAGAATTTCGTAATCATTTGATGGGTGATTCAGCTTCTATAGCATAAACGGCACTTATAAGTCTCTTCACATGTGTGCCGAAGTCCAATTCTCTGGCACACCTGTGACAAATGCAGTGCACTACAATAAAGCAAGGCACAAAATGCCAATTAATCTAACAGAGCCCCATTCCAGTTTACTGGCAAAAGCAGTTGTAGCGTGAATACTGATCTAAACGGATAGAAGCTTCCCTATTGCCCACATCTCAGTATGGCCCCACCTCTTGGTCTTTTAAGCTCATATCTTACGCATTTTTAGCCGTACAGATCAAAGTCACCTACAGAACGAGACTCCAATCTAGCACAGCAAATGTCCAGCGTATTTTGCCTGTCTCTCACGCGTCTGGGCAATTCCACTAAACTTACGTTACGATCAGCTCCCTGCTGGGCTCCCGTATGGCTCCGATTACATTGTAGAACTACTAGCTATGGGTGCTCTGGCCGAGGCCGTGGAACCCATAGGCATATATAGCAGACTTGCAAGCAAATCCGATAATATTTCTCCTATAAAAGGCTCTCTTATACAATTATCAGATCATACGAAACCGAAATTTCGTTTATCAACGCATCTGTAATGTAAGTTTATGTGTATACATTTACTCATCTTTATGTATTCATCTCGTAAGGTCAGTCCAAGGTATGTTGGAGAGTCTATGTAGGGCGCTGGTAGAATCCTTGCCAACTGTAATCTACGCTGCGTAGCAAACTTTTGCTTTACTAAGACACATGACCTTTCGGCCAACCAGTCGTCTCCTACAAAGAGAATTTAGTGACCCCCGTCACGATTTACGACTAGTTTTGTCTTGTTGCAGAAAAATAACAACCGACCAGTCTTGCTGTGGACAAAATTGGCCTTTGGTTAAAAAACAAAGTCGTAAGTAAACGTAAGAGCAAACCTATGTGCCAGAGGTGTTGTAATGTTTTTGCGAGAAATCGCTGCGGAACAAAATGTAGTGGACGTTGTTTCCTCAGGTAACTGCCATGGATTTTCCAAATGATCAAAGACGTCTAAAACGTCGTTATTGGCTACAGGATATCTCCTCTGAGTTCCGAACGGTTTATGTGCCATAGAATGTGGCTAACAGAGAGGGCAACGCCTTCCAAGGCAGTGTGCCAAGCAACTTCCTGCAATTTACAACTACTGCAAATTAAACCTGACTAAGGCGTTTGAGGATTTGGCTAACCCGTAAGAGTAAGATAAGAAAACACCATACAAGTAGTTCCGGCCTGGATCCGTGTTATGTCTTTGCTGTGAGGCCAATTTTGTATAAGAAGGTTGTCCAAAAGTAATTTTTGTTTGCAGCCTTGACTCAATAACAGCTCTTATTTGTAGTATATTTTTAGCATGAAGGCTCTATTGGATCGCTGATCGCTTTCTGTGTAATGAATATGTTTAATAATCCTGAGACGTTTATGTATTAAACTTTAAACACGCCGCCTCACATGGAAATAGGCTTTTGATTTGCTAAAACCCGGCAAATTTCTGCCAGGTAGGGTTTAGCTGTTTTTCGCTTTTTCGGAATCAATCAAGCGGTCTGCTTCTATATTCTATATGTTCGAATATTGTTGCCTATCTTGCTATTTGCAGTGGTCATTCAGCATTTAACTTTTCTTTGCCATTTGCATGCTTTCGCATGCGGCCCGATTTTTTTTTGTGTATTGTAGGCAGCTGGGTATAAAATCCCACTAACTTACAACGATTGTACCATTGAGAATATTGTGCAGAAAAGGCTATTGCTCGTGCCTAGAAAAAGGTATATATATATATATATAAATATATATAAGCACTAACTTATACTTGACTACACATTGCCATAAATTATTCTAGAAGCTTTTGCTTGACAGTTTAAACGTGTAGAAAATATATGCATGCACGTATCAAAGGAAGTGCCTATATACGCACAAGATATTTGTGTATTTAAACAGTTTTTGCCGACAAATTCATGAGGTAATATGCAGATCAATATATATATATATATATATCTTCTAGTACATAGAGAGCATTTCCGCTAAACAAACTCGTCAGCTAAAATACACCTTTGTCACCCGTCCGAAGAAAGTACTGCTTAGTATATATATGTATATATATATATATTTTTTTTGTTCTGAGAGGGTCTTTACATGGATGCAAAGCCACATATTACATAAAATATGTCAATATCACCATAATAGAACAAGAATTTGTCAAAGCGCGACATTGGTGTCAATTGGTCTACGACTACATACTGTACTATGTCGAAAAAAAACAGACATTTACACTTCCGCATCGGCTTCTTTTATTTAACCGGCTAAAGTGTACTTAAGGCAATGCTCTATATTGTGGCTTCCCATGACATGTGCCAGGAGAGCTATCGATAATAAAATTATTTATAAATATAAATATATTATGCTCTATATTTACTTATTTATTTTTTACTTTTCTTCTCAATTCTTGTATTTCTTCCACAGTGGGATGTTTTGATGCACCGATGACAAAATTCATCAGGTTTCAGCAATAGACATTATATATATATATATATATATATATACTCGTCTAGTCAATGGCACTTGCAGGTAATTAAACAGCGTGCCATTGGCATTTCCTTTACAATACACTGCGTGTGTCGCACGTCACATTCATGGAGCATCTTGGTGCGTTCCCTAGCACTGCCGGAGGCCTTGAACCGAGCCGCCATGACGCCGGCAGCGTGTGGTTAGGGCGCAGAGGCGGCAAGCAAGGCACCCGCCTGGCTCCCGTCGACAGTACCCTATCGGCGTGTGGGACGGGAGTTGCTCGCAAGTTGGCGGCCGCCAAAAAAAAACGACCGTATTTGTCGCCTATTCAGCTCAGTTGGCTGGAAACTTCGGCCGCAACTGAGTCTGCGTCTATCGTATCGTGAGTGCGTAGTGCTGCGGCTGACGGCTTGCCGTCGTGGTCGTCGTCGTTCTCGTCGAGTTCCCCGAGGTTCGTGCCGTCGCCATTGATGTAGTTGCATTGGCTCTATGGCTGGGGATCTAGCCACAGCTAGAGCTAGGTCCTCGACGGCCCATGCTCCACTGGCAAGCCTACACGTAAATCTTTCACGCTTCAAGAAGAACGCAGCCGCACCTACCTGCCTGATCACCTTTTGCTTCCGTCTCTCAATAGATTACTAGTGGCAGCCTTGTAAAAAAAATATATATAGATATATATATATATATATATATATACGTATGGTATACAAGTAAATACACAAGCACACTTAGATTTATATATATATATATATATATATATATATATATATATACATATATATATATATATATATATATACATATATCTATATACATATATCTATATACATATATATATATATATATATATATATATATTTAATAGAGTGGCTCAAATTCAATCCTGGCAATGCAAAACGGGTGGACCCTGCTTTAGGTAGGTCACGTTGCAAAGTGAGAAAAAGTTGACATAAAGCGGAAACGACTTGGGAAAATAGTACTTGGCAAAAAGGCAGCGTGCCAAGAAAGCCGTGAATCGCCTTTGAAGAGGACACATCTTCATTGAAACTTCGTACAGCCTGCCCTCCTTTTTAAATTCAGTCTTTTCTGTGTTCAACACGTATTCATACCTATTAATATATAGAGCAAGTAAGTAAAATGTTAAAACGTGTGTAAATCCACGTCTATAGGTGCCTTAGCGTAAGACTAAAGCAGTAAACGACACGAGGCTGCCGCATTAGATCCCTGATTACAGGCTGACTCATTAAGATCGCGCCACATATGCAGGCTGAAGCGACGATGCCTGAAAAGCTAGATGCTTTAGCTAACAATCTCGAAATTGGGCTCTTTATCAATTGCGCCCGTGTTTCGCCCATCGATCTGGTCATGGCATCTGTTCGTCCAAAGGTTTCCGCTTCGCTCAAGTCATACGATAAGCGCGTACGGGGGTTGTCGACAAAAGACAGCTCTACTGAATTGTGAGGAGGAGGAAAAGAGAAAAGTTGGAGGCGCAGACCCAATTCTGGGGCTGGAACGCGTTTTCTTTCGGGCAATTGCCAACAGGAGAGTACAGGCACACGCAAGGAGGCACATCCTGTCAGCAATCTGTAAGTGGCAGGATGTTGTTTGTATCTCTGCACACGACTTTACCCGATTGGTGGCTTTGGCGAAAATGGCTGCGGCGCTGTCATCGCAGCCAACGCATCTAAAGTGTCCCAAGCAGCGGTACGATTGTCCTAAAAAAGCTTATCTGTTTCCGAATATGCGTTCGCTTTTGATCCTCGTAAAAGTACTAGCACATTTAACGTATTAGATGTAAGATACGATGCCATGTCTTCGGTATATACGCAACCGTCGTATTTCGCATTCATGCAGTAAAAAGGTGTACTGCAAAACTTGTTAGGATGACTGCATATACTAAACCTATGTACAAGTATATGCATGAACAATACCAAGCTTACCTTTGGGAAGCGGTGGGGTTCTGTTTTGTTCCTGACCCTTTGTTGTCTTTGATGTTAGGGTCGCGAGTGCTTTTAGCGAGTGGCAACCGGATTGTTTCTGGTTGCGTGTACTGCCACCCGGAGGTTGCTGCGGCGAGCTGTTCAAACCCTTCTCAAGTTCATCTCCTGAGCTCGAATCTTCGCAGTCTGATTCATGGCCGTCCTTCTTCACCAGATACATGTATCGGTAAATCATTACGACACTCTCTCAGGCACGTACTCCACCGGAGAACATAGACAAAGAACCAGCACCACTTGGCTTCCCAGCGCTCAGGTAGGCAAGATAAACCTTACTAGGTAACACTCGTTTGAAGCGTGTGACAGTCTCCACCGCTAAGGTCGAGGACAGCGGATCTTTTCTCGGGATCACCGGAGGTAAGGAACGAGGCAGCATGAAGAGTGAGACGGCTAAGTTCAACATGTATGCGTACAAATTGAGTACCGGCAATCCATTAGTAGCAATCTTGGTCATCAGACGTTGTTGGTCGTAGCGCATCAGTCTGTGTATGTACACAGTGTGTGCATGTCAACATTGAGTATCACAATCGAGTAACACTGCCGAAGCGCTGGACTTTGCTATCAGCTAAATTATCTAGTGTTTGTTGTAGGCCTGCTTTACAAATCGAATGAACCATCCGAAGGTCAAGTAATGCAGCGACATTCTACCTACATACACTAGCGTTGCCACTATAGTTCCGCATCTCTTGGAGCCCGTTGTACCGTTTCTCCAATTGTACGATCCTCTGAAACGGAACACTGAAGAGGATTGGCAACTGTTGTTTCGTGCCAGATGCCACAATGCTGTCTCGTTGCTGCTGCTGCTGCTGGCTGTGATGCTGGTGGCGCACAGCAACATCAGAAACATCAGCAGCGGCAATTACGTCAGCAGGAACCACAACAACACCCATTGCCACAGCAGCAGCAACATCGCTAGGGCTCCTACACTAAGGTCATCCGTTGAAAATCGAAGAGCACAAACTTAGCGAGTGCTGTCTATCTCGTCAAGTTCGCGTTCTTCGATCAAAAGAAAAGAAAAAGCCAAAAAAAAAATGCGGCTAGATAAATCGTGTCTATGCACAACTGACTATTACTGACTCTCTCTCTCTCTCTCTTATTGTATAGGACGAACTGGCCGACGACCACTGTCTCGAGCGGTAACAGCGACCGCTTTCGCGTCTCGTGCTGTGTAAACGTAAACCTGGCCTGTCGCTGCGTTCGTTAATATGGCGGCGCCAGCGGGAGCAAGCGGACCACTCGGGCAATTGGAAACGGCCCAGCAAGATAAGGTCACTCACTTCTCAGTGGGAGCGTACGTGCGTCCAAGCAAAGAAGAAGCGGGGCTGTCGACCAGATGGAGAAGCAGCGACTTAGAGAGAGGATGGCGTCCTGGAGGAAATAAGAAACACCTAGAAGTAGTAGAAGTCGTCGTAGTAGATGTAGTGGTAGCAGTAGTAGTGTAGTAGCCGTAGTCTGTACGTAGGTGGTGGCAGTAGTCGATGCTATAGTAGACGAGAGGGACGAGATGAACGGTGGTGATCAAATGGCTCGAAAGGAATAGTTGAAAGCTTGCACAGCCAGCTCTGTTAGCTTTAGTGCAGAGGACAAACGGACCTTCTTCGAAAGATCTACGTCGTCCGTCCGCCCGTCCGTCAGTGGAGCGCATTACGACCTTCCGCCCGCCTTCTTCTTCTATCATATGCATAGCAGCCTGTAGAAAGAAAGACCTTACTGGCCCTACGAGGACGCTTGAGAAGGGTGTAGTGGACCATGGCCAGTCGATCTTCGATCGACCTTCGAAAAGTAATTCTGTCCTGCATCACGGTCTCTAGCAATGTCTCAAGCATCACAGGGCCGCTTCTACGCCGATTTCGACATCTGTCGAACACAGAACACGACAGCAACCTACTTACTTGCTCGCGTTGGCTTTTCGAAAACAATATCTCGCTGCACTCACGCGGCTGACGACCACACCGCCGTACGAGCAAGCCAGTTCAATTTCGCGCTAATAATTAACAAAACAAGAAATTGAAAAACAAAACTAGAAACACAAAACAACAACGACGGCAAGAGCAACTCGTGGGAGCCGGAGGCCATCTAGTGTGCGCGAGACTCGGCGCAGGTAATCAGAGAGAATGAATTAGCGTGCATAATTAGTTCTAGGTGCCGAACGAAGAACTTTGCCAGTGGTGGCTGCAGCAGCAGCACGCCAGGCCCGATATTGGTGCTTAATTGACGCCATGGCAGGTAGCCTCATAGGCCATGCATTTATAGAACTCATATTGCTCGCGGGTGGCCGGGTAGCGTCATTTAGTGCAGGACCACCGCTTGTTACCTCCACGCCTTGGCTGGTGTGTATGGACAGAGGTGCAGCCGTTCATGGCATATATATATATATATATGTATACATATGTGTTCAGACATCAATGTACCTTAACTTCTGCGACTTTATGGGTCAAATAAATTATGCTGACGGCACAACCCTTTGGTTAACCACACGCAATAGTAATAGCCCACAAATTGTACAAGTTTACATATATATATATATATATCAGCTTATGTACAGTAATTTTTTTATCTTATTGATAATGGGGTCTAAACAGTTATTATACGATATATATATATATATATATATATATATATATATATATATATATATATATATATATATATATATATATATATATATATATCGGTAGGTATACAAAGGTATATGTATATAATGTATTATATATATATATACATATCAGCTTATGTATAGTAATTTTTTTTATCTTACTCATGATGGGGTGTAAACAGTTATTATACTTTTTATATATATATATATATATATATATATATATATAGTATAATAAATGCCTGCCCAGATAGCAATCGCCTGACTGCCCGACAGTAGATGCACGTTCACCGTTATTATCTGTAACGAGCTTATTCGCGGCCCATGCGAGAATTTTCCCTGACACCTTTGAGCGGATCTAATTGGAGAACTTCTACGTAGTACGTATAGTACGTTAGTGAGGCCTAAGTCACACTGCGCATCCTTTTCGCCCAACTGTTCATATGGCCATCTCAGTGGAGAGTCATCTTAATAGCCGAAGCCGGGGGGAACAGGTGGTGAGCGTAAATTGCCACGCCGGTATATAATAAGATACTATGTCGACTACATATACTACTTAGTCGCCTATAGGAGTTCATACCGGTAGAATAGTCAGCTACCCGCCGAACTCCAAGGTGGCGTCAACACCTCCTTGGTGGCGATAATTCAATTGATATGGGGCAAAAATGCCCAACTCCCTCAACGACGGCGAGTACGTTTCCGCGAGGTAAGTGAGAGGGCAATTGAGGGTGTAACCTATCATTGACGCACTTCCTGCTGCTGCTGTTGGTTCTAGTAGTTTTGCTGTTCTCTCTCTGTCCTTTGGAGAGAAGGGTCCGAACGATGATCAAAGTTCGCGAATCAGCGTAAGCGAGAAGCGAATCAAGTGGGCAAAAGCCGAAACGTATAGGGCAAAACCGAACCGTTTGCTGGAACGTTTTCTCGGAACCTGCTGCCATTTCCTCTGTTGCTGGCGCTATGGGCAAACGGGCCGTAGTCTTGATCTCACTATGTACGAGTATGTAGCTATCTATCGACCTACCAAACCGTGTCATGCTACCCTACGATCCATGCGATCCAGCCCTATTTCTTCGTCGTAGTCGGCCTGCCCCGCTGTTGTTATCAGATATTGCCTTGTCTAGATTGCCGAAGACGGACTTTATCAAATTTAAGCGAATGACTTTTCGAGACGAAACACGACGACGATAACAATCAAGAGTTCCCGTACGATTTCGTATCGCAACGCGCAAACGTGCACAATGCGAGGGGCTGCTGTTCGCTGACACTTGACTCATACTCAAGATAGACGCAGCAAGTGCGCGTGGAACGCTTCTTAGCGTGGCGACGCAATGGTCAGATGCTCAACTGGGCACGGCCGAACGCCGAGGAACGCGACCTGCAGCACGAAAAAGAAGCAACTGAGGCCCGAGCAAAGAAAAGCTACAATTTGAGCAAATAGATCGAGCGAGAGGCGACGCCCAATAGCCATGAGTACGCATGGCAGCTCGTGACATTTGGCCTGCGACATGAAAGTTACACTGCCCTTCGTTTTATGAATAATCATCCCGTTAAAAGAAAGGGGGTTAAAGCAACGCACGTAAATGGGAATAAACAACTAAACAGAACCAAACGGACAACAATAACAGAACAGACACGTGTACGTTAAAGATGAAACGTGTCCTGCAACACATGCAAGCGTATCCACCTAAACTAGGCTTTATGATCCTCCATAGCTTATTTTACATTGATGGAATTTCTCTAGCGTATAATCGCATTGTGCTTACAATTTTAGAATTTGCTCTTGTTTAAAAGTTATGCAGGACTGTCACACAGGACGATTCA
Source organism: Dermanyssus gallinae (assembly GCA_003439945.1). Taxonomy (NCBI): domain Eukaryota; kingdom Metazoa; phylum Arthropoda; class Arachnida; order Mesostigmata; family Dermanyssidae; genus Dermanyssus; species Dermanyssus gallinae. The sequence continues at coordinate 439,454 of QVRM01006385.1, forward strand.
GCATATTTAACGAGTGACAGGAGGTTCACGTAATTCCACACGTTCCTGGTGTTTCTGGCGGGCTCGGGCTCCTTATAGAGAAAAGTCGCCGCTTAGTCTCGCACCAAGTAAGCATGACTGACCTGTCTAAACTTTTACACTAATCTGCGTGGTTCGCTTGGAGATCACGTCTATATAAGATGATGTATATCAGTGAGAGCAAAAATTATGTGGAACGAATAGTGTATATATGTATATATATATATATATATATATATATATATATATATTTACATGTACGCTTTGTATTTACACACATACGGGAGTGTATATATACGGCGACGTCTGACCGATTTAGATTAACATGTAATAAGGGCGCGTCTTCTTTGTCTGCTCTTATGTGAGGAGCCAAAACTAGCTGATTTTAAAGAAAAAGAAAACGGAACATATATTGGAAGAAGTGTTTTTTAGAGAAAAAAATAACGGCGAAGCACAGGAAAATAACAACTGGCTACTGCGGTCAGAGAATAGTTAAAGTCCTGAGATGAGAGAAGTCCGAAGGGAAGGGAGATACAGCAGGGTTCAGTACAGAGACTGGCGTTAGGGCAGTTTTGTTACCCGGCTCATAGGATTGTCCGATGGTTGTTGTCCTGATCGTCAGGCATTGCCTGCTACGAGCTGCCTAAACGAGGTGTTTTTGATCAAGCGACAAGACCCAGTGGGCCGCAGGGCATCTTCGAAGAATGCCAAGAGTATGCGAGAGAGAGAGAGCGAGAGATGGGGTTTTCGTAGGTCGGAAGAAAGCCGGCAAGAAGCAGAAGGGCAGATGGCCTGCCTTGCTGGAAATACGCGTAGAAGTTTATGACCCGCGGCGTAGCAGCCATAACGGCAAGCCACCAGCTGCGTTAGCAGATGAATCGTGATGAGACGACGACGACGACGACTCAGCTCGAAGGCCGTTCTTGTGCCAATCGTGTCTGTAGGCCAAACTTCAAAGGAGCCGGAGGATGATGAATACATGATGAGTACATGATGAATGTATGACGGCATCGCAATGCGACAACCCACAGATGCGTTTTTCTTACTCTTAACACCAATGGGTTGTTTCAATGCTTTTACTAGACATTACACACTCACCAGATGTACGACGATGGCACTATAATAGCTACGGCTAGACTTTCTTAGACATCTCATCATCGCCTCGCCCAGTCCCTTCTCTATAACTTCCACTGCTCGTCAGCGTGGACATTCTAATGCGCAGGAAGTATTTCTCTCTCTCTCTCTAGCTCTCCCTGTCTCTCTCAGAGTGGACGCTCTATTGCACAGAGAGCATGTCTTCTCTATCTATCTATCTCTCTATCCTTCTCTCCCTCTCGCTCTCTCTCTCTCTCTCGGTGTGGACACTCCAACGCACCGAAACTTAACGCTCAGCTGTGCCGTAAGGCGCCGATGACGGGGCATTACTTGCTTAATGGGAATCGTAGTGGGCAACGCTGAGCACGTTGACGCCCCACGGTTGATAGAACAGCTCGATGTACGTAATCATATTCATACGTGCCAACAACCGTGCACGCGTACAGGAACCCCGATTTGTGCTAGCCGCCTCCAGCTATCTCGCTCCGCTGCCGCAACATATTGGAAATACTGGACACGTGGAGTAATAGTAATAATAATAGTTCCCCGATCGAATCGAATTGAATTGAAGACGACCTGATTGGCCTAATTGCTCGATCGATCGATCGATCGGTAGGTAGGTGGCTCATCGATCGTTCATTAATTAAATCCCACGGCCAGCGCCACATACGGCAGGTACAACACGAACACACAATTGTTTGAACAATGCAAACTCTGCCGCATTGTTGTGCATGTCATTGTGATGATGCGTTGCGTTGCAACAGGCTGTTGGGGCTGCTGCTGCTGCTGCTATTGTAATCGAAAACAGATCCGATAACGCAGCCTCCAGCAGGCAGGTGGACGGGCGGGCGGGCGGGCGGACAGCATAGGCGGAGGCGGGTCGGGTGGCCAACCGCACAACAACAACGACGACGACGACGAATACCTTAACCCGACCCGATAATGTGGTAACTGTGTAGAGAGATGCAGAAGGGCGGCTGGGGATGAGAGCGCCAAACGAGACCATGCGAGGCACAGCACGCCTAGGTTGCGCATCAGCGTCGTTGTTATTGTTGATATTATTGTTGCAGGTGTGGTTGCTGCTGTTGTTGTTGTTATTGTTGTTGTTATTATTGTTATGTTGTTGTTATTTTGTTGTTGTTGTTACGGCTCTTGTGTGGTTGTTGTTGCTGTCGTTGTCGGTGCTATTTTGTTGTTGCTGTTGTTGTTGTTGTTATTTTGTTGTTGTAGTTGTTGTTACGGCCCTTGTGTGGTTGTTGTCGTTGCTGCTGTTGTCGTGATTATTATTGTTGCGGGTGTTGTTGCTGCTATTGTTGTTGTTTTTGTTGTTGTTGTTATTATTTTGTTGTTGTATTTTGTTGTTGTTGTTGTTGTTACGGCTCTTGTTACTTTCAGTCTTTTGCCGCCACCATGAGGCTCGCAACTGCCGACACTTACTGTTAGCATTACAATCATCGACATATCGACCACAAAGTAGTAGTTACGCTGCGTTTGGAGAGGCACCAGTATTTAAGTTGCCGTGTCTTTTAACCACCGCCATCATTGGTATTTGCCAATTGGTCTACAAAATGAAACGAGATAGAGAGAGCGAGAGGAGAAAAGAAGAGAGGAGGACATACCTGTACATGCATACACATACGTTACCAAGTCACATGCAGCAAATCTTGACGATAGCCGAACTGTCCGGTCCGAATTGACATTGAGTCACAACCTGGTGGTGGTGCGGCGACAATTAGCGCGCCTCCAGACAGTCAGCGAACTTTGCGAATGCTTTGCTTAGTGCAACTTCACATACAGAGAAGTAGAGCAACGGAGCAACGCCGCCGATAATAACGCAAATGACAATACCGCGATAACGGTACGGTTGCTTTTAGCTAAAGGCGGCATATATTGGCCAATTACAGCTAGTGGTAAACGGATGACGGTGATGAACGACCGTGCCTCGGCTGTGCCTCGTATGCGTAGTGCATCCGCTCATACCCAAGTGAGGGGGCATGAACGCATAAATGATAGAATGGCAATGCGCCTGTTGAGTACTTGCAAGCTACACTCAAGCGCAAATACAGCAATTGTACTAAGGAGTTTGCCCAATAGAGGCAGACCTATGCAGTCGTATACAATCCATGGTAAGAGTGCGCTCAATAATAATAATAATAATAATAATCTTAAGTAAAATAACCGATGGCATATCAAGAAGCAGTTCGCGTTGGTAAACCAGCCAGAACATCTACAACGTCTATATATATATATATATATATATATATATATTTATATATAAATATATATATATATATATATGCATGTCAGTCTGTCTACGCATTTGGGTGTGTATGAGCGTGTAGGGATGCGCGTGTATATAATATGCATGTAGGTATAAATATGTACGTTCGCGTCCCTGTCGTAGGTACGCCATCAAGTGGGGAAAACACGCGAGAAACTAGTGAGAGTGGCCCAGCCGCCGGTTACGCTGAGTGCTTGCGTTCATCATGAACTTAATAAATATTAGATCGGCGACGCTGTCTAATTACACAGTTTTAAGAATAGTAGTTACTCGTCGTGCCTAGGTGCCCAGAAACTGAACATGGAAGCCTGTCAAATTATACGCGCTAAACTTGACAGCGACGATGATGATGATGATAATGACGATAATAACAACAACAACAACCACAACAAAAAAAGGTTATTCAACAACAACAAATATAACAAGGAAGAAGGTAACATCAAGCAACTGTGTTTTTTTCATTCGGCTGTCTGAAATGTACCCTAGGGAGATCAACTGGTGGCTGTGCTGCTCCTTCTATGTTGTCTGCTAACTGTCTGGTTAGGTAAACCAACTTACTAAACGGTCGTTAGTAGAACCACAAATCATCTGTCTCAATCGAGCACCGCCCAAAAACCGTAAAAAAATGACCTCTATTTGTTCTGCCTTTGACCCGGCTATTCGATCATGTGAACAGCACCTTAAACTACAAGCACTAGTTACGTTGAGTGAAACATTTTAAATGCTTTGAAATTATTTAGAATTTTGATATGATTAATAATAGATATAACACTTGTAATAATTTAATATTATTCATAAAGGAATTTATAATTCTAATAGGTATTTATTAGCGCGTTAGCTTCTCTTGGCGCTTTGATGTTGATGATAATCGATTGTGTCATTGTTGTTGTAGTTGCAATGATTGCCGTCCTTGGGACTATGGCTGATCATTGCTTGTGATAACGGTTGTAATACTAAATGTAAAGCCACAATTATTTTGATCAATGTTGCTAGAAGCGAGCCTAGTAGCATCATGGTAACAGACACCAGTTGCTCTAACGCGGGGAAGCTGACAGTAGGACCAATCAGTCGCTTCAATAGTGTATAAACAACAAGTGTATATGAAAAGTATAGTTATGTCCGAATTATTTGATAAGGCGAGTATTACACAGACGCAGCTGAGCGTTTCGAGGCACCTAGTTAGTAGAACTAGTTAACCGTTCTTTATGTTGTAATCGAGGCTTATTAATCACCTCTCGTGGTAGGCGGCCATTCTCCTACCCTGCCCGTGACGAAGCTGATTTAGCCATATCGATGGCAATGTTGCCTCTGTCGCAGGAAAGTGGTTGCAACGTGTAGTAGTGTATGCATCTGTTGTACTTATGTACGTTGAAAGAATACGTGAGACTAGCCGGCGCCGTTCAGACAATGCAATAAATAAAAGTAGGCGCGTTTTGTTAAATCGGCAACGTACTTTATCTGCTAAAAAACACAGCGCACTCCTCCTCCGAAAAGGTGGTCGTCTCGTCATGCATAGCGCACTTTGTACTAGCCTGGTTCTATTCGACTTTTGCAGTCAAGTCGTTTAATTGCCTGCATGTGGTATATATGCCGTTCGATTCGTTCTCTTATTCTTTTACCTCTTGACACCGTCTAGTGTCGTGCCCGACCTCGCGGATGCTACTTCTGCTGAACTGTAAAAGCTATTGCTGTTGCTGGTGCTGCCGTCTGCTCAGTGAGGCTTTTTTGTAACAAGTCCGATAACTATAAGTGTTTCGCATGGCTGAAATGCAGATTTTCGGATCCATATATATATATATATATATATATATATATAAATGTACCGGCACCGATGTATTTACTTCACACAATGAGTAATGAGAATTATTCTACGATATGCCAAGCGGGCCTGTGTGATGACTATTACATGACCGTTTCATCTAGCCCAGGCGAACACCACCTCTGAAGTGTGCCCTATATATATATATATATATATATATATACATTGCTGCATACATAAATGTGTACATAGGCCACATCTATGAGAGCGTATGGCGCTTACGGTCGTGTCTACAAGTAGTGGAGTACAAGTCGTATTTTGCCCTTTCTTTCCACATTTAAGCACAGCGCACACAGTCCGTCACAGTCTCTGGCAAGAAGACAGCGTATCTAATTGAGCAACGTGAAGGATTGACGTCAAGTAGCCCGCGTCCTTAAGGGCCAACCGGGGTCTAGCATATGCATTCCCTCGAACGATATCGGTCGTGGCCTGGCAAAGTGCCAGAACCGCGCCGGAGCGCCGAACACAATTGGGCACCAAAAACGCTATTCCTACGCCCCCACACGACACAATGATGACAACCAACGCCGCGCTAAAGACTGAAAGCGGGCTGGCTGAAGATGAGCTACTTAGAGTGACGATGATATCCTTTTGATCCGGCCAGAAGGCGCACTACACACGTCACTTATACAACACACAACCTCGTAAAGGACCAAAGCTAGGCCGCCCCTAGGTAGACACGTCAACGTTCTATATTGCCGCTGTTCTTATTGTCGTTGTTGTGGTGTTCGTTGTCGTCGTCGTCATCGTCGTTGGGATTGCGTGTCATTGCGTAATATTGTTGTCGTTGTTGCGCTTATTGCTCTTGCTGCTCCACACTATCTTCACCACAGCCATCTCCACTTTACCACCACCACCACCACCACCACCACCACATCAAGGCCGAACCAAATAATGACAGCTTACTCTGACATCGGCTTCGCGCACGGCCGAAGCTTCCAAAGCAATACGCGTCGTCTAACAACAAAAATAATTAAGACCAAAACCATGCGGTGATTGCGCCATTTCGTAACTCAATGCGTTATGCAGGCAGTTGAGTCAGGCGTTCTACGTAAGTAGAACTGCAGCTGGCCTTAGACCGCTACACCCTTTACGAAACTCGCAAACGTTACAACAGCAAGAATAACAGCAACAATAAGCACAACAAAAACAATAAGCACCACAACAACAACAACAACAACATCAACAAAAACAACAACAACAACAACAATACCGACGATAACAACAAAGCGGTCCAACTGCTCCTTGAGCAGCACTGGAACAGCTTGCACGACTACCACTATACTACCATTGTAGTAGTAGTAGTAGTAGAAGAAGTAGCAGGCGGAGGTGTAGTTGTACTAGAAGTAGTTGTAGTAATCCTGTCAGTTTTACTCCAGCCGGCACACTGTACGTACAACAACTTAACACTTTGGGGGTTGGGCTGTTGGCGCGGGTGAGGAGAGCGCGCACCGTTGGCGGGCCAGCAGGCGCCACGCGGCAATGCGACGCTGTGGCTGCACGACACGGGAGACAGGGCGCACGTGTGCTTCGTGCGAAGCTTCGAGCACGACTGAAGAGGATGCCGAGGTTTCCTGATCGTGTCACTTGCCCTCCTCCCGGTGAGGGCGCCACGATCGGATATGGCCTTAAGTGCCCCCAACCTCCTCAACCCCGTCCCGTCCCGGCCCGCCCCTGTCCTGTCCTCAGTTGCCGGCCCCGGCCAGCACAGGACTCCCTGCTACTACTTCACTATGACTCCAAGGCCTTCCAACGAGGATCCCTATCACTACTACTACTACCACTACCATTATTACTACTTCTACTACGACGGCTATAAAGACTCCGGCTGCCATAGCATCCCACACAACCAGCTGGTTGGCCTCTCTCTGCCCACAAGGGCTGCGCGTGCTGCACGCACCGTACTGTGCGACACGACAGCCTCTTGCATTCTACATTGGATTGGTAAAACTCTCTCGCTCTCTCTCTCTAACATCGTCCCACATCCCATCATTCCTAGAATTCTGAAGAAATTCCGAGAAGAACGGAAACGCCTCCAAACCCGACTACGGTTTCGGCTGCTAGCTTTTGCAGTTGTTGTTATTGATGATGTTGTTGATGATTATAGTGATGTCGATGTTGTTGCTGTTGTTGTTAGACTAAGGCCTACAACTGGAAATACACAGTCAAAACGTTTAGGGACCGCATTTTTGTAAATTGAAAATCGAGTAGCATCATCATTGGCACAAATACGGAACTACATTTCCTCTTACTAGCACCTTTTTAAACCACTAGAAGACAGTCGTATAGTTTACAGTGTAACTTGTGTAACACGTGTTTTGCTGTAAGACATTTTTATACAAAAAAAATGAGGTAACGTGCCGCAATAAAGTTCTGTTTCAACTGCGGTCAACCAGCGACTGATACGTACGGGGTGAGACAGAGGACGTATGGAATGGACTGTTCTAGCTAGCCGTTCGAACGTTCTTTGCGTTTTCTAATAAGTCGTAGGGTCCTAAGCAGACAATCCAAAAAGAGGTAGACCACTGAACAACCGAAACACTGGCAAGTTTAATTGTGCACGTGAGCTTGTTTTTGCTAACCGGCAAACGAGCATTAAAAGCCTCGCAGGCAAACTCGGTATTGCTGTAGGTACAGTTCACAATATCTGGCATAGAGCGCATTAAGCGTAAAAATTCATGGCTTTAGTTTCTCACTCTTAACACCGGAGCAAAAAGAGTGTGCAGGATTTTTATGACGTTTTTTTATAAATTACGATTATAATGATTAATATACGTCATTATAATCGTAAAATGACGTTTACGATTTCAATTATCGTAAACGTCGTTGGCGTGGCTAATAGAGACTAGAGTTCTTTGTTAAACATTACCACTGACGATGAAGCATAGTGTCAACAATATGATTCGCGATTAAAACATAATCTGCTAAATGGCTAACGTCCGAAGATGGCTGTCTCAAGAACGTGCGAGCCTCAAAATCCAAAGTGAAGACCATGTTCACAACTTTTTCAATTCTCGAGGAATTGTTGTTGAAGAGCGTTGTGTTAAAAAATTACAATTAATTTCGTAAAAAATCTTAAAGGGTCGTATGGCGTCATTAAACATGGTATTTCAATTTAAGATTATAGTATAATATCGGGACTTACTGAACCGACTGTGTAAGACATACTTGTGCTATGCCTTAATATTTCAGTGCTCGTGCTTAAAAGACAAGATGCTTTAAGGCTACAGGTACAGATTAGTAGATTATTGTGGTGTAGTTTGTGGCCCTTACGTCGGTTCTATGTGTCACCTATGTGTCACGTTTTAGGCTAGACTTTTACGATTGGTCGATTACTTCTGATTGGTCATTTGACCAACACGCACTAAGAGGGAGTATTGTGTATATATATATATATATACACATATATTATTTAGGGCGTGCACTGCCGAGTATGCAAACGTATTGTATTGATCACAATTTTATATATATATATATATATATATATATATACATATTTTTTTTAAATAATAATAAGCGTTGGCTGCAACAAAACGATTGTGCATAGAAAAATTCGGTTCATTGTTAAACCGCTGCACACTCACGTAGTACGTGGCAAAGAAACATGATAGCCATAAATCTACGTAACCTCTGCTTACTCGAGCAGAGGTTAGCGAAGGTCGGATTAGCGGCTGCTTTGCTACATTTTGCTTTGGTTTGATCTAGATGAATTAGGCACGTTGGGCCGGGTAACATCCGTCAGCGCTCTGACCTGCTTGTCCGGTTTAGTGGTTAGCTGATTGGTCAATTGGTCCGTCTCGGTCCCGTTCGGCAAAAACGAAGCCTCGTTAGAACTTCGGCCAACGTTAACTTTTGTGATCAAGCCACTTATCTCCTCATACATGTCGCCCATCCTTCTTATATGGTAAATCTTGTATGACACAGACATATGAGGACCTACATCACTTAATAGTTCGGCTTCTAGCTTCGGCATTCTACTATTTCGACACTACGAGCAACAACAGCATACTGTGAATTGATCATAGGGCGACGGCGATTGGGCGGGGATTGATGATGATGATGATGATAATTACGATCACTGAATTGAAATCTCGTTACTAGCAATAACTCATTAGCGTCATTAGTGTCCCCATGACGCACATGACCATTCTCCCTCGCGACTGTTTCTCTGTCGCACTGTTTCCCTCAGATCACCATCGGCGTCGCGTGCAGCGGGCCGTCGTGTGCGGCTTCATAACGTCACGTTACGACGTTCCTTCTTTCAGCATCGACCCGCACCTCCATTACCTCACAGCGCCCCCAGGCGCCGATGAGGTTATGCTTGTTTGCGGGTAGTTGGGGGGGGGGGGGGCGGAGTGGAGGGGGTAAGAGGTGAATAGTGGATGTCAAGCAGGAATTGCCAGAGTCAGCGTAGCCCTTGGCTCGCTTCGCTGCAAAATGGCATCGCCTCGTAGAGGCTTGGAAATCGATTCCCGAACCGACTCAGCAGAAGATGATCAACAGCTTTAATGGTCGTCAGCCCGCTGCCAACTTGCACAGCTAGTGCGTGCCAGTTAAGCTATGGCATGTGTCTTTCGCCGGGGAGTCACGCGCCGCTCGTGACAGTCGAGATCAGCCACATTTGAAATCTCCATTCTTTCCCTCACACCCAATGCCGTGACCACAATGACCACTGCTCTTGCGTTCTCTCTCTCGAATTTTTGCCCGTCTTTAATTTGGCACTTATTCTAGCAACGATTGTTCCGGTTTGTTGTACGTTCACGTTGTGTGCGATTGGTGCTAGCGCAGCTGCCTGCACCGCGATTAATTCGAGAGTTGAACGACGCAAATCGTTTGATTCGGTACAATTCGGTAGAAGATAAGGAAAACGTCCACATTCGACAAATGATTATTTTTATTATGATTGTTATTGTGATTGCAATCAAGTAAGTAGTCGTGTTTGTGTGTATATGGTCAAAACGGTCTAGTTTATAATAGAACAGAAAGCTGCTTTAGAGAAAATAAAGGGGCTGACATGATAGTTGTAGAGACTAAACTAGGCCGCGATGCTGATCAAGAGAGTCTAGGTTTTAATGTACATACATGCTTCCTGAAGTGCATTTAATCCCAATAGAGTAATTTGACTCTGCGTCCTTATCCTTACCGATCTTCAGACGGCAGCCTGCAGGTGAGCGTGATATGTAGCTTCGGGCTGCTTTAGACGGTAAACTCATGTTCATTTTTCCGCCTCCGGTTTAATGACGCATTATGTTTGTCATAGCTGAACTTTATGCATCAAATGCACTAAAGTATTTCGCCAGTCAATTAACTTTGGGCCTAATATAATTCTGCCTTAGTTTTCCCTTCTAAGCGTTTCCTTCCAACCGTTTGTAGACATTTTACTACGACAAGTATTTTATTTACGTGTAGGCCAAGTTTCTCAGGTCCGCCTCAGGTTGTCTAGCTATCTCGATATGCAGCTGCACCTGCACGTGCACCTCTTACTATGTGGCTGCTAGTGTGGTGTAAAAGTTCTCACCGTGAATAACAGAATTCATTCAAAAACCCATCGTAATGATTAACCTAACAATTTACTACTTGATATATATATATATATATATATATATATATATCAGTGGTGGCTTGGATGCTAAAACACCGAGGCATTGCCATGCCCAAGATAAAATCCTGAATAGGTGATCTACCTTGGATAGGTTTCTTCCTTGATTGTGGATCCGATTAAACATTGTTCTGCTGCTACATTTATCTGTTAGAGAAAACATACGTGCGTTCAATGTAAGAGCGGTGTAACCTGGCCACACCGGATCAAATACATAAAAAAAGACAAATATATATACAGGGTGTTGAACGAATTTTATAGCGATACATAAAATTGTAGAGCTCGTTAAAACGAATATTTTTTCCAATGGAACATGTGCTCTGAGAAGTCTTGTTTCGGAGTTACAGTGAAATTACTACAATTTGTGACACTGGTGTTTTTGCCCGACATAGGAGCACAAAATGTGCTGTTGCGAGACAACCAGTCTTCCTAGACAGAAACTAAGCACACCGTCGTGTTCGTGATAAAATTCTGCTCCATCTGATGAATATGCAAGGCCGGTCAGAAGACGCGACATGGTCGCTTAGAAGAAAATTCGCCAAAAATGAAGTTCTTCATTAGCGTTCACGCCAAATACTTTAGAATCATAACCCTACAACCACTCACAGCGCTCAAAGCGGACATATTCAGCCAATGCGCAATTCATGGCGATCATTTTGGTACCAAACATATGTCAATGCGAGCTGTGGTTGCGGAGTAATTACGAGTTTTCGGCGGGATGTCCAGATTAAGTGCATGAAAAATGACGCGCTGCGGCTGTCGCGCGACACGTCGGCGGTAGTGAACGTCGCCACACAGTCATTTTACATGCACTCAATCTGGACATCCCGCCGAAAACTCGTAATTACTCCGCAACCACAGCTCGCATTGACATATGTTTGGTACCAAAATGATCGCCATGAATTGCACATTGGCTGAATATGTCCGCTTTGAGCGCTGTGAGTGGTTGTAGGGTTATGATTCTGAAATATTTGGCGTAAACGCTAATAAAGAACTTAATTTTTGGCGAATTTTCTTCTAAGCGACCATGTCGCGTCTTCTGACCGGCCTTGCATATTCAGCAGATGGAGCAGAATTTTATCACGAACACGACGGTGTGCTTAGTTTCTGTCTAGGAAGACTGGTTGTCTCGCAACAGCACATTTTGTGCTCCTATGTCGGGCAAAAACACCAGTGTCACAAATTGTAGTAATTTCACTGTAACTCCGAAACAAGACTTCTCAGAGCACATGTTCCATTAGAAAAAATATTCGTTTTAACGAGCTCTACAATTTTATGTATCGCTATAAAATTCGTTCAGTCACACCCTGTATATATATATATATATATATATATATATATATATATATATATATATATATATATATATATATATATATATATATATATATATTTATATATATATATATATATATACGCCGGGTCTCCCAGCAAGATTAAAAAAGGTGCCATAGCGTTTCTGGTTGTAATTTGAAGAGTTTGTTAACCTAAATATATTCTCCAATGGGACATGGTCTCTGAGAAGCCTTGTTTCGGAGTGAGCGTGATATTACTAAAACCGTGACACTGGTGTTATCGCGTGACAAAGGAGCGTAAAATGTGCAAAGAACTAAGCACATCGTCGTGTTCGTGAAGTAATTCTGCTTCTTCTGACGAACATATAACGCCTTAAGAACTTCTCTTCTAAACGACTATGTCGCATTCTCTAGTAGGCGTAATGTGTACTTCTGAATAAGCAGGAATTTTCAACGATGTGCTTAGTTGCTGTATAGAAGGTCTGATTGTCTCGCAATTGCACATTTTGTGCTTCTATGTCGATCATCAGTGTCACGGATTTTATTATTAAGGATAGTAAAATCACCCTTACTCTGAAACGAGACTTCTCAGAGACCATGTTTCATTAAAAAATATATATATATATATATATAATATATATATATATATATATATATATATATATATATATATATATATATATATATATATATATATATCTATCTATATATATATATATATATATAAGAGCAATCAAATAGTTATCTTTTTAACACACTTCTCGTGGACTGGTGTTAGACACGTTATATGTTGTGTTATGCCCCGAATTACTGTGCAACCGCAGCAATTTTTATGCAACCGTAAGCATATGTAAGTATCATATATGGACAGTCTGCTAAAAGTCTAACCAGCATTTATTTATCATAATATTAACCCACATCTGCAAACTTTAAGAAATCACATTAAAAGGATTCGTGACACGACAGCAAAAAGCCCGCGGCTCGTTCCGCCAGAGTCACGGACCATCACCTCCATTCCGTCGTCGACAAATTATGAATAAATTAATAGTGAAGATCCTAGATATGTCTCGCTAGTATTACATTATTACTCAGTATTACGTGTCTCTAAAGTGTCTGCATGTATCGAGGCATATATGCAGTACGGTATCTAACTAACGAATATCTCATTTGCATGGAGGGATATAAGTGGTGTGCAAATGAAAATCTACGAAACGTCGTAACAACCAAACCAACCAAAATGTAACTTGTTTTTTTTATAACGTAGTGAGACTCTAGAAACGCGAATAAAGTATCCGGCGTGGTTTTGCGCGTCGTAGCGGGATGTAATCAGATTTTTGAGTGCGGGTGAGGTGTTCAACCTGCCGATATTCATCGCCGGAAATGCCCGTATACGGAGACGACTGTGTGTCCGACAAGTCAGTGAGAAAATAGAGTGCTCGTTTTCGTGAAGCCCAGGAGTGTTTGAGTGACGACCCGGTTCCATCACTTCGAGCCAGCGTCATTACAAGGCGAGACAGCGTGCAATGGAAGCATGCATTATCACCTCCCCCTAAAAAATCACAGCTCTGTCGTCACCAGACAGGGCGATGGTCACTGTCTTTTCGACGTCTAAGACCCGATACTCATCGAATTCCTCGAGCACAGCAAACGATAAACAGCAACGTGTACGGGGCGAGACATTCCGTAGCCTACGCAACCCCTACAAGAGCAAATTGCTTGGGCTGCCTACGGAGGTAGTGATTTCGCTTCACGATATCGCGCGGTTTGCACATGTGATTCCACCTTTTACTGAAACCTTACACACTATTGCATGTTTCGACACATAAGACCTTCTGTAATCTGTAAACTTAAGCGGGAGAAAAGGAAAATTGCTGAAAAGTGTACTTACTAATATAGTACATGCGCGCAGGCGAATCCGTCTGCAGGGGCTCCTCGGGGAGACTGCATTCGCCACTCTCTGAAACCAAACAGACAGTCAGAAGACATGGTATAACGGTTATGTCGTCATGGAACGTGTTCTAAACATATTCATTATACATATTTAAATCCAGATTTTTCAGCACACTTTTGCTTTATATGATAATGCTCAGTTTACACCTTACTACATGTTTATGCAAATAGTTGACTATAATCTAGATATTCGACCAAAATCTTCGAGAGAAAATACGTATACCAAGGAAAAGGCGTAGAGCTGAGTTATATAGCGTAATCTTTTTCTTTGGCAAATTTCGTCAATTCAACACTCACCGATATTCTTCACGGTACTGTATTATTCGAATTTTTTTTAATATAACATACAAATTTATGAACCATTTATTTTGTACAAAACACGTCTCGACTCTCGCAATGGGCCTTAAAGCCTGTGGCACGGATGCCGAAACATACATGTAGCGCTCTGTTGTGTGCGATTGACGAAGTAGCCAAATTATTATAGTTAGCAAAGTTATTTTGTTGTATTTTGAAAAATCATTGCAAAAACGTTGTGGCGACAATAGTTAATATCAATAGTCTCTGATGTAAATTGCTGTTTGCCGGGCTATCTTTTTGTTCAGCAAAAAAGCGATAATACTTAAACAGCATAACTTGCGGCACGTTTAAAGTTCCGACAATTGCTGATCTTGGGTCGATTTTGGGTGGACAGTAGCATGAGTTCTGTAGTACCCAGCACTATTATCAACATTTTTGAGCTTTGAAGTGCCTGAACAGTCCATCAACCCAGCACACATAGATTGTGTGCGTGTGTGGTTGTGTATATGTGTGTACATATTATGAAAGTGAAAACCAAACATATCACGAAAACGACAATGTCTTCGTGAAAAGAGACTTATTAACATTTTTACTGAAGACGATAATGACAATAAATAATTTTTTTTATGTGTATACATAAGACATTTAAAATTAAGTAAATTAATTTAATTGAAACTGCATGACATGCAATTGCTGATCAATTATCTGATTAGCGTAAAACTTAATGCGGTACAGAAGAGCCTTGGAGATCTAAGAACGTGATTTTTGCGCAATGTTGATGTTGTTGCTGCCGTTGCTGTTGTTGTCGTTGCTGTTGTTGTCGTTGTTGATGTTGTTGTTGTTGTTGTTGTTGTTGTTGTTGTTGTTGTTGTTGTTGTTGTTGTTGTTGTTGTTGTTGTTGTTGTTGTTGTTGTTGTTGTTGTTGTTGTTGTTGTTGTTGTTGTTGTTGTTGTTGTTGTTGTTGTTGTTGTTGTTGTTATTGTTATTGTTATTGTTGTTGTTGTTGTTATTGTTGTGGTTGTCGTCATCGTCGTCGTCATCGTGAAGTGCCGTGACGCTCGATTGCTGTACCGGTCATCTATTTGCTTTATGTTGGGTATCGATTTGTAGTAGTAGCTAGTGGGTGTTTTGTCGTGAGTTTCTGATTGGGCATTGCCAATTGCGATATGTGCCATTCCGTCTGTTCCGTTGCTTGAGTTGACCTAACTAACCCGTTGACCGAGTGCGTAGCCGCCAAAAAGCCAGCGGCAGTGGCGCCGCCCTCGGCTAGCGCCGGAACTCGCAGCGTTCAATGGCTGACTTCCTAACCGCTAGCGGCGCCACCGGTCCCAGCAGCGCAGAAATGCCTTAGAACCTTAGAAGAACGAAAGAATCTTCGTTCCAGCGGCTCGACGGGCTGCCGCTACCTACTTCTGCTCTCGTTGTGTAAGCATTGACAGCCACGTGAGCGCATGCTATTATAGACTCGAACAAATACCGGCCAATTAAGCTATCCGGTGTGGTCTATGTGGGCTCTCTTTGCAACCGAGATTGAGTTCGATTGAAACTACGATCAGCAATAATCGGTAAATTTGTATGTACGGTTGCTTGCATGTTCTATATATATATATATATATATATATATATATATATATATATATGAAACACATAGCTTGATGCATGAGTTCTTGCGAATACACTCGAAAGCATACAGCCTCTGTACTGCGGAGGTTGCCCAGGGGCTAGAACGAAGATCATGTCGTTGCGTCGAAAGGAAAAGAAGAACAATTATTAATCAAAGTAATAATAATAATATTAATAAAATATAGAACACGTGTATAGTAATGAGCCATCGGCGCCGTGGATTTAAACATTCACATGTATATATTAAATTCCTAAATAAATATCTGCTGTTTATAATGAAAAAAAATGTATTTACTTAAATACCAAATATTTTTAGGAGGACGATTATATATATACTACGCATATATACTTACGCATTACGATTATATATACTGATGACAACATTTTATTTAACTCATAACGGGGTGTAAACAACAACAACAAATTATATATATATATATATATATATATATATATATATATATATATATATGTTTTCTCAAGATTAACTGGTTAAATGGTGCACACCGGGCGCCGGGTGTTAAAGCCACGGTAGTGCGGGACTCACAAGCCCACTAAAATCTAGTCGTCCTCTTTACCCCTTGTCGGGGGTGGCCGCTGTACTACCTTCTCGAGAGATTACCTTACCTGGCCACTTTATCTCTTGCCATTAGGGCTGCTCGGCTTGCTGCGGTGTGGTGGTTATTTTTGCCTCCAGAGACGAATTCTGCGAATCTTCTTACCATAAACCAGGATTCATGATCCTTGAGGAGCGCTTCTACAAAAGGTTGGAATGCCAGGAAATGTATATATATATATATATATATATATATCATTTCCACTTCCAAGATAAGCATATCAAAATAGTAGTAGAAAACATCGGCCACTAAATACGAATGCAAACATTACATCTTAGAACTCAACTTAACGCGTAAGCCATTGTAGAGTTTACCCAAAATGATCAAAATAATTAAGAGGCACCTGGATAGTATCCTACTAGGTTATCCTACCAGGAAAGACACCACTGGTAGTTAGAAATAATTGGCCAATTTAGAGCCTTGCCACGTCCTAATGAGATTCACTAACATTGGCGGCACGACACAATAAAAGAACACCATGTGGATTTCGTAATGTGACCAGCGCTGATGCCTACGTGAAAAATAAACGACAAAAGACAGCAACACAAAATCAAAACAATTCCCGTGTTGCTCTGCCGACTTAGGCGCATGTAAGCATTTTTTCTCTTGCGTTCACCAAAGTAAGCAATTTATAGTGTCCAAAAGCCACGTAAGCTATTGCGGTTGTTGTCGTCTTGGTTGTGGTTGTTGTTATTTTCTCTATGGATGGAATCACCGTATTACGCTGGCCAGGTCGATTTTTCTAAACCTTTGCTCCTCCGTTCCCTCCAAGCGCTCCAAGGCTGGCAGTTTTGTTGGACTTTCTGCCTCGGCTTCAAACGAGAACTTTGTTCCAGCATTTGCGCTCATCGATTGGCCGACTGACCAATCAACCGAGGCAGGCGAATCAGCAGGCAAACACTCCTTTTGCATTTGTACGAC
The DNA here is from genome assembly GCA_003439945.1 of Dermanyssus gallinae. Lineage (NCBI taxonomy): Eukaryota > Metazoa > Arthropoda > Arachnida > Mesostigmata > Dermanyssidae > Dermanyssus > Dermanyssus gallinae. The sequence continues at coordinate 456,969 of QVRM01006385.1, forward strand.
ATCCGTACAAATGCACATCGTTTCCCATCACCGAAAATCAGTACAAAATCCAATAAAAAACCGTCGACGCTGAACGACGTTATGGCACATGGGTCCGAAGACATGGTTATTGCACGATGCTGTAACTCGTCACGCGCATATATATATATATATATATATATATATATCTGGACAAATCCGCGTGACTATATATATACATATACATTTATACATATATATATATGTATATATATATATATATATATATATATATATATATATATATATATATATATATATATATATATATATGTCATAATGGGGAGTTGGTTGTTAATGCACCATCTTTTTTTTATTGAGACATCTTTGCTCCCCGCCTTTTTTCTCCAATTTTAGTCCATTATACATATTCACTCCGGCATTCACCTTGTCTGAACTGGAATCCATGACAACTAATTTAAGAGTGTCCGGTCCAGGTCTTGACCCTACGGCCCAAATGCAAGGCAATGACTTTGCCACTGAGACAACTCGCTCCGTATATATATATATATATATATATATATATACATATACATATATAAACTATAGAGAGAATACTACCTCGTCTCCATTTGCGGTGACTTCACTAAGTTAGAAAAGTATAAAATCTATGATATAGATTGAACGAGTCGTGTGTGCGCGCTCGAGGTAGGTACATCGCTATACCGTCAGACCTATTTATGGCTATGTTGTCAAGCAATGTTGAGTTTTCTGCTAGCAATCGATCAAACATTTTTCTCTCATCACAATAACTGTTCAGCACTAGGCCCCCTTTCGAAACGTTTCTAAACGGCAGCATACAGCGTTATGCTTAGTTCTGTCGAATACGACAAAACGTCCAGAATGCAGAGAAGGAGGCGCTGCGAGACGTCGTTGGCTCGAGCACCTCACTCTAACAAAGTCCTCCCAAAGCGAAGATGTGGACCAGCCGGAAACTTGTATCCTTGACAGGAAATAGTTTGCATGCCGCGCCAACGATCACTGTGGTGGCAGAATGTGCAAAGTCATCCTGCGAGGGTTCCTTGCAGGCTGTCACGTAACTGGTCCGGTCGGATAGAGTTTGTGATACCCTGACACGTATCCGAGTATACGCAAAAACGATGTAAAGCCTAAAACGTAAAGCATCATCTGTCTGTCTCGTGCCGACTTAGCTCGTGGAGGGAGAGCTGTGTGTACAAGTAGATAAATAAACATTACAGCTCAGCGGCTTGCATATGTACCTGACTTGCGAGATAGGGCAAACAGGCTATCCGTATTACACACTTAAACCGATCATCGACTAAACAGACCTGCGCGAACTAAGAAGCTTGCCACATACGAGTCTGCTTTACTTAACGGCAAACAGATCAGATATCATCATCTTATGCGAGCAATACTTATTTACAAGCCACAAGGCGAGCCTGTAGCGTCGCCTTATAGCTTATAAATCTATATCTAAATATCCAGTTGCAATGTAATATTTTTTGCGATTGCATATGACATTGTATTTAAGTATGTATAGTATAATTTACACGAATATATGTGTATATATACAGCTGATCTAGAGGCAAAACTTTTAGCATTCGGGGTTTTATGAGCTCATTTCTAGAGCGGCAATTCTGTACAAAATGTTCTTGACTTCAAATTAATTAATATTATTAAAAAACACATATTGTGGCGACGAGTTTATGCATCGGAACACACCTCCAAAACGCATGTTTCGATGTTCTCTAGTTTCAATTTGATATATTCGGGCTCCGATCCGAGTGAATGAAAACGTCCTCCATCTTCCTCGATCCTAATTCCTAAAAATTCGATGAAAGCCAGTCCTCTTTGTTAACGACATTCGTCACAGGTGATGAGCCTCGGATGCACTAATATGACCCAATCACAAAACTAGAGCGACAACGGCGTGCTTAGATTATGTATAGGAGGACTGGTTGTCTCACGATGGCACATTTTGTGCTTCTATGTCGGGCAAAAACGCCAGTATCACAAATTGTAGTAATTTCACTCTCACTCCGAAACAACAATTCTTCTCAGAGACCATGTTCCATTTGAAAAAAATGTCTTTAACAAGCTTTACGATTTCTTATATCGATCTTAAAATAGTCCTATGACACCCTGTATATGTATAGTGCGTTAAAGATGCGTGCGCTGAATACGCCAAAAATTGCTGCTGGATTGTTCTATTATTTGTTCACTGTTTACCCAAAAACAATGATTATGCTTACAGGCTTTAAATAACCGGATTCAGAAGTCCCTAAGCCCTGGTTATTTAATTTAAACTCAATCGGCTTTCATTACTGTGTTCTTTTCTGCCCATGCAGCCAAACTTATCACTTTTTGATTGGATATCTTTATTTGTAATCACTGCTCAATGACGGTCCGGTCAGATGCCATGACTGGGTGGCTGGACTTGTTACTCGCCTATTCGATGGCCACACTGTTGAAAGATGCACATACGCTCGACAGCCATCGTGTCTATTTATGGTTTTACTACATTAGATAGAACCTCTTGGTTGAGTTGCTTGTTGCTGCGGTTCGCCAAAATTCGGCTCCTACAAGAACGACAAACAACATACTGCAGTGATTCCCATAGTCTAGGTGCTCATAGTGCTATATATTACTTGTGGCCACACAAGATATATATATATATATAAAATAAGCACACATTTGGGCAACGGCAAATACACACTGACACGGCAACAAAATATAAACAACAGTAGAAAATGTTGCCTAGGAGGCTCATAAAACAGCTACCGCGGCATTACTGTTCTAACTACATACATAATTTATTTCCACACTAGATTGGGGTAAAATTACCGTTTTAACTTCGATCACGTGGTCTGCTGTGTTTATCTCTAGAGCAATTTTGTACATGTTTTCACTCACTTACATTCGCTTGTGGCCACCCAAGAGAGATATATTAAGAGTATGTATTTTTCAATTATAGGGTTAAAAAAGATATATATATATATATATATATATATATATATATATATATATATATAGGGGTTTGCTCGATATGCACCCGATTGTTCTATGCATATGCATAAAGTAGAGACGCCCAACCGATATTACTATAGACGCCAGCTAGCTTGGGTACGCCTAACAACTTGTGGTTGTTGGACACTAGCTAGGGATACAAAGATGTAATGAATATATTACTCACCATCCCTTTTAAACGTAGCACAGCACGTCAACATGAACGGCATACACTTAGTATGTTATTGAGGTCGCCGCTGTGTGTTAAAGTGGACGCGTATGGAGAAGTATGGACCTCAAGACCGCATTCGCGCATCGCGTACCTTGCGTCGTATGCGTTATTTTCTTCGGTTAAGGATTCGACTTTTTTTCTCTTGGGTTGACCGCTGACGTGTTGTTCGATCAAACTCAACGTGACACAGACTGTCACTGTAGCGTCGATGTCCGTCGTTGGCGACAACGGTTGACACTGGATAGTCGATGTGGTCCAGACAACAAAACAAGGCTGGACAACTTATCACCGAACAAATGCGTTCGGCACAACTTTGCCACATCCATTGGTTTGGGCCATTGCCGTCGTCACCGTTAGAATCACTGATAGCCCTGTTGTTTGTTGACATCGATCTCAAGTACCTTGCTTAAAGTGCCGTTCCCACGTCGTCTGAAGCCTTAGAAACTTTAGATCAATGAAGGATTTTTACACAGTCACAGACACACAAGGTCCGAAAGAAATAACGAAAATGACAGAAAGCGGTAACGAACGCAATGTACGCAGAGATCGACACTGTAGTTATGACCAAAAACAACGGAAAGCTAACTACAAACGGCATGGTTTATGCTCGTCTCGTATCGATACGGCTCGTAACAGACATGTTCCAGTCTCTAAGTGGGCGTTCAGATCGAAGCGCACAGATCATCAAGGAGTCGTGGACAGCCAGGAAAATACTACGAAACGTCAGCTTGTAGGTCGGCCGTAGATCGCGTCCTTTTATGTAGATGAGGAGCGCACAATGAGTGTTGATGTTTCGGCGCCCGGATTATTCACACTTAGTTTGCAACGCAAGTCTAAAACTAGATCAGTCCGGCTGGATGGCAGACTGGAACCTCACGCAGTCCAGGATTGGTGTACAGCTGCGCCTGAGCCTTGTGTGTTCACGACTAGTTTGTTAGCCCGCGGTGGTGGCTCTCCTCTCTCACCTCTCTTCGCTAGGCGGCCAGCAACCAAATCCACTTTCGAAGGACTGAGGCCCAAAGACGGCCAGACAAGCCAAGAGGGCAATGCAGCACGAAAAGCCTGCGTGTGAAAACATGCAAAGCTAAAGCTGTCGAGGACCTGACGAGAGAAAAACCCCTTTATTAGGAGAGGGTCTGCAGGGTCGACTATTCGCGCTAGTAATAACCGTGTCGGTCGTAGTATTCCGTGGACGTAGTAATCGTGCTGTTGTTGTTATATAGCGTACGTGGTGGTGGTAATAGTAGTAGTAGTAGTAGGGATTCTACTGCCGCCGCTGTTATGGTGGCGATCCATTTCGAGGGAGACAGACAACTGGCCCATCGGTGGCTAGCCATGAACATAGACGACGCGAGACAGGCAGGGCTAGAGGATAGTGGGGGCAAGAAGAATGATGCCCTAGCCTCGAGGAGAGGTGAACTTCGTCTGCCGCATTGCCCATCGCACTCGGGCTGAAGTGCCCGAAATGGACATGGATGAATCGCCTCGCTTAGTCAGAGTCCCGAACACCCATCTCGCGTCGTTGTGAACCTCGGAGACGGCGAATCGCCAAAAGAAGCACCGAATCCCGCTCTTCTATTTGTTCGGGGGCAGGGGACGCCACACGCTACTTCATCGCTTTCTGTTTCTCGTACACACTCTAAAGCAGGTTAGATTTTTTCGAGCTCACTACGCCGTTACCGAACCGGACAACTAAACTTCACCTGCACCAGGTACCAGCTTCAAGGAGGTGCAGTGATGCGTGGAAGTGTGCGTTGCAAATACATATGCTCCGCCAAAACTACTTTCGTTCTTCGTGACGTCGCATGCTCGAGCATGCTGAAGCGTAAGTATTATACGGCACGTGTGCATAGTTGTGGCAAGCGCAAGTCACAGACCTGTGCATTTCTAAAACATTAGAACGGAAGGTAAATGCATATGGCGGAACGACGAATATAAAGAGAAAGTGGAGATCGTCGGAGGTTTCTGCTATCGACAGCAACTTAGTTGAACACTCTATAATGTATTCGCCCTCACCTAGTGGCATAGAAATGCCCGAGTGGCAAGCTCAGTTTTTCTTCCTGAACAAATCGCCTTAAATCATAGAATAGGAGAAAATGGCCAGAAAAAGGCAAATACAAATGATCAAAGCATTAGTACTACCATCAGTTAGACATTGTAAAAGCTTATTCTTCCTTCACATTCCTCCTCTACCTGGGCTGCGGTGATCTTCATAATCATCAAATGTAGGGACAGCAAACGCCATGCGAAATGCAGCCGTCGCCGCCGACGTCCCTCATTTCGTTGTGTCAGGCCTCTGTAGTTATACCACTGCGCCATGTGGGAACCGTCTCAACGTTGCGCTATGAAGATGGACGGTGTGCAGCCAGTGCAGCCCCTGGCCACCGTCGCTTCCCCATAGTAATTCCGACACCAACGGTACCCGACGGACCTCCTCAACGTCTCGGTCGGCTCGCGGTCGCGAAATAGACGAGCTTATTCCCAGGCGTTATTTGGCGTGCAAATCGGCCTATTTACTAAAGTGGGGCACGCGGAGTAAGCGTGCCCGGAGTCACTATGGTGACGAAGGTGCGCAGCCGTACGCATGACGTATGCTGGCCATTTGCGTGCCGCAGCTAGAAACCTCTCCAAATGAGATGAGCAGCTTAAGTGTCTTTTGTCACATTGGCGTCTGCTCACCGTTCGGTTGGCACACGGTGTAAGCAGGCTCCGTGCGGATTCGGTGTTTTTTGGTCGTTCTTGGCCTGTCTGAGCCTCTACTTTGGTGTGGTGGAACTCTAGAACTTCTGTGCCCCCGATGTGTGTGTCCTGTGACATTTCGTTTGGATCGTTTGTGCCATTTTGGAGTTGGTGTAACTCTGGATTGGCTATATTGTTGGACTTGGCTGTATCGACACGCGTTACCAAATTGGTGCTGTTCGGTCCTGCTTGTTTAAGCGTGACTCTTATTCGTGCGACAGCTGTGTGAAGCTGCGCCTTACCAGCATCGTTTGTAACGTGCGGTGGTAGATTGGCTACGTGCGAAGTGTGAATGCACGTAGCATTCGTCGTGCGTCGCCACGTCGGTTTGTAGTGTGGCTAAGACATGGTGATCAACAAAACTTTAATGGAGCAAAGAATGAAAGCAGCCCTCTCCACAAGGCTGAAGGCTGGTGCAAACCAACGGGTGAAGAGTAGTAAACGTGCGGTAACTATTCGTGACGGAAATGATGATTCGGCACCTGTCGCAGACGTGGCATCCAAGGAGATTATGGCGGCATCATCCCCAGCGGCCGCCATGAGCGAGGCTGGCACATGCAACGCAACGTGCAAGGCTGTTGAATCGGCGCTAGCTCCGGCACCTACTACAATGGAGACAACAGACTGCACCACGAATTGCACGGTGACAGGTGCAGGCGGATCGGGTGCGCCGACTGGAGGGGCTTCAAGTGGCCCAAACGTTGCTGACCAATCAGATAATTCGAATGGCTGGAATCTGGTTGTCAATAAACACGCAGCTAAGCGTATAGACAAAGTACAAGGCCAAATTCAGGCTATACGGGAAGGCGTAATCAAGCGTTCTAAGGGACTTTTTCGAGTTGTGATTGCACGCCGGTCGGAGAGCTTGATAAATGGGGAGCCGACTACTTCGCAAGTACCTTTTACGGAGAAACTATTGCCCCTCTGTAGCGAATTGGCCAGGTTATTTCCTTCAGCCAAACCTGAATCCAAGGCTGGTTTTATCAACTTGTGGTTTAATACTGCAGATGAAGCAAAGGAGGCAGTAAAGATTGACTCAGTCTTGGGCATTCAAGTTACGGCCAAGTGCCACGATTTGGCCAGCTACTGGGCAAAAATTAATGGTGTCGATCGCGGATTTGGCGACGAGGACATTCTAGAAGCTCTTCAAGGCGCTGGCGTTGTCTCAGCCAAAAGGGAGATAATTAAGCGAAAAACTGGTGATGTACTTTCTAGCATTTCCACGGACAGAGTGCTTCTTCAGTTTAATAAATTACCACCAGCTGAGGTCTTTCTGGCTTTCCGCTCGTACAAGGTAGTGATGTCAGCTGGTACCCCACTCTCTTGCTACCGCTGTCTGAGGTTTGGGCATATGGTGGCTAACTGTCGGAATGAACCTGCCTGTCGGCACTGTGGGCAGAAAGGGCATCTTGCCGCTAACTGTAAGAATGAAGCCAAGTGCGTTCATTGTAAAGGACCGCACTCGTCCCTCTCATCGGCGTGTCCAGTGCGTGCCTGCGAGATCGAGAAACGCAAAGTGTTGATGGAATCTAGATTAGTACATCAACTGGCTGTGGAATCTCCAACGGCCGTCTCAGTCAAGGTGGTCGAATCGGTGCCACTGGAGGCAACGGGTCCTGTAACAGAAAGTCCGCAAGATGATTCCAACTTGGCTCAAACTTCTCGCCGATCATATGCGGCCGTGGTGAGATCAGTAGTGGTCGACTCGGCTTCGGGATCCGAGGTACGGGTGAACTTACCCGGTGCAACAGCTATTCCGAAAAACACTGCCAAACCGGTTCCCGAGCCTAAAGCTACAGATCGTTCGCGCTCGACGAAAAAACCCAAGAAGTCCCCTATAAAGAAAGCTGTAGGTAGCGATAAGTTATTGACAACGGTGATTGCGCCTCTCAAAGATATCATAAAAGTGTTTAGTCCAAGAGCGGCACAATGCCTTCAAGAGCTCGTAGATCTCTTAACACCGATGCTAAATGCTCTTTTAAAGCTAAAGTAGTTAACTCATTTGTTTTATATAACTCATGAATTTTAATTACATTGCTCCGCAGTCTCTGGGGAATATCAGAAAGTGTGTGCTCTGGGATGACATTCGCTTAGGTGTTAATTCATTCGCAGCTATCCATATTAATGCCGGTACTGGTGGTCTGCTAAAGCAGGGGCAGCTTGAATCAATCGCTAACCTTATGATTCGGGATGGCTATGGTTTTGATGTCGTTGCCATAAGTGAAACTTGGCTAAAAGACTTGGACTGTCCCACTCACGGAATTAGTGGCTATAACTTTATCACTGCCTGCAGAAATGATCGTCCTGGAGGTGGAGTCGGAATTTTTGTAAAAAACACTTCTGCAATACTCTCCTTTAGATCCCTTTGTAGTCCCGATGGTCATGTCCAAGCGGTTCGTATTCATGTAAAAAACGATCGAGGGTTTGAGGGGTTTATAATAGCTTTTTACTCATGTCGTGTTAGTCACAGTGACGTGCTGCTAGATACCCTTGAAGCTTTATTGCCGCGAAGTAGCAACCTGCCTTGCATGCTAATGGGGGACTCGAATATCAATATTTTAGCTAACCCTCCTCCTATGAAATATCTATCTTTTTTTATGGCGAGGGGGTTTGTTCACACAATAGATAGGGTAACCCGTCCCAGCTCAGCAACCTGTATAGATCATATCGCTATAGCTAATTGTTCTGTTTTTAGTTCTATTGAGGCAGCTGTGTTAGAGACCCCATTATTTTCAGATCACTATCCGATCATTATCTCTGTCAACGACGGTCAACCCGTTTCGGTTGTACCTGGGAGGGACATACCCATTTTGCATAGGCGGCATGATCAGAGCAGTATTGATGTATTTTTTGACTTGGTACGGCGGGCCTCCTGGATCAACGTCTATGAAGCTTTAGATGTAGATTCAGCTTTCGAAGCGTTTCGGGCTACCGTGAGCAAGATTTATGACAAAGCATTTCCTAATATTAGTCTGGACGGTCCTGGTTCTTCTCGAGACAGCCACACATTCTCTTTTTCCCCGGGGCTTTGTCGGTTGAGGCACACAGTGAACAAGCTTTATCGAAGGCATCGTAAGCACTTGACGCCTGAGACAAAAAAAGCGTACTCATGCGCTCGAAAACGGTATTTACGCGCTATTTGCCTAGCCAGAGAGGCTTTTTATAAAAATCGGTTTAATGACATTAAATCGGACTCGCGGCGTTTGTGGAAATATATTAACAAAGCCTGCGGTAGAGAGCTTTCTAAGGCAGAGCTTCCATCAGTCTTAACTTCCAGCACGGGTCAGACGATTAGTGAATCAAAGTCGATCGCCGACGAACTAAACCTACATTTCGCTACGGTTGGATATAAAACTATAAACTTGTTAAATCCGTGTACTGATGGGCACGGCCTTGACGAATTATGGCCAAAGGAGGCCAAATCATTTTCATTGCCTCGGGTACAGGCCTCTGATGTTGAGAGTGTGATAAGGAACTTGAATGCTAGCTGGGCTTGTGGAATCATAGGTGTTCCGGCTAAATTGTTAAAAATAGCTTCTTCCGTTATTGCAGTTCCTTTGGCAAGAATAATTAATCTATCTTTTCAACGCGGCTACTTTCCTAGATGTCTGCGATCTACCAACGTAATCCCATTATACAAGGGTAAAGGGGATAGGTGTCTTGCGTCCAGCTACCGTCCTATCTCAGTTGTTGACTATATTTCAAAGATCTTTGAAAAGTTAGTGTTACTGAGCCTAACTCGTTATTTAAAGGGCATTAACTTCCTTTCATCAGACCAATTTGGCTTTCGTAAAAACCGATCGACAGACTTAGCCCTTGCACATCTGTGGCAGCATGTGGTTGACTCGGTCGAAATGGACCAGCCTTGTTTGGGCGTGTTCCTGGACGTGGCGTCTGCCTTCAATTGCCTTGACCATGGATTGTTTACCCAGATGTTGACCCACTTGGGCTGCACGGTCTCTACAGTTAGCTGGTTTAGATCCTATCTTGAGGATAGATCTCAATCTGTAAAGGTTGGGTCTGTTCAATCTATTTGGCAGCTTGTTGACTTGGGTACTCCACAGGGCTCGGTACTTGGTCCCTTTATGTTTCTTATATTACTGAACTTCATACTCTTGAAAATCAAGCACGATAACCTGGGAAAGGCGATAGCTTTTGCTGATGACACGACAATCTTGTTTCGGCTCGACCCGGGCAGCGTTTCTAGTGGTATTAGCACTTCCCTTGAGTTAGTTGAAAAAGTTGTTAAAGTTTTCAATGAGTACGGATTGGTTGTAAATACAAGCAAAACCAAAATCTTAGTATTTCGACCCGCTAGAAGGCTGCTTCAATTGCCCGATAGTTTTCAACTGGGTGCTAATACGGTACATCGTTCCCAGGCGGTGAGGTGTCTCGGTTTGGTATTGCATGAACATTTATCCTGGCATTCTCATATAGATCAACTGATACCAAAGTGTTATGCAGTTATTGCAACTTTGCGAAGATTAAGGCAGGTGGGGGTTCCCGTTGAGGGACTTTTAACGGTCTACAAGGCCCTGTTTCTATCTATTTTATGTTATGGTGTTCTCTTGTGGGGTGGTGGGTACAGAGGCATTCTTCGAAGGGCCCAGGTGATTCAAAATGATGCACTTCGCGCCATCTTCTCTAGACGGCGCTACGAGTCAGTTAGTGATCTGTTTGCTGCTTATGACCTTTTACCAGTCTCAAAAATATATTTTCTTAGAGTGGCCACGCTTGCCTACAAAACCTCTCGTGGTTTACTACCGGAGGATATAGTATTTCCCTTGGTACCTAGGCGAAGAAGGCAACTGCGTAGAGCGACAGTATTTGTGATACCGCGGACCAAAAAGAAACTTAGGTCTCATTCCCTATTGTGTCGGCTGCCGCATGTTTGGAGCGCTCTACCAGGACGCATACGATCTCTCTCCTCTGTGAGTATATTTGTGCGGGAATTAAAAAAGTATCTTGCTACCGGCTCTGGTATAACAGATCGGTGAGGGTATTAGCAGGCGTTGTGAAGTGAAGAGTTGTGGAGATGGAAATTGATTCATGAGTTATAGGAGCCACCATACAAAGGGTCGGCAATACTGTTGTGACGAGCGTATCTCATTGCTACAATGTTGAGTCACACTGATGAACTGATCACCGGTTTACTGTGTACACACCTGTATATATAACCATGTGACTGTGTAAATCACTCTATTTTATGAAATGAATTTTTTTTTCTCGAAAACTTAAGCATTTGTAATGCAGTTTCGCAAATAAACCACGTTTTGAATCTGAATCTGAATCTGAATCTGTCACGCTGATTTTCCCTTTTTGCTTCCCTTTTTTGTTCTGTTGATTTTCTGTTTCATTGCTAGCCTGCTACGGCTGAACAGTGACATTGACACGGTGCGAGCCGTTGGTCGGGCGGTCGAGGACGACAGCTCGTCTCACTGTGTAGGAGTAGAATATTTAATCATCCATAATTAAAGAAACAATTCGAGAGCAGAACTGGACAGGTCGGCTGTCAGGGGTGCCGGGCGCACTGAGGTAAATCCCAGAGGGGTGGTGGACGACAACAGGCGGCCAGCCTTGCCCCAACGCCTTGATGCTAGTTTGTCTTGAAGTCCCCCATCAAAAATACTGTGAGAAAGAAACTTTCTTGTTTTTCCTTATAGCAGTTATGGTTGTTACAAATTATTTAAACTATTATTCCTTATCAGCAGGTATAAAATAATATATCATTTAGAAGAAGACCGGTGATCACAGCACTAGCTGGTAGATAATCGCATTACTGAATACCCAAATATAGCTCGGCTTTAAATGAGTCTTGCTTTGGTAATATATCTGATACCTGACCAGAAATAGGAAATATAATTTATCATTATGCATTCATGGAAAAAGAGGTATCGGTTTATTGGTATTAATCGGTTTTAGCTCGTCATAGGCCAAGCCGTCAAAAATTTTACAAAACGGGGACACGCATATGCCGTCTAATTGAACCAGGACGTGCTATGTTCGGATTGGATTAGAGAATGTGCGTGTAATATTTGTATGTTCCGAACATACTGTCGAATTGTTCAATTTAAGTTCTTCCTGAATTCAGGAGTGAGTTTTTAATATTTGAAAAATAAAATCTCCATTCAGATAAACGGTGCGTTGCACTCAATAACAGTTTTGAGCTAGAACCTTATTTTCATTTATATTAGCGCTGTATGATTATTATGAAGATATTAATGATGTAAAATATTATTAAGCTTACCTAACAACAGAAACTCTGGAAAGCTTTAAATTGAACATGAGGGTAGCCCGTGTTTTAATATATATATATATATATATATATATATATATATATATATATAACTGTTCAAATTTGAGGGTTATTTATATATATATATATATATATATATATATATAACTGTTCAAATTTGAGGGTTGAGAAGAATTGATTAAGAGCCGACATTAGAATAAATTTACACAAGATCAACCATCGATGCGGAAAGGCTGCGCAAACATTATTTGCTGACGCCTCGAAAACCTAAGTTAACTGGGAAACGGCAAATGTTCGTTATAGAGACAGGCGACATAAAAAATCACAGGCAAGTGAGAAAGCTGGTCAAACGTTTATAAATCCTATTAAATAAAAATAAGAACGTTACCTGTCTAGAACTGTGGAGTTTCCAGGCAGGTATATAGGCACAAGTCGCATTATGTAGATCATGTGCTTTGCATCCGCTAGTTATCGTCTTCCTGCATTACTATTCATGCGGAACACCGCGAAATTGGCTATAAAGTCGTGCAGTAAATTGGAAGAATAGTCAACAAAAGAGGGTAAAATATGATTCGCACTACGTTGTCTCAAAAATCAGCCGTTTCTTGATGCCCATTATAGATATATATATACATTTATATATACAAAACGTGGACCTGCCTCTTTCGGCGGCACAATGTATCACAAATAGCAATAAATCTTAAGAAATACATAGATTATCTGGCTGAGCTTTGCAGACTGTTTGTCTGTCAGTCTCGCATCGTACGTCCGTTGCACGCAACACGATCTGTTTGAGAAGTGCAGCCATCAAATAATGGGTTTCGAACAAATATCGCGTATCACGCGTGCACAGGTTGTCGCTGCAAGCAACTGTAGAGTGTAATTGAACGTCGACTACCGGCGACTACAGCAGCCGCTGCTACTGCCATCATTTGCCCTCGATACTCCGCAAGGGCTTTGAGGGCAACCCGGTAGTGTGCACGGAGGACGGGGGGCATTTATCGTGCACGCAACCATGTGGCCAAAGGTGCCTGTATATCCTACTCAGACCTGAGTAGAAAAATGGCCCGAAGTGAACGGCGGGCCACAGATTGTACCTCATTTCCAATCACCAGCACACACACACCCACAACAACTTACCAACACGCACGCAGAGACCTTCACAAGTTTTTTGGCGCTTCGTTTCTTTACGGCCAATTGCAGGTGGAGCAAGCAGCATATTAGAAGAGAAGGAACGACCGACGAAGGGAAACACTGTTTGGGCGGGTTTGTGGCGAACACATGATTTCGGCTGTACGATTCGAACGGCCGCAATCTTCAAGTGCAAGCAGCAGAGGAGGCGGAAGAGCGACGAGGCGCACTCGAACCGGCCACCACCGGCCTCAGCTCCTAATGGCTTTTTTCGTGTAAATATATAGCTGCATTCAGTTGCAACGCACCGCACTGCACCTAACCAATAGCCGCACCTCCTTGCCGCTGTTGCTGCTATTGCGGCCGCAGTTGTCCCTTGTGGTGGTGGTGGTGGTCAATCTGTTCTCTAGGTCGGAACTCGGCCCAAATACTCTAAGCAACTTTTGCAGCATCCGTCACAGTCGCCAGTGGCGGCGGCGACACCAGCCACGCGGAACACCGTACGAGAACCCAACAGTAGCGACACCAACCGATCAGTCTCAGCCAAACCTAACTCCACCTTCTCCTCTCTTTTCCCCTTCTCGAACATGGGCCACTGAAACGTCATACTGTAGGAGTAAAATTAGTAGGTGCCGCCAATATCTACGCTCGCTAGGCGCATGATGTCACAACTTACACACGCACATTCCGTGCTCACAACTAGATAGACTTACGGCTGCTGTCTATACTGGTCGAGCCCGGTGGCGTGGTGCATTCGCACGCGCCTCGCAACTGGAGGAGACGCATAGGTTCACGGGTTTGATCCCCATCGTTGCACATTTGTATTTGTGAGGTCCGTCTTGCGAAGCAATGCGAAAGCAAACCCGTGGACGTCAATTTTTGGCTGACGGTCAGCCCGAAAAAGTGTTTCTCTTATCTCTACAGATACATACGAGTCTAGGAATATTGCCTCTGCTTGTTGCATAGCTTGCGAGACTTAGGCCGAACGCTCCGCTCCCGGCGTTTTTTTGCGGAAGCTAGCGGAGGAAGAAGCTGAGAACTGAAATCTAGTTCTGGGCGTCGAAAATACGGTTGACTGTCTTGATTAGGCTTTGCAAACCTGCAACGATGCCGTTACGTTAACGCCTGAAAAGTAAACGAGAGGTTTAGAGAGCACCCGCGTTTGACGCTATGGTGCACTTACTGGACTTCTGGTGAGATAAGATAAGGTCCTGCTTATGCTACGCTCCGAGAGCTTAGTGTTTAGGAAAATCGCAAATTAAAGCTAAGTGAAAAGCTTCCCTCGTGGAAAGACGATCTGGATAGCCATACGTGGCAAACGTATCATGCCGCTGACATAGCTGGTGGCATCGTTTGTTCGATCCGACCACGATATCGATTAAGGGGCCATCTACATCCTTTTGCGAGCCAATCTATGCATTGATATATCGTAGCAACCTCAACACTTCTGTAGTAGCCCACACCCCTCGTTACGCTGCTGACGAGGGGTGTGGGCAACACGGTGTAGCATTAGAAAACCACCACACCATTAGGAGCAGAAGCAACGGCAACCATAACAACAACAGCGTACAAATTGCCAGATGGGCGCCACACTCAGGCTGAGCACTGGGTGGGGGGGAAGGGCGCTACCGAATGTCCCTAGCTTCTGACAACAGCACCACTGGTGAATTGATTTACTTAATCGAAGCCGCAATTGTATCCGTAGTAGCAGGAATAATTGTAGTTGTAAAGGTATTATTGGCCATCGCTGAAGACGCAACACTGTACGACTTCATGTCACGCTCATCGATACAATGATGACAGGAAAGTCGACGATGTGAGCAACGTTTTCCACAACCAGGTGGTGTGGCTTCCGAGTACTTCCGAGCAACAGGAGCCATTCTTTACCATACAGTCAGCCAGCCAGTCAGCTAGATCTGCAAAGTCTACACGGAAGTCCGCTGCTTAGATGCGCATCATGAGCATCGTATATGTATGTAGCAGTAGCTGGGGTATCGGCACGTATGTATGGTGGTCTTGTGTCTACTAGACGGAGGACGTGTACGAGGCAACGAGAAAAGGAACAGAAAGAAGCCCGCGTACGGGCGAGCAGGAATAAGGACAGGAGGGCTTACGACGTTTGTCTATGTGTCGATGCCGGCCGGCTAGCTGGGGTGTTTGGTAATGGGGGGTGGTATGGGGGTATGGGGTGCACGCACGTACGCACGCACGCACGGACCGACGCATTCCCACGCGTGTGAATAGAGCGGTGTCATAGATAACTGGAGATTGATGACGTCGTTGTCGGCGCCCTGTGCGAATGAATACAGCCGCTGTTGCGTCGGCTGCTGCTGCTGCAGGACAGCCGGGCTGTTGTTGGTTGCCGGGAGCGGGCGGCGGGACCCTTATCATCCCAGTCTTGCCCTGTTATTCTTTTTCGCTTTTCTTTTCTTCGGCTTTCTCTTCGTTTTCTCTCTCTCTCTTTCTCTGTTGGTCGTTTGTTTCCTTCTTCCGTTGTCTTTTGGGTGCTTCCCCCCGTCATCGTACGTTAACGAAGACGACGACGAGAACGATGACGATGACGTTGGCGGCCACCATGAGCACAAACAACACAGCAGATCGTTGGATTATCGCAGATCCAAAGTCGGACGAAGCCTTCCTACGGACGAAGCCTTCCTTGCATGTTCCGTGCCGCGAGTTTACCAGCGTGCTTCTGTACGGTCGGTCGTCGGTCGACACTCGCTGTCTACTGAGTTGATAGAGGGATTCGAAGGGCGGAAACAACGGTGATGATGATGATGATGATGATGATGGTGATGTGACGGTCAGTGATGATGCTAGACCTGCTGAGGACGACGAGTCAAGGCTGGCAACAACGCAAACTGATGTAGCCGTTGAGTTTACCAGGCATCTCGTCGATTCGATCGAGCAAGTATACCCCCTCCCCCGCGCGCTAGGGCGAAATATCAGTGAAACAGATCGGAGATGAGGCAGGCGAGGGAGAGGCGAAGAGAAACAGCGCGAAAAATGAAGAGCGAGTGAAAGGGAGAGCTTGACAGTGACGTACGCAAATTATGAAGCAGAATCGTGCAACGTTATTCAGGTCTTATTAGTCTCGCGTGAACAAACAGCAGGGAGGCAAAAGTGACACCGGCAGTCGGCTGCAGTCGAGCGTTATGTTCAAATAACTCGGGTTTTCTGGCGGCGGTGCCGGCTCTGGCTCGTACGCCAAATGGACGCAAGACGTCGGAAACGCAGCCTCTCTCTACAGCGTGGTAACATTAAAGAACATTAAAGACATGAAGGTGCTAGTAGATGTATTTGCGATACCCAGCCTTAGGTAGGTTTCAAGCAAGCTTAAACTTGTTCGCGCTGATGCGGCTTACAGCTGCCGCCGACATTCAAGATTGACTAAAGACAATCATAACAATAATAACGATAATAGTAATAATAATACTAATAAGCTATAATACTTATCACTATTTTGGATTACGCAAATGCAAATTCAATGGCATATAATATATACACTTTTCAGTAGTTTGTCATGTAATGCCGGTGTTACTGCGCGGTGCTACTAGTGCATCAATTGACTTGCACCGAAAGCTGCAGCACATGGCTGCAAACGAAATACAAGCGAGATCCGTTTGGTGGCGGTAACATCTCCATGTTTCGCTTCTGCGGCCATGCGCGAGTTTAGTGTCACGGCTTATTCAAAGCGTGATAAATTAGAGACTTTTTAGAGTCAACACACAACACGGATATAAATAACACTACGTAGAAGTTTGTTTTGTTTTTATAATTTCCTATCCGAAGTTAGATCAGGTATTTGCTCAATGTACTGTCCTGCTGTAAATATTTCTTTTCAGCTCTATTGTGTAAGGAATTGGGCTATAAACCTGCCATATTGAGACCATGGCAACGAATGCCACTGATGCTTAGTAGAAAGCGTATGAGAAAGTAATCCATGTTTGGAATTATTTCAGGCAAATGACGCTGACGCCGCCATCTAACCAGTCAACGTTAACCAGCGCAAGTTAGTCAATGACACTCGCTAGCAAGTGAAACCAGCAAATATATATATATATATATATATATAAAATTGACCTTTAACCCGTTTCCGGATTTCGTAATGCACAATCAGGACAACATGTGCTGTGACAACACTGCAATCGATAAGCGCCATCCGTCACTTAAACGACGAAGTTACGTTGGACTAACGCCAAAGCAACAGCGACAGCAGATCAAGTCGACGTAATCGACGATTGACCATGTCGTTTTTTCAGCGCGACTACACAGAGAAAGCGACATGCATTGTATATGCATAATAAACGTCGCGAGAGGAGACTTACTTTAGTAGACCCAGTGTCCAATGATGCACAGATACGCACAGATGCGAATGGTGCCTTCATCAGAGGGGGCTCAATGCTGCCTGATCAAGCTTAACCAAGCATTCATCTCGAGTAGTAGAAAAGTTCTCCTTTGACGACATTTTGCAGTTAAACTTACGCTCAAAGTTTTGTCTGCTCCCTCTCTCTCTGTCTCTCCCTGTCTGTGCCAGTAACTGCTTACTCCCCCTGTTCGCTCTGACTATGTAGCTTTTGTTGTTTTCCATGGCAGTTCATTTTGTGGCTGCTATGTTCCACTTCTCTCTACAGTTCCTGCACGCTACTATCCGTCTCCTTAGACGCTGCGCAGAGAAGAGTACAAGCAAGTCCTTTTCCCCCGGCTGTTCAATTCGGTGTCCCTACACCAAATCTACTCGGCCGTAGGTTATTCGTGAGCATAGCATGGCTCGATAGCAGTCTTTGTTACGGCGGGACAAAGCTCAACGTAGCGTCGTTTTCCTTCTGTTGAACAAGGAATGCTTTACATGCACATCGGTCTTAGAGCAACCAAATACGGCCGCTTCCAGTGTTGCGTGTCGTGCTTTATTTGTGTCCGTATACGTGCACTGATTGCGACAAGCGACGTGCATCGAATTGAAGTATAAATAAATACTGCGTGCATATACTATTATATTCTGGGCAAGATCTAGCATAGGCTAAAGGAAAACATCTTGCCAACTAAATTAGCCGCTGAGTAAACGAAAGTGACCTACGATAAATGAGAAAATCTGAGCGGCAACTTCTCAGACTCTTGCCCTGAAAATCAATGACGCGTTTAGTTGAGCGCTTAGTTCACGACTTAGCTTATTTTTATTAGTGAATGACATTCACGCACACTATTTGTATTGAAACATCTGCTCTCCTTGTTTTTCCATTGATAGCAGTTCACATTGTGTCACCCTTACCATAGATCAGCGATTCCCAGTGAACTACATAGTGAGTAAAACACGTAGTCGAAAAACATGATTACGACTCGCCTTTAGACAATAGACGAGCTAATATTTGCATTGCTATTCGAGAACACGTTTACGCGTCAGTACAGCACATACAAAAAAGACGTTTAGCGTATCAAGCAAAAGATTTAACTGATCCACACTTGCCGGAAAACGGGAGTTTAGGAAGCAGCATTACTCCAAGTACTACTGTTTGTGTTTAAGATTGTTCTACCTTGAGAGAGAGAAAATAAATAAATTCATATATGATTGATTGATTTATTTTAATTTGCTTGCCTGGCAAGTGTAGGTGCATTATCACTCGCTTTATTTATATAACGTTGCTGTGTGAGCACAACATCATCATCTGTTTATATGTACGTTGTGCGATTAAGGTCTACAATTTATATATATATATATATATATATATATATATATATATATATATATATATATATATATATACAAAAAAGTTATATATACGTTTGCGCAATAAACCCGTGAGAGCCGGAAGGCAAGGGACAGACAATCAGTTTGTGCTAACTTATCAGCTTGGCTGATACGTATCTAATAGCCGCATACCTGACAAAGGCATAATGATGAAATACATCGTGTAAATTGCATTATAGATACCTGACACGGTGTAGCTGCCGGTTTGGCAGCCGAGTAGCCACAATGCAGGCAGCTCTCCTCGACACCAGGCGCGAACCATCGTGGCTGGCACCCGAAATCACTAATGCATAAAAGTAATTGTTATAGCAACAACAACAACAACAACACCGACAACACCAGACGCAACCGGAGGTGTAGCGAAGAGCTAGCTATTTGTGTCAAATGGCAACATATTTTTGCCGTAACATATCGCTGCAAGAACTCCGCGTGCCGCGCTCAATGGCGATTGTGAAGAGCGAACAACATCTGTCAACACGTGTGCCACATAACTCTGCACGCTTGCTACTACTTGCATGCAGCGCACGCTTGGCAATTTTCCCACGTGCCACGGCGTAGCTTTTTCCGTAGAACGAAACAGAACCATCCGAGTCTCAAAGTCCACCGAGGAGCAAGGTTTACTGTCGGTCTTGGTTTAGTGCTCTATCTCTCACTCTTTCTCACATTGTTCGTTCCGTTTTTCCCCGTTGCTGAGCGCAATAACCACAGCCATAAACAATCAGAGCACACAAGTAAACTGATCGATCGATTAAGTATCCTTGGCGGCCGGCGGGCGCTGCCACCACCGAATTTTGCTTGAGTCGAGGTGAAGTCAGTGAACTACTGTTTGTACGATGCGCTATAAACTAGTTCGCTTGGTAGATAGTAGCCAGCAGTCAGCTGTAGCTCGATCGGTAATAGCACTTATAAGGAGAGAATTGCCAACCCTACAAACTATTAGCACGCTGCTGCTGCTGCTACTACTACTACTATTACTATTACTATTACTATTCGATGTGCTGTGAATGCGTACGCGCGACTCTCACCGACTTTGCTGGCGAGAGCAGCACCGGTCGAATTCAAGAATCAAGAACGTGCGATCTCTTCCTTATGGCTACCCGAACCGAACTTAGCCACAAAGTACAGAAAGTAAGGAAGGGAGAGAGAGAGAGATAGAGAGAGAGAGAGAGAGAGAGAGAGAGAGAATAAGAGATGAAAATTAGAGAAGAAGACGAAGGCAAAAACGAGCAGGAACAGAGCCAAAACACGGGAGAGGGAAATGATCTGGAAAGAGGAATGCTTAGCGGTTCTGGTCGCGGTCCGGTTCATTCTTGCCACAGGATCATCCATTCACCTGGACCACCAGCACCACCTCATCATCATTCCACGACTATTGACGACAGTCTTCACTCAGTTGGGCCCCATGGGCCCGATCAGCGCAGACCTGCGGTATAAGTTGGGCTCTCTCTCTCTTTCTCTATCGCCCTCTCTCTATCGAGACGATAGTGTGGAGTTGGGGGTGGCCAAAGTCGTCTCTCGGGAACAACGACGACGCCCTTTCTTCCTGCCGAGCCGCCCGCGTGCGTGGCTGTCTGGCTGTGTGTGTCTGCCTACCGGCGTAGCTACCAACTTACAGCCCACGGTGCGCTGGTGCGTGGGTCCGTGGAGAAACCCGGGCGAGAGCAACGACAAGCCGTCACTCAGAAGGGAATTCTTGTCGTGTTCGTCGTCAGCGTCATCATCGTCGTCGTCGCCGTCGTCGTCGTCCAAGTCTAACAGAACCCGTGACGCTGCTTCTGCCTCATCTTCTTCCATTTTGTGCCTGTTCATCGACGATGCGCCACCATTTGCGCAACTATTCGCTTTGTCTAGCTGCTCTATGCTCTAAGCTGCCCTTTTCTATCTCTGGTTATTCTTCTGATACTCGGACTCTGACAGCAGCAACAACGACAACTTGAGAAGGCCAAAAGCAGCAAAGGAGCCGTAAGAGCAGCAGCAGCAGCACTAATAACAACAACAACAACAGCAGCAGCAGCAACAACAGCAACAAAAACAGCAACAACAACAACAACAACAACAACAGCAACAAAAACAGCAACAACAACAACAACAACAACAACAACAGCAACAACAACAACAACAACAACAACAACAACAACAACAACAACAACAACAACAACAACAACAACAACAACAGCAACAACAACAACAACAACAGCAACAACAACAACGGCGGCGGTGGCGGAAGAATAAAGCAAAGCGCGTCTTTCGCTCGTATTCTAGCCGGCAATGCGCTAGAGCCATGATGCATGTTGTACGTACATCGCGTATCGGACCTGATCTTCCCGCGGGCCATAACAGCAGAGCTGCGTAGGCAGAGCTGAGGAAGGTGCATTGTTGGCCGGCCAAGAGGTTTCCAGCCGCCGCAGTGTTGGTCTTAACGGTTCTCTTCCTCTCTCTCACTCTCTTCCTATATATATATATATATATATATATATATATATATATTTATATATTATTTTTATATTTTTATATATATATATATATATATATATATACATATATATATATATATATATATATATATACACGTATCTGTGTGTGTGTTTTGTGCTGATGATTGGTGCAGTGCTAACTGTCGTTCACCTGCGTATAGTGGCGCATTAGTTCTGCTGCCATAGAACAGGTAGAGAGCGATGAGGAGATCAAGACAAGAACGTACAAACAGATAGCGGAAAAAGCACGAAAGGAAAGAAGGCGAAGAGGGGGAAATAGAGAAATAGAGGGGGGGGGGGAGACTGCTAGTCGAGTAAAGATAGATTTAGATCAAAACAGAGTGTTTGCTGTTTTGTAGAGCTGGGGAAGTGGAAGAATCGCCTTCTTTCTCTATCTAGCAGGGAGGCCTCCGGGAATCCGGAGTTGGTGGTTGCATCGGCAGCCACAACGGCGGAGGAACTGCCAGTAGCAGCAGCAGCTACGGCATTCCGACTCGCGTAGACGGCGCTGCTCTACTATAATGGGTCGCCCGCCCGATGTACGCGCAGGCGAGTGTGAGCGGCGTTCATTGAACGGCGTGTCACCTCACCGCAGCCTCACCCCCGTGGCCGTCACAAGCAAGACACACACGCATACATTCATACACACTTACGAACATGCTCAAACACACACATTTAGCCCCCCCCCCCTGTACACAACCCTGCACACATAGTCCTATTGACAAACCCTACACACATACCGCTATACACAACCCTTACCACATAGCCCTATACACAACCCCTTGACACATAGCCCTATACACAACCCCTTGACGCATTGCCCTAAACACAACCCCTGCACACATAGCCCTATATACAATCCCTGCGCACATAGCCCTATATACAACCCCTGCGCACATAGCCCTATATACAACCCCTACACACTTACTCTATACACAACCCCTACACACTTACTCTATACACAACCCCTACACACATACCCTATACACAACATCTACACCCTCCCCCCCCGCTCTCTATACCCATACATGGAGTCGCCATACTGACACAGCCGGTATGCTGGTATTACGGTTGCGGTGGCAATCTGCCGAAGTATGGTGCAAAAAGGCTTAGAGCTCAAGAAGCTTAGGTTGTGTTATTTTTGGGTACAGGCACGCCAAGCGGTTGAAGAGCGTCCTGGAACAACGGTCATGTTGTGGACGCACCGAGATGACATGGATGGGATGGACAGAGCAGAACGCAGCAGAGTTAGCGGCAGAGAAGGGGGGGGGGGCGGAGAGAGTGCGAGGCTGTCGATGTGTGCGGGCGGTCGGCGGTTTCGACTGAAGGGCGTACGCAATAGAAGAAGCTCTACCTCATACACAGAGCGCAAAACTCTGCACATGGTGACGATAGTGTAATGATGATGATGATGGTGATGATAGTGATGATGATGTTGGTGGTGGTGGTGGTCGTCGACGAATGCGAATAATGACCAACCAACTTACTTCTAAACTAAGGTCTGTCACGCCCCTCAGACGAACAGATAGATGATAGAACGAAAATGGGGAGGCGACAGAAAGACCGGATACGAGCACAGGAGAAAGAGCGAACAACGAGGGAGATGACGCTCACGCGTCTTTGGCCACGTTCATTAACGTCGCTTAGTGTAGACGCCGCCGCCACTACAACAACTACAGTAGCAGCAACAACAGCAGCAGCAACAAAAACAACAACAACAACAAAAGTAGCAACAACAACAGCAACAGCAACAACAACAACAACAACAACAACAACAACAACAACAACAACAACAACAACAACAACAACAACAACAACAACAACAACAACAACAACAACAACAACAACAACAACAACAACAACAGCAGCAGCAGCAGCAGCAACGACAACAACAACAACGATAACAACAACAATATGTGTCGGCGTTGTTGTTGTAGTCCTTATTGTTGACATTGATACTGTTGTTGTTCCTATTGTTGTTATTTTGGTTGTTGTTGTTGTTGCGGTCGTCGTCGTCGCCGGCGGCGGCGGCAGCTGTGGGAAAAGCTACTCTAGCTACCACCGTTGTTAGCCGCAACAGCATTCCAGATGTGAACGAAGAACGAACAGTCTCGGTCCAACCACAGTACACCACCACACTCTGTGGACATCGATTAAAGCTTGCAGACCTAGCGGAGCTAAATCATATAAAATAGGAGACGCGCCACAACCACGTTTCCCGCTTTATAGCGGGCCGTGACGTAGTGACGCGTGACGAATGAGCTGATACGGACACACGCAATGAAATCTAGTTTTGGCGTAATAAACACACTACTTTCCAGATAGAGAGAGAGAGATCATAGCTAGCCGTAAGTGACTTTAGTCGGCGGGCGAAGTCGGATTGCAGGTTATCCGCGCGTGCGAAAATGCTGATGATAGAGCACAGGGTTGGATTGCACAATTTCTATCGCTGCACGATTTACTACAGACTCAATCTAAGATCTAAACGTGACAACAGAGAAATAAAAATATAGGCATAGCATGCATAATAACAACGAGATTCATTCAATCTCGTTGGCAAATATAGCTGATGCCCGTTAATCCGGTTGCAGTTTTAGCAGTGCAGCGTTTCGATATCAAAGTAAATCCTCTCACCTTAGGATCACATTGGACCATAATTGGCCGATAAAAACCATCGAACCAAAAAAGTTGGATTATTATGGTGCATTTCTCAACGGCGAATGAATGATGCCATCTACAATGAAGCTCTCTGCTCAGCCGGCGCTCTGCACTTGTCCGCAGTGGCGGCGTAAGCGCCGTATCTCAGTCGCCGTATTTATTCTGCAGTGTTTGTTTTCGCTTGAAGGTCATTGCGTTGCAGCCGCCGCAATATTATTTTTGATGGCCTGGACCTAGAGCTGATGTAGTCTGTTCTGTCACGTTCGCTGGGGGACAATTGTTTACACCCCGTTATGAGTTAAATAATGTATTTGATCAAGCCGCTTGGCATCGGTAGATTATAGCTGTTCTGTGTACTGCCAGGTTGGGCTTATGCATATTTTGCATTTTCTAAGCGACAAAACTGGGCAGAACCTACGCAGGATCATACACAAACTCACACACAAATACACACCAAAATATTTGACCGCCGCGCTGAAGCCACCGGAGCCGCACGTCCCTCAGGCCTCTGTGAACGAACCCCCGGCCCGGTGGGTGGCGTCGTCTGACGAATGCGAACAAATAAAAGCAGCATATCGATATTTTGGGTGCACTTACGAGAAATGTGGACTATTCCAGCGGCCGTAGGGGGCCGTAGGAGACCACACGAACTGAAGAGATCTATTTTTCCGCATCTTCTTGTCTATTTTGTCTATTTTTTTTTGTAGTGTTTTTTAACCCCGATCTACGTACCGGCCCGTCTGCCTGGTTGCCTCTGGTGGTATCTGCAGCCGGGCACCAAGCGCGGCGCGTTTTATTCGCCCAACCATCTAGCAGCGGGATGAGCGAGATACGCGTTGTGGGGTAACTTCCTCCCCTCCCGCCCCGGCAAACCCCCAGTTTTGCATTCGCTGCTTGCTCGCTTGTCTTAGTGCTGGGGCAACCGTTCTGCGTGGTTAAGATAGGCGTCGTGCGTAGTTGCGTGCGTGCAGCAAGCACTGCTGCTGCTATCGGCCGGTGCTGTGGCTGCTGTGTCTGAGCAGGAGGCAACGAGTCCAATATTCATCATCAAAATCCAATTGGCTTACCAATACCGTCGTCGCCGTTTTCCACCATCTATTGCCCCTTTTCACCGGCCCCTTGTACCGTCGCCCTCAAGCCCTCAGCCCAGCCCGACACCAGCCAGCCCCCCGAGGTTGAGTCGTGAGCCGCGACCAGAGTCGCAGACAATCCCGGGGGCTGTCTGAGCCCCGGCGGGCTCTTCTTTCTCGAAGAGCTGTAGTTCCGTGCTCGAAAAAGCCAGCCGTCGATTCGAAAATAGCAGACAGGCAGCCGGTCCACCCGGACCGGCCGATATTTCGCCGATGGGCAGACGCGCGAGAGAATCGGTTGGCATCGGCATCTACAACGACGGCTGCTGATGCTGCAAATGGGCACAGTATAGTAATAGATGCCGTAGATGCCGTTGTTGTTATTGTTGTAGGCGCCTTCGTAGCTGTTGTTGTTGCTGTTGTTGTTGCTTTTGCTATTGCTGTTGTTGTTGCTGTTGCTGTTGTTGTTGTTGTTGCTATTTTTGCTACTGTCGTCGTTGTTGCGGTTGCTGTTGTATTATTGATTGCATACGTAGAATCTGCTGGTTTCTGGCAAAACCACGTGTCCTCTCTCTGTTGGAGTTTGAGTGAGCAAAGGCAAATTCACGCGCCAATCACGTTCGCCCGCAACCCGTCCCTAGCGCGGTTTGCTAGTGAAGACGAGTTTAATTGATTTCAAGTCGTCGGTCAAGGTAGACCTAACCACCTTACGGCCGATCGGCTTGGAGCTGCTGATTCCGATGGCGATGCTGATGACGACGACGACGAAAAAATGCTGCGCTAGAGATAAGCAAAATACGAATTTACACGAAACTTGCATGTACGCGTCCGTAGTCCAACGGACGCGTACATGCGTTGTAATTTTCAAATTCAACGCTGGACATGCGTAATATTTTTCAAAATACAAGTTTTCGGAAATACTAATTGTTTAATTACTATATGCTATACGCAGAGATAGATAGAGCCTCCCTCCGTCTTAAGTGGTGTCGTACAATAAAACAAAATATGCGCCTGTTTCTGCTGCTCGTCGTCCACTCTACGGCACCTTCTGAAGAACCATGAAGCTTTTGCGCCAACTCAACGTTCTCGTCTAGTGTTTTATTGCCGGTATAGTGTGGAAATGTTACTCCGGTCACAAACAAAGTAGAATAATTATATTCGCACAATGAAATCTAGGGTGTGTTTGTGTTTTCGATAGGCATTTTGTACAAGGTGGTGGTCAACCCCTGAAAATCTGTGACAAAATCATTATTGTAAGAACATGTTTTTTTAGTTGTCCCATAAGGCTAATGTCCGTGTATGGTTTTTTTCCTGACACGGCCGATTTTTAGTCCACTCCTGCATTCATCTTGTCTAAATTGGAAACCATCAAAAATCAATCTAAAAGTGGCCGATCTGGGTATCGAACCCACGCCTCCCGAATGCAAGACGATGGCTTTGTCACTAAGCCGGTTGCGAGACTAAGCCATCTTGCTAGGTCAAAACAGATTATTTTTGTGATTAATAAGAAATAAATCGCCACAGAGCTCACGCATTTGAACTGCTTTTACGCCACCTGCAGCCCATAGTCTTCCTAGCTTTTCGTCTAGCAATGGCAGTACATCGAAGACGCATATATACCCGTACTGCCCTGCTTGTTGACACTTCTGATTTTCTTCTGACATATCCATTACATTTGCCGTATTCTGCATTCACTTCAATGAATTTTCGACCAGCTTGCCGCAAATATGTCAGTAGCGATGCCAACATCTGTATAATTTGTACTTCTGGTTGATTTTCAGGCAAATGGATGAGAATCACTTTGCTCTATTATCGTGTAGCTGGTTTTCCGTCATCGTCCTCGTCTGTCTCGGGCTGGCGACTAAAATAGCAGGGTTTAACATAGGCTGGTGTAGTTTTTTGCTTTTGAGAGCTTACAGAGTCAACGCAACCAAACAGTATCTGTGAGTGAGTGCGCTAAAGACGAAAAAACCCGTTTCGTTATCAAAGACTCACCGGAGCAATCTCTCGGTGTTTTATCCTTTTCACAGGCCGCTCAACGGGGCTTCGGTTTCCATCAAAGTTTTGATCGAACGTCCAATTAGTTCATAGTCGTCACTTCGTGCCGTGTTGGTCCCGACTAAGCAAAATGATGAGCTCTTACAAATAAAACGTTTGCACAATCCAAGTAGCAGCAGCAGGAGCCAAAGCTGAGTTATGTCAGGCAGATCAGGTTGACAACAACTCAAGCGACAAACAGTGTGGAACAGTGTGTAACAGGGTGAGAACACGACATCTGCAACATATGTTTACTATGTTCACCATTCGCCTTGTCCTGTTTCGGGTGGTCATTACGGACGGACGGGGGAGGGGGTCGCTGCGGGAGGCCTGCCCGTTCACCTATCTGTTCGTTTGCCCGCAGTATGTAATGCCGCCTGTACATGTACATCTTGTTCGACCTGATTTTGCCCGACAGGGCGGACAACATGCTGGGCCGTTGCTGTCAATCAAACCCCACCCCCCCGAGAGGTAAGTTATTTGACATGCCGGACGCAGCATAGATTGCACTGGAACGAACGAAGTGAAACGGACGCTTTGCTATTGCGGCTGGCTCGTTGTTGCCAGCTGCCATTCCAACCGCTCCCACGGGCGGTAACCTTGCCCTATTCCTAGTCCTTCCCCTATTTCTCCCCTCGTCGTACTCGACCTTTACCTCTTTTCCTTCATTTCCTCTGACCGTTCTGATTTCGTGTCAGCTGCAACCCTGTTGCTACGACACGATATCTATACGACCCGCACCATGCAATTATCGGTATATATATATATATATATATATATATGGCAATGTAGAGGAGTTTTAGTTAACTATTTGCTGCATGCGATATGTAACGTCACTGCAGAGCCAAATGCAAGGAGGAAATAGACGTTGCAGCAAAACGACCCCTGCTATGAACAAGTGGCGCAAATTTCCGCAAACGAACTTCGTTTGGCCATAGGGCTACTGTTCCGCTGATAACTTTACCATTTAATTTGTATAACAATTATGTTATGCATGTATTCTATAATTCTAAGCAAGTATAAACCATAATTTTACCCTTTTTAAACAAATGACACTCTTTTTGCTGTTTAGAAGGGCTCAATATGTTTAGGCTAGTATGATATTAACAAAGTGAGACCACAGCTAGAAACAAACACCCGTTTGTTATGTTCCGCCACGCTAACGTATTAAACAAACACTTGTTTAGCCTACATAGTGTTATATGTAGAGAATTTGCAACCGATGTATAAGTCGATTTTTTTTTTAGATTTCCCGTAAGGCATTTGCCCGTGTACGGATTTTTCATGTCATGGCTAAGTTTACTCCACTCCGGCATTTACCTTGTCTAAATTGGAAATCATGCAAACCAATTTAAGTGTGGCCGGTCTGGGTCTCGAACCCAGTCCTCCCGAATGCAAGGCAAAGGCTTTGCCACTAAGCCATCTTGCTCGGTTAGTAGCGCATACCAAATTGCATTACAGATAACACAATCGACCACGAAAGAGGTTGATACTGCCGTCGAGATGTGATGATGAAGTGGCTGCCCGTTTTAACAGCCCAATTTTGACCAAAAGCCTGGTAATCACTCTCGATGACCGCGGACTCGCTGTGCAGTGCATGCATTAATGCGTCAAGTTCTGTCTGAATAGACGATTGACAGATACTAGATAAATTGACGCTTAAATCAATAAGCTAGATAGGCAAATACTCGTAGATATTTTGCGTGCGGCTCGCTTACACGGCTCAAGTTGTTATTTTTGTCGGTTGGCCTCGCTGCAGTCAATAGAGCGGGGGGGGGGGGGGGGGAGCCGGTGGTAGAGGTGGTTTTGATCATTGCTGCCGATTATAGAGACATCACTCAGCTCACGTCAAAGGAAGCTGTCTCTTGCTTTATTCTTGTCTCGTCCTCTCTCTATTTCTCATTTTATCATTCCTTTGCTCTCTTTCAATGACTATTTCTTGCTCCTCATATATATATATATATATATATATATATATCTATATATCTGAACGGCAAAATTGAGCAGTGCCATGATATATCGCCGCCACCATCGACGCGCCCGCACCTCAATTGGATTATCTACCTGGCTGGACGTTGGCCCCATGTATTCGTCGGCCCCGGTCCCTCGCTTTTCTCCCTTTCGCCTTGCATAGGAAAACGTTCAAGGCTCAGCAGTCAGCGTACTGAATATATATATATATATGGATCTTTAAGCTGGAAAATTTCCAAAGCCCACATCTAGCTTGGAGGTTCTCGGAGCAGGCGATGCAGAACAGGGCATAAAGCAGACCCGTCGTATCGATCCGCCGATAACCTTAACACATATATATATATATATATATATATATAGTGTGTGGAGTCCAAAGAGTGTAAACGAAAGACCGCATGAAGGCAGGCAAATAATAGATTGAATATACGTCAGTGTGTTTGTGTTGGCATGTTTTCCATCCCTTCAGAGACTTGCCTTTCCACTGCCGTTTGCTTGAACCCGGACTCCGCACTCCATGAATCATGCTCCATTTCTCTCTAATTCCCTCTGCGATTTTTCTTTTCTACTTGTTTTGTTCCCCTTCTTATCATTTTTTTGTTTGCTTGTTCCTTTCTCGCCTTGGTCTTGTTGTCTCCTCTGAAGGTGTTTCTCGACACAATACGAATGCTTGTCTAGTCGGATTGTAGAGGGCTGGCGCACACCTACGCCACAGCACGCCGAGCTCGAGCTCACGGGTGAAGCGGAGGTCGCGCCCCAACAAATGCGTGTGTTTGTTCTTCAAACGCCGCCGCAAAAAAAAGCGCCGCAGCTTTTTCTCTCTCTCTCTCTTTCTCGATGTCTCGGAGGATCGCTGCTACTGCGAAAGTCCGCTAGCGGTAGTGTATACTCGATACGACCGGCATAGATCGTAGGCAGGCAAGTGGATGGAGGAGATCGTGGGCCAAAGACGAAACGCAATCCGCCCGCCTCGCCTTTAAGCCGTGCGTGTGCCGCCAGAAGTTCGCATCGCACAGGAACAGCGTGCCGTTTCGACGAGCCGACTCGATCGGTGATGCCCGGCTGGAAAACCACCAAACACTATCAAGAGACAAGTCGCGGCAAACGACGATCTTTGCGGCGTGGAACGCTCGAGGGAGACAGAGAGAGAGAGAGAGCGAGAGACTGAAGCCCGCCCATAAACAGCATCCGACGAAGCTGCTCTTACCCGACGACGACGACGATAGGAGAGTGTTGCTAGCCTCCGCCTCTCGCCCGGACGCTGGGGGTAGCGGCCAGGGCTAGGGAAAGCTCTCACGGATTGGAAGTTGGTTGGGGCTGTTGCAAATCAGATTACCCACCTACCTGCCTGCCTGCAGCCCGCCGGCTCGCCTGCATACATGCGTTCGTTGCCGCCAGCTTCCGGCAGACTCTGACTGACTATACTACAAGCTAGCCAGCTACAACAACAACAACAACGACAACAATACCACTAACCCCAACTACAAAAAAGCCCTACATCCCTAACCCCCAACTACAACAACAGCAATACCACTAACCCAACTACAGAAACCCTACACCCCAACTACAACAACAACAATACCACTAACCCCAACTACAAAAACCCTACATCCCTAACCCCCAACTACAACAACAACAGGAAGCAACACTGCTACTCTTTCCATGACCAGGTTTCTTGCCTTCAACCACTTCTAAGCG
Organism: Dermanyssus gallinae; assembly: GCA_003439945.1. Taxonomy (NCBI): domain Eukaryota; kingdom Metazoa; phylum Arthropoda; class Arachnida; order Mesostigmata; family Dermanyssidae; genus Dermanyssus; species Dermanyssus gallinae. The sequence goes on from QVRM01006385.1 coordinate 487,963, forward strand.
GAATGCGTTAAGCGCTTCTCTGCCGGCCCTCCCGACGCTTACGGCAGAACAACGTAAGCGTAGGTGCCTGTCGTGTATGCTGTATAGCTTTGACGCTGAAGTGTGTCTTCTTTGCGTCCTCTGCTGCTGCCGATACCACGATTTGGTCATAGCTACGGTGATAATATATATTTTTTTCTTTTCTAGGTGTTATCAATACTTGTTCTGCTACTACTACCACTATCGTACATGTACGGGTACTCTTCTGCTGGTCCCACCTTTGCCCATTTTCTTCGATTCTGTTCTCTTCTTTCATCCTTATTCCTACGCGTGCTAGCAGCACTACGAATTAGTGATAGCTCACGCAAGCTACAACAGATATGTCGGATAATCATCGCCAGTGGCAATCTATCCGCAGGAACATGTCAGGCTAACAGCCATCATCAGATTTCCGCGCTACTTCACGGCGTCATGTTGCATGCCTGCTTTACATTGCATGATGAAATTAAAAAAAACTGCATTCCTTGAAACAAGAACAGCAACAGCGATAATATCAACAATAACGGCAACAATAACAACAACAATGACAACAACACCGATAATATTAACAACGACGACAACAACAACCAACAACAACAACCAACAATAACAACAACAACCAACAACAACAACAACAACAACAACAACAACCAACAACAACAACAACAACAACAGCAACAGCAACAACAACAACGACAACAACAACAACGACAATAACAACAGGCCGCAATGATAAGCCTACAGCACTAGCAGCCACGGCAACAACGGGCATTCTTCGCATGAGACTCTCGTAGTTCCCCGGAGTATATGCAACAGCGAAAAAGGGGCTAGCTGTAGGAAGGCTGTACGTTTTGCGTCAGATCCTCTAGACGGTGAGCAGCTCGAATCGTGCAATGGCGACGTGACCGTGTCCTCGTCTGCAAACGCAAGTGTTGCCGCTATTGCACTCTGGAGGAGGGAGGGCCTAGAATAGGTTAGCATTTTTGCTTCCTGGAACAGCCCCTACCTGGTATAGCGCATGCCTTGCACGCAACGCCTTTGACACACACACCATACAACAGAGAAAAATTGGCCAACCGCATATGTTATCGGATAAACTGTCGGCAAAACCTCACTCAGGGCCACTCGCTATCTTGTTCTAACTCGCTCGCTCGCTGTCTCGCTCTAACTCGCTCGCTCACTGACTCGCTCTAACTCGCTCGCTCGCGATCTCGTTCTAACTCGCTCGCTCACTGTTTCGCTCTAACTCGCTCGCTCACTGTCTGCCTCTAACTCGCTCGCTCGCTGTCTCGCTCTAACTCGCTCGCTCGCTGTCTGCCTCTAACTCGCTCGCTGTCTGCCTTTAACTCGCTCACTGTCTGCCTCTAACTCGCTCGCTCGCTGTCTCGCTCTAACTCGCTCGCTGTCTCGCTCTAACTCGCTCACTATCTCGCTCTAACTCGCTCGCTCACTGTCTCGCTCTAACTCGCTCGCTCACTGTCTGCCTCTAACTCGCTCGCTGTCTGCCTCTAACTCGCTCGCTCACTGTCAGCCTCTAACTCGCTCGCTCGCTGTCTCGCTCTAACTCGCTCGCTGTCTCGCTCTAACTCGCTCACTATCTCGCTCTAACTCGCTCGCTCGCTATCTCGCTCTAACTCGCTCGCTCACTGTCTCGCTCTAACTCGCTCGTTCACTGTCTCGCTCTAACTCTCTCGCTCTAACTCGCCCGCTCACTGTCTCTCTCTAACTCGCTCGCTGTCTGCCTCTAACTCGCTCGCTCGCTATCTCGTTCTAACTCGCTCGCTCACTGTCTCGCTCTAACTCGCTCGCTCGCTGTCTTGCTCTAACTCGCTCGCTCACTGTCTTGCTCTAACTCGCTCGCTCACTGTCTCGTTCTAACTCGCTCGCTCGTTGTCTCGCTCTAACTCTCTCGCTCGCTATCTCGTTCTAACTCGCTCGCTGTCTCGCTCTAACTCGCTCGCTCACTGTCTCGCTCTAATTCGCTATCTCGTTCTGAACCGCTCGCTCACTGTCTCGCTCTAACTCGCTCGTTCACTGTCTCGCTCTAACTCGCTCGTTCACTGTCTTGCTCTAACTCGCTCGCTCACTGTCTGCCTCTAACTCGCTCGCTCGCTGTCTCGCTCTAACTCGCTCACTTACTGTCTGCCTCTAACACGCTCGCTCACTGTCTGCCTCTAACTCGCTCGCTCGTTGTCTCGCTCTAACTCTCTAGCTCGCTATCTCGTTCTAACTCGCTCGCTCACTGTCTCGCTCTAACTCGCTCGCTCACTGTCTCGCTCTAACTCGCTCGCTCACTGTCTCGCTCTAACTCGCTCGCTCACTGTTTGCCTCTAACTCGCTCGCTCGCTGTCTCGCTCTAACTCGCTCGCTCACTGTCTGCCTCTAACACGCTCGCTCACTATCTGCCTCTAACTCGCTCGCTCACTGTCTCGCTCTAACTCGCTCGCTCACTGTCTGCCTCTAACTCGCTCGCTCACTGTCTGCCTCTAACTAGCTCGCTCACTGTCTGCCTCTAACTCGCTCGCTCACTGTCAGCGTCTAACTCGCTCGCTTGCTGTCTCGCTCTAACTCGCTCGCTCACTGTCTCGCTCTAACTCGCTCGCTCGCTGTCTTGCTCTAACTCCCTCGCTCGCTATCTCGTTCTAACTCGCTCGCTCGTTGTATTGCTCTAACTCTCTCGCTCGTTGTCTCGCTCTAACTCGCTCGCTCGCTGTCTCGCGCTAACTCGCTCGCTTACTGTCTTGCTCTAACTTGCTATCTCGTTCTGACTCGCTTGCTCACTGTCTCGCTCTAACTCGCTCGCTCACTGTCTCGCTCTAACTCGCTCGCTCACTGTCTGCCTCTAACTCGCTCGCTCACTGTCTTGCTCTAACTCGCTCGCTCACTGTCTGCCTCTAACTCGCTCGCTCGCTGTCTCGCTCTAACTCGCTCGCTGTCTCGCTCTAACTCGCTCGCTCACTGTCTCGCTCTAACTCGCTCGCTCACTGTCTGCCTCTAACTCGCTCGCTCACTGTCTGCCTCTAACTAGCTCGCTCACTGTCTGCCTCTAACTCTCTCGCTCGCTGTCTCGCTCTAACTCGCTCGCCCACTGTCTCGCTCTAACTCGCTCGCTCACTGTCTGCCTCTACCTCGCTCGCTCACTGTCTGCCTCTAACTAGCTCGCTCACTGTCTGCCTCTAACTCGCTCGCTGTCTCGCTCTAACTCGCTCGCCCACTGTCTCGCTCTAACTCGCTCGCTCACTGTCTGCCTCTAACTCGCTCGCTCACTGTCTTGCTCTAACTCGCTCGCTCACTGTCTGCCTCTAACTCGCTCGCTCGCTGTCTCGCTCTAACTCGCTCGCCCACTGTCTCGCTCTAACTCGCTCGCTCACTGTCTGCCTCTAACTCGCTCGCTCACTGTCTGCCTCTAACTAGCTCGCTCACTGTCTGCCTCTAACTCGCTCGCTGTCTCGCTCTAACTCGCTCGCCCACTGTCTCGCTCTAACTCGCTCGCTCACTGTCTGCCTCTAACTCGCTCGCTCACTGTCTTGCTCTAACTCGCTCGCTCACTGTCTGCCTCTAACTCTCTCGCTCGCTGTCTCGCTCTAACTCGCTCGCCCACTGTCTCGCTCTAACTCGCTCGCTCACTGTCTGCCTCTAACTCGCTCGCTCACTGTCTGCCTCTAACTAGCTCGCTCACTGTCTGCCTCTAACTCGCTCGCTGTCTCGCTCTAACTCGCTCGCCCACTGTCTCGCTCTAACTCGCTCGCTCACTGTCTGCCTCTAACTCGCTCGCTCACTGTCTGCCTCTAACTAGCTCGCTCACTGTCTGCCTCTAACTCGCTCGCTGTCTCGCTCTAACTCGCTCGCCCACTGTCTCGCTCTAACTCGCTCGCTCACTGTCTGCCTCTAACTCGCTCGCTCACTGTCTTGCTCTAACTCGCTCGCTCACTGTCTGCCTCTAACTCGCTCGCTCACTGTCTCGCTCTAACTCGCTCGCCCACTGTCTCGCTCTAACTCGCTCGCTCACTGTCTGCCTCTAACTCGCTCGCTCACTGTCTGCCTCTAACTAGCTCGCTCACTGTCTGCCTCTAACTCGCTCGCTGTCTCGCTCTAACTCGCTCGCCCACTGTCTCGCTCTAACTCGCTCGCTCACTGTCTGCCTCTAACTCGCTCGCTCACTGTCTTGCTCTAACTCGCTCGCTCACTGTCTGCCTCTAACTCTCTCGCTCGCTGTCTCGCTCTAACTCGCTCGCCCACTGTCTCGCTCTAACTCGCTCGCTCACTGTCTGCCTCTAACTCGCTCGCTCACTGTCTGCCTCTAACTAGCTCGCTCACTGTCTGCCTCTAACTCGCTCGCTGTCTCGCTCTAACTCGCTCGCCCACTGTCTCGCTCTAACTCGCTCGCTCACTGTCTGCCTCTAACTCGCTCGCTCACTGTCTTGCTCTAACTCGCTCGCTCACTGTCTGCCTCTAACTCGCTCGCTCGCTGTCTCGCTCTAACTCGCTCGCCCACTGTCTCGCTCTAACTCGCTCGCTCACTGTCTGCCTCTAACTCGCTCGCTCACTGTCTGCCTCTAACTAGCTCGCTCACTGCCTGCCTCTAACTCGCTCGCTGTCTCGCTCTAACTCGCTCGCCCACTGTCTCGCTCTAACTCGCTCGCTCACTGTCTGCCTCTAACTCGCTCGCTCACTGTCTTGCTCTAACTCGCTCGCTCACTGTCTGCCTCTAACTCGCTCGCTCGCTGTCTCGCTCTAACTCGCTCGCCCACTGTCTCGCTCTAACTCGCTCGCTCACTGTCTGCCTCTAACTAGCTCGCTCACTGTCTGCCTCTAACTCGCTCGCTGTCTCGCTCTAACTCGCTCGCCCACTGTCTCGCTCTAACTCGCTCGCTCACTGTCTGCCTCTAACTCGCTCGCTCACTGTCTTGCTCTAACTCGCTCGCTCACTGTCTGCCTCTAACTCGCTCGCTCACTGTCTCGCTCTAACTCGCTCGCCCACTCTCTCGCTCTAACTCGCTCGCTCACTGTCTGCCTCTAACTCGCTCGCTCACTGTCTGCCTCTAACTAGCTCGCTCACTGTCTGCCTCTAACTCGCTCGCTGTCTCGCTCTAACTCGCTCGCCCACTGTCTCGCTCTAACTCGCTCGCTCACTGTCTGCCTCTAACTCGCTCGCTCACTGTCTTGCTCTAACTCGCTCGCTCACTGTCTGCCTCTAACTCTCTCGCTCGCTGTCTCGCTCTAACTCGCTCGCCCACTGTCTCGCTCTAACTCGCTCGCTCACTGTCTGCCTCTAACTCGCTCGCTCACTGTCTGCCTCTAACTAGCTCGCTCACTGTCTGCCTCTAACTCGCTCGCTGTCTCGCTCTAACTCGCTCGCCCACTGTCTCGCTCTAACTCGCTCGCTCACTGTCTGCCTCTAACTCGCTCGCTCACTGTCTTGCTCTAACTCGCTCGCTCACTGTCTGCCTCTAACTCTCTCGCTCGCTGTCTCGCTCTAACTCGCTCGCCCACTGTCTCGCTCTAACTCGCTCGCTCACTGTCTGCCTCTAACTCGCTCGCTCACTGTCTGCCTCTAACTAGCTCGCTCACTGTCTGCCTCTAACTCGCTCGCTGTCTCGCTCTAACTCGCTCGCCCACTGTCTCGCTCTAACTCGCTCGCTCACTGTCTGCCTCTAACTCGCTCGCTCACTGTCTGCCTCTAACTAGCTCGCTCACTGTCTGCCTCTAACTCGCTCGCTCGCTGTCTCGCTCTAACTCGCTCGCCCACTGTCTCGCTCTAACTCGCTCGCTCACTGTCTGCCTCTAACTCGCTCGCTCACTGTCTGCCTCTAACTCGCTCGCTGTCTCGCTCTAACTCGCTCGCCCACTGTCTCGCTCTAACTCGCTCGCTCACTGTCTGCCTCTAACTCGCTCGCTCACTGTCAGCGTCTAACTCGCTCGCTCGCTGTCTCGCTCTAACTCGCTCGCTCACTGTCTCGCTCTAACTCGCTCGCTATCTCGTTATAACTCGCTCGCTCACTGTCTCGCTCTAACTCGCTCGCTCGCTGTCTCGCTCTAACTCGCTCGCTCACTGTCTCGCTCTAACTCGCTCACTGTCTCGCTCGCTGTCTCGCTCTAACTCTCTCGCTCGCTGTCTCGCTCTAACTCTCTCGCTCGCTATCTCGTTCTAACTCGCTCGCTCGTTGTATTGCTCTAACTCTCTCGCTCGTTGTCTCGCTCTAACTCGCTCGCTCGCTGTCTCGCGCTAACTCGCTCGCTCACTGTCTTGCTCTAACTTGCTATCTCGTTCTGACTCGCTTGCTCACTGTCTCGCTCTAACTCGCTCGCTCACTGTCTGCCTCTAACTCGCTCGCTCACTGTCTGCCTCTAACTCGCTCGCTCACTGTCTCGCTCTAACTCGCTCGCTCACTGTCTGCCTCTAACTCGCTCGCTCACTGTCTGCCTCTAACTAGCTCGCTCACTGTCTGCCTCTAACTAGCTCGCTCACTGTCTGCCTCTAACTAGCTCGCTCACTGTCTGCCTCTAACTCGCTCGCTGTCTCGCTCTAACTCGCTCGCCCACTGTCTCGCTCTAACTCGCTCGCTCACTGTCTGCCTCTAACTCGCTCGCTCACTGTCTGCCTCTAACTAGCTCGCTCACTGTCTGCCTCTAACTCGCTCGCTGTCTCGCTCTAACTCGCTCGCCCACTGTCTCGCTCTAACTCGCTCGCTCACTGTCTGCCTCTAACTCGCTCGCTCACTGTCAGCGTCTAACTCGCTCGCTCGCTGTCTCGCTCTAACTCGCTCGCTCACTGTCTCGCTCTAACTCGCTCGCTATCTCGTTCTAACTCGCTCGCTCACTGTCTCGCTCTAACTCGCTCGCTCGCTGTCTCGCTCTAACTCGCTCGCTCGCTGTCTCGCTCTAACTCGCTCGCTCACTGTCTCGCTCTAACTCGCTCACTATCTCGCTCTAACTCGCTCGCTCGCTGTCTCGCTCTAACTCTCTCGCTCGCTATCTCGTTCTAACTCTCTCGCTCGTTGTCTCGCTCTAACTCGCTCGCTCGTTGTCTCGCTCTAACTCGCTCGCTCGCTGTCTCGCGCTAACTCGCTCGCTCACTGTCTTGCTCTAACTTGCTATCTCGTTCTGACTCGCTTGCTCACTGTCTCGCTCTAACTCGCTCGCTCACTGTCTCGCTCTAACTCGCTCGCTCACTGTCTGCCTCTAACTCGCTCGCTCACTGTCTCGCGCTAACTCGCTCGCTCACTGTCTTGCTCTAACTTGCTATCTCGTTCTGACTCGCTTGCTCACTGTCTCGCTCTAACTCGCTTGCTCACTATCTCGCTCTAACTCGCTCGCTCACTGTCTCGCTCTAACTCGCTCGCTCACTGTCTCGCTCTAACTCGCTCGCTCACTGTCTGCCTCTAACTCGCTCGCTCACTGTCTGCCTCTAACTAGCTCGCTCACTGTCTGCCTCTAACTCGCTCGCTCGCTGTCTCGCTCTAACTCGCTCGCCCACTGTCTCGCTCTAACTCGCTCGCTCACTGTCTGCCTCTAACTCGCTCGCTCACTGTCAGCGTCTAACTCGCTCGCTCGCTGTCTCGCTCTAACTCGCTCGCTCACTGTCTCGCTCTAACTCGCTCGCTATCTCGTTCTAACTCGCTCGCTCACTGTCTCGCTCTAACTCGCTCGCTTGCTGTCTCGCTCTAACTCTCTCGCTCGCTATCTCGTTCTAACTCGCTCGCTCGTTGTATTGCTCTAACTCTCTCGCTCGTTGTCTCGCTCTAACTCGCTCGCTCGCTGTCTTGCTCTAACTTGCTATCTCGTTCTAACTCGCTCGCTCACTATCTCGTTCTAACTCGCTCGCTCACTATCTCGCTCTAACTCGCTCGCTCACTGTCTGCCTCTAACACGCTCGCTCACTGTCTCGCTCTAACTCGCTCGCTCACTGTCTGCCTCTAACTCGCTCGCTCGCTGTCTCGCTCGCTCGGTGTCCCGCTCTAACTCGCTCGCTCACTTTCTCGCTCTAACTCGCTCGCTGTCTCGTTCTAACTCGCTCGCTCACTGTCTTACTCTAACTCGCTCGCTCACTGTCTGCCTCTAGCTCGCTCGCTCACTGTCTGCCTCTAACTCGCTCGCTCGCTGTCTGCCTCTAACTCTCTCGCTTGCGATCTCGTTCTAACTCGCTTGCTTGCTGACTCGCTCTAACTCGCTCGCTCGCTGTCTCGCTCTAACTCTCTCGCTCGCTATCTCGTTCTAACTCGCTCGCTCGTTGTCTTGCTCTAACTCTCTCGCTCGTTGTCTCGCTCTAACTCGCTCGCTCGCTGTCTTGCTCTAACTTGCTATCTCGTTCTAACTCGCTCGCTCACTATCTCGTTCTAACTCGCTCGCTCGCTATCTCGCTCTAACTCGCTCGCTCGCTGTCTGCCTCTAACTCTCTCGCTTGCGATCTCGTTCTAACTCGCTTGCTTGCTGACTCGCTCTAACTCGCTCGCTCACTGTCTCGCGCTAACTCGCTCGCTCACTGTCTTGCTCTAACTTGCTATCTCGTTCTGACTCGCTTGCTCACTGTCTCGCTCTAACTCGCTCGCTCACTGTCTCGCTCTAACTCGCTCGCTCACTGTCTCGCTCTAACTCGCTCGCTCGCTGTCTCGCTCTAACTCTCTCGCTCGCTATCTCGTTCTAACTCGCTCGCTCGTTGTCTTGCTCTAACTCTCTCGCTCGTTGTCTCGTTCTAACTCGCTCGCTCGCTGTCTTGCTCTAACTTGCTATCTCGTTCTAACTCGCTCGCTCACTATCTCGTTCTAACTCGCTCGCTCACTGTCTCGCTCTAACTCGCTCGCTCGCTGTCTCGCTCTAACTCTCTCGCTCGCTATCTCGTTCTAACTCGCTCGCTCGTTGTCTTGCTCTAACTCTCTCGCTCGTTGTCTCGCTCTAACTCGCTCGCTCGCTGTCTGCCTCTAACTCGCTCGCTCACTGTCTGCCTCTAACTCGCTCCCTGTCTGCCTCTAACTCTCTCGCTTGCGATCTCGTTCTAACTCGCTCGCTTGCTGACTCGCTCTAACTCGCTCGCTCACTGTCTGCCTCTAACTCGCTCGCTCACTGTCTCGCTCTAACACGCTCGCTTGCTGACTCGCTCTAACTCGCTCGCTCACTGTCTGCCTCTAACTCGCTCGCTCACTGTCTCGCTCTAACACGCTCGCTTGCTGACTCGCTCTAACTCGCTCGCTCACTGTCTGCCTCTAACTCGCTCGCTCACTGTCTCGCTCTAACACGCTCGCTCCCTGTCTCGCTCTAATTCGCTCGCTCACTGTCTCGCTCTAACTCGCTATCTCGTTCTAACTCGCTCGCTCACTGTCTCGCTCTAACTCGCTCGCTCGCTGTCTCGTTCTAACTCGCTCGCTCACTGACTCACTCTAACTCGCTCGCTTGCTGTCTCGTTCTAACTCGCTCGCTATCTCGTTCTAACTCGCTCGCTCACTGTCTCGCTCTAACTCGCTCGCTCGCTGTCTCGCTCTAACTCTCTCGCTCGCTATCTCGTTCTAACTCGCTCGCTCGTTGTCTTGCTCTAACTCTCTCGCTCGTTGTCTCGCTCTAACTCGCTCGCTCGCTGTCTTGCTCTAACTTGCTATCTCGTTCTAACTCGCTCGCTCGCTGTCTCGTTCTAATTCGCTCGCTCACTGACTCGCTCTAAATCGCTCGCTCGCTGTCTCGTTCTAACTCGCTCGCTCACTGTCTCGCTCTAACTCGCTCGCTTGCTGTCTCGTTCTAACTCGCTTGCTCGCTATCTCGTTCTAACTCGCTCGCTCACTGTCTCGCTCTAACTCGCTCGCTTGCTGTCTCGTTCTAACTCGCTCGCTCGCTATCTCGTTCTAACTCGCTCGCTCACTGTCTCGCTCTAACTCGCTCGCTCGCTGTCTCGCTCTAACTCTCTCGCTCGCTATCTCGTTCTAACTCGCTCGCTCGTTGTCTTGCTCTAACTCTCTCGCTCGTTGTCTCGCTCTAACTCGCTCGCTCGCTGTCTTGCTCTAACTTGCTATCTCGCTCTAACTCGATCGCTCGCTATCTCGTTCTAACTCGCTCGCTCACTGTCTGCCTCTAACACGCTCGCTCACTGTTTCGCTCTAACTCGCTCGCTCACTGTCTGCCTCTAACTCGCTCGCTCGCTGTCTCGCTCTAACTCGCTCGCTCGCTGTCTCGCTCTAACTCGCTCGCTCACTGTCTCGCTCTAACTCGATCGCTCGCTGTCTCGTTCTAACTCGCTCGCTCACTATCTCGCTCTAACTCGCTCGCTCACTGTCTTACTCTAACTCGCTCGCTCACTGTCTGCCTCTAACTCGCTCGCTCACTGTCTCGCTCTAACTCGCTCGCTCACTATCTCGCTCTAACTCGCTCGCTCACTGTCTTACTCTAACTCGCTCGCTCACTGTCTGCCTCTAACACGCTCGCTCACTGTCTCGCTCTAACTCGCTCGCTCACTGTCTCGCTCTAACTCGCTCGCTCACTGTCTCGCTCTAACTCGCTGGCTCGCTCTAACTCGCTCGCTCACTGTCTTGCTCTAACTTGCTATCTCGTTTTAACTCGCTCGCTCACTGTCTCGCTCTAACTCGCTCGCTCACTGTCTGCCTCTAACACGCTCGCTCACTGTCTCGCTCTAACTCGCTCGCTCACTGTCTGCCTCTAACTCGCTCGCTCGCTGTCTCGCTCTAACTCGCTCGCTCGCTGTCTCGCTCTAACTCGCTCGCTCACTGTCTCGCTCTAACTCGATCGCTCGCTGTCTCGTTGTAACTCGCTCGCTCACTGACTCGCTCTAAATCGCTCGCTCGCTGTCTCGTTCTAACTCGCTCGCTCACTGTCTCGCTCTAACTCGCTCGCTTGCTGTCTCGTTCTAACTCGCTCCCTCGCTATCTCGTTCTAACTCGCTCGCTCACTGTCTCGCTCTAACTCGCTCGCTCGCTGTCTCGCTCTAACTCTCTCGCTCGCTATCTCGTTCTAACTCACTCGCTCGTTGTCTTGCTCTAACTCTCTCGCTCGTTGTCTCGCTCTAACTCGCTCGCTCGCTGTCTTGCTCTAACTTGCTATCTCGTTCTAACTCGCTCGCTCACTGTCTCGCTCTAACTCGCTCGCTCGCTGTCTCGCTCTAACTCGCTCGCTCACTGTCTCGCTCTAACTCGATCGCTCGCTGTCTCGTTGTAACTCGCTCGCTCACTGACTTGCTCTAAATCGCTCGCTCGCTGTCTCGTTCTAACTCGCTCGCTCACTGTCTCGCTCTAACTCGCTCGCTTGCTGTCTCGTTCTAACTCGCTCCCTCGCTATCTCGTTCTAACTCGCTCGCTCACTGTCTCGCTCTAACTCGCTCGCTCGCTGTCTCGCTCTAACTCTCTCGCTCGCTATCTCGTTCTAACTCACTCGCTCGTTGTCTTGCTCTAACTCTCTCGCTCTAACTCTCTCGCTCTAACTCGCTCGCTCGCTGTCTTGCTCTAACTTGCTATCTCGTTCTAACTCGCTCGCTCACTGTCTCGCTCTAACTCGCTCGCTCACTGTCTCGCTCTAACTCGCTCGCTCACTGTCTGCCTCTAACACGCTCGCTCACTGTCTCGCTCTAACTCGCTCGCTCACTGTCTGCCTCTAACTCGCTCGCTGTCTCGCTCTAACTCGCTCGCTGTCTCGCTCTAACTCGCTCGCTCACTGTCTCGTTCTAACTCGCTCGCTCACTATCTCGCTCTAACTCGCTCGCTCACTGTCTTACCCTAACTCGCTCGCTCACTGTCTGCCTCTAACACGCTCGCTCACTGTCTCGCTCTAACTCGCTCGCTCGCTGTCTCGCTCTAACTCTCTCGCTCGCTATCTCGTTCTAACTCGCTCGCTCGTTGTCTTGCTCTAACTCTCTCGCTCGTTGTCTCGCTCTAACTCGCTCGCTCGCTGTCTTGCTCTAACTTGCTATCTCGTTCTAACTCGCTCGCTCACTGTCTCGCTCTAACTCGCTCGCTCACTGTCTCGCTCTAACTCGCTCGCTCACTGTCTGCCTCTAACACGCTCGCTCACTGTCTGCCTCTAACTCGCTCGCTGTCTCGCTCTAACTCGCTCGCTGTCTCGCTCTAACTCGCTCGCTCACTGTCTCGTTCTAACTCGCTCGCTCACTATCTCGCTCGCTCACTGTCTTACTCTAACTCGCTCGCTCACTGTCTGCCTCTAACACGCTCGCTCACTGTCTTACTCTAACTTGCTCGCTCACTGTCTCGCTCTAACTCGCTCGCTCGCTGTCTCGCTCTAACTCGCTCGCTCACTGTCTCGCTCTAACTCGATCGCTCGCTGTCTCGTTGTAACTCGCTCGCTCACTATCTCGCTCTAACTCGCTCGCTCACTGTCTCGCTCGCTCGCTGGCTCGCTCTAACTCGCTCGTTCGCTATCTCGCTCTAACTCGCCCCCTCACTGTCTCGCTCTAACTCGCTCGCTCACTGTCTCGCTCTAACTCGCTCGCTCACTGTCTCGCTCTAACTCGCTCGCTCGCTGTCTCGCTCTAACTCGCTCGCTCACTGTCTCGCTCGCTCGCTGGCTCGCTCTAACTCGCTCGTTCGCTATCTCGCTCTAACTCGCCCCCTCACTGTCTCGCTCTAACTCGCTCGCTCACTGTCTCGCTCTAACTCGCTCGCTCACTGTCTCACTCTAACTCGCTCGCTCACTGTCTCGCTGTAACTCGCTCGCTCACTGTCTCGCTCTAACTCGCTCGCTCACTGTCTCGCTCTAACTCGCTCGCTCACTGTCTCACTCTAACTCGCTCGCTCACTATCTCGCTCTAACTCGCTCGCTCACTGTCTCGCTCTAACTCGCTCGCTATCTCGCCCTAACTTGCTCGCTCGCTATCTCGCTCTAACTCGCTCGCTATCTCGTTCTAACTCGCTCGCTCACTGTCTGCCTCTAACTCGCTCGCTCGCTGACTCGCTCTAACTCGCTCGCTCACTGTCTGCCTCTAACTCGCTCGCTCGCTGTCTCGCTCTAACTCGCTATCTCGTTCTAACTCGCTCGCTCACTGTCTCGCTCTAACTCGCTCGCTCGCTGTCTCGTTCTAACTCGCTTGCTGTCTCGTTCTAACTCGCTCGCTCGCTGTCTCGCTCTAAGTCGCTCGCTCGCTGTCTCGCTCTAACTCGCTCGCTTACTGTCTCGCTCTAACTAGCTTGCTATCTCGCTCTAACTCGCTCGCTATCTCGTTCTAACTCGCTCGCTTACTGTCTCGCTCTAACTAGCTTGCTATCTCGCTCTAACTCGCTCGCTATCTCGTTCTAACTCGCTCGCTTACTGTCTCGCTCTAACTCGCTCGCTCACTGTCTGCCTCTAACACGCTCGCTCACTGTCTGCCTCTAACTCGCTCGCTGTCTCGCTCTAACTCGCTCGCTGTCTCGCTCTAACTCGCTCGCTCACTGTCTCGTTCTAACTCGCTCGCTCACTATCTCGCTCTAACTCGCTCGCTCACTGTCTTACTCTAACTCGCTCGCTCACTGTCTGCCTCTAACACGCTCGCTCACTGTCTTACTCTAACTTGCTCGCTCACTGTCTCGCTCTAACTCGCTCGCTCGCTGTCTCGCTCTAACTCGCTCGCTCACTGTCTCGCTCTAACTCGATCGCTCGCTGTCTCGTTGTAACTCGCTCGCTCACTATCTCGCTCTAACTCGCTCGCTCACTGTCTCGCTCGCTCGCTGGCTCGCTCTAACTCGCTCGTTCGCTATCTCGCTCTAACTCGCCCCCTCACTGTCTCGCTCTAACTCGCTCGCTCACTGTCTCGCTCTAACTCGCTCGCTCACTGTCTCGCTCTAACTCGCTCGCTCGCTGTCTCGCTCTAACTCGCTCGCTCACTGTCTCGCTCGCTCGCTGGCTCGCTCTAACTCGCTCGTTCGCTATCTCGCTCTAACTCGCCCCCTCACTGTCTCGCTCTAACTCGCTCGCTCACTGTCTCGCTCTAACTCGCTCGCTCACTGTCTCACTCTAACTCGCTCGCTCACTGTCTCGCTGTAACTCGCTCGCTCACTGTCTCGCTCTAACTCGCTCGCTCACTGTCTCGCTCTAACTCGCTCGCTCACTGTCTCACTCTAACTCGCTCGCTCACTATCTCGCTCTAACTCGCTCGCTCACTGTCTCGCTCTAACTCGCTCGCTATCTCGCCCTAACTTGCTCGCTCGCTATCTCGCTCTAACTCGCTCGCTATCTCGTTCTAACTCGCTCGCTCACTGTCTGCCTCTAACTCGCTCGCTCGCTGACTCGCTCTAACTCGCTCGCTCACTGTCTGCCTCTAACTCGCTCGCTCGCTGTCTCGCTCTAACACGCTATCTCGTTCTAACTCGCTCGCTCACTGTCTCGCTCTAACTCGCTCGCTCGCTGTCTCGTTCTAACTCGCTTGCTGTCTCGTTCTAACTCGCTCGCTCGCTGTCTCGCTCTAAGTCGCTCGCTCGCTGTCTCGCTCTAACTCGCTCGCTTACTGTCTCGCTCTAACTAGCTTGCTATCTCGCTCTAACTCGCTCGCTATCTCGTTCTAACTCGCTCGCTTACTGTCTCGCTCTAACTAGCTTGCTATCTCGCTCTAACTCGCTCGCTATCTCGTTCTAACTCGCTCGCTTACTGTCTCGCTCTAACTCGCTCGCTCACTGTCTCGCTGTAACTCTCTCGCTCGCTATCTCGTTCTAACTCGCTCGCTCGTTGTCTTGCTCTAACTCTCTCGCTCGTTGTCTCGTCTAACTCGCTCGCTCGCTGTCTCGTTCTAACTCGCTCGCTCACTGTCTCGCTCTAACTTGCTATCCCGTTCTAACTCGCTCGCTCACTGTCTCGTTCTAACTCGCTTGCTCACTGTCTGCCTCTAACACGCTCGCTCGCTGTCTCGCTCTAACTCGCTCGCTCACTGTCTGCCTCTAACTCGCTCGCTCGCTGTCTCGCTCTAACTCGCTCGCTCACTGTCTCGCTCTAACTCGCTCGCTCGCTGTCTCGTTTTTACTCGCTCGCTCACTATCTCGCTCTAACTCGCTCGCTCACTGTCTTACTCTAACTCGCCCGCTCACTTGAGCATCTGAGGGCTGTCGTATTAAAAGTAATAGCGCTGTGTTTGCGTTTTCAATGCGAGGTTAGACTTAGGGGTATCTAGGCAGTCGTTGTGGATGACATGATTCCTCCACTAAGCACACAATTGGTATTACATCTGCACTGTTGGCTAGAACACTTCTTGTTTACGGTGTTTACATACAAGACACATTTTAAATTTGAGGCTTTATAATTTTAGACGGGTGTTCAGCAACATGAAAGTGAGAAATTTGGCTTGCGTATCTCTAATATAAAGAATAATAATAGATTTATTTAATAAGTTGTATCTACCGAGCTTGGCGGCGTCAACAGCCATGATTCATTTACGTGTATATACAAAAAAAAAACATTTTTATTGATTTAATATTAACTATATTGATATTAACCTCATTAAAAGCTAACTTTCACCCTGTCGCCTCACCCTTGCAGCAAACTCTAATGTAATGAAGTATTAACGGCATATATATATATATTGCAATCCACATATGGGACGTATTGACACAGTTTGCACTTTTAAAAAGCAAATAGATACGATCTAGATAGAAAAGCTCACGTGAGCTGTAGGTAGACGCAGGCGACATAGCCATGACGTTGAGTAGAATATTGATAATATAGGACGAGTATCACGTTTTTGCCCTCAAGTAAGGTACAGCTTTTGTTTTGGAAATCATGGGTTAGATTATAAGAACGGGGTGGATGAAAAATTAAATTGCATGAAGAAGAGAAACATACAACTAGATACGCGCTGTGCCACCGCCTACTATCTAATAGCGGTTGGGTACTAAACGGCGTACTACTAGATCAGAATTTTGACGGCCACACGAAAGTCACGCGTTATTTAGTTAATTAATCTTGCCCCGTTTTAAAAAACGAATCATTGTTGGTTACAGAGAGAGATTAGTTTTAATTCAAAAGAGTTATCCTTTTCCTACAAGCCTCTAGTTGCCATGCGGCATACCTTTAATAGAGCGTTGGACGTTAAGATATATTTTATTTATAGAAGGTTTCTGGAATGCATAATGCACATGCGTCGCTGTCAGCAACTAGTGTAGGACTCGCAAACCTACCAAAGCCGTATCCCTCTCCTTATACCCTCCAGGCTCGGCGTGGCATTTTTTCGACATGTTGGGATATCTAGAGTTTCCCCAACAGTCCTTGTGGCAGCAGAATGGAGCCGTTGACTCTCAGCAGAAAGCGAAGAATCAAAGACTTTAGTGCACACGGACGTCGAACCGTTGTGCTGTTCTGCTACCATCACTATATTGGTTTCAGTCGGCAGTATGAACTCGTGTAACTTGTGGCTTGCTATATCGATGTATGTATTGTAGTTCAGCCGGCTGGCAAAATGCTGCTAGACTTGCACAATCGTCACGTCCCTCTCATCCGTGTTACGCTTACGGCTGGTCGTTCGGGCCCGCAGCGAGCTTCCTGTGCGTCCTGAATATTGCCCTTCAGTGCTCTTCTTCCCACAACACACCCGTCCTTTTGCGCGGTTACTCCGCTTTCGTAAGCGTATAACTGCCAGGGGACGTCATGGTTTCAAAAGTGCCTATTCTGCATTCTGTGTTCGCCCTCGCTACTAGCGCCACCATTTGTAGTGGTAGTAATAGTCGTTCAAGTAGAACCAAAGCCACTAAAATCACCACCTCCTCGTGTGACGACTTAAATGCAAAAGCTTCGACCGCGGCAAGTATTGTCCTCTGAGGAAAACCTTCCTCAGAAAATTCCTCTGAGAGCGCAGCGACATTGAGAGAGTGAGAGAGACGGGGGAGGGAGGTAGGACAATAAGATTGAAAGAAAAGGACACATAAGGGGGAAAATGCCTTTGCTGTAGCGTATTGATATTGACGCAGGCGTCCGGGCGAACAAAATAACGCGAGTGGGTAACGTTCTGTATTACGGCGCCTTCTAGTTCTCCCCCGTAGTACGGGCCTGGACCAGGCTCCCGAACCCGAGCCGGCTCACTAGCAAGTCTATAAGATCTCTTTATTTTTGTTCCCTTCTGCCTGATTCGGGCTCGCTGGGCCCTTAACGGCCCCAATATTTCTTTTCCCTCTCGTTTTATGTTTGTGTTTCTGGCCAAGTTAACTTTGAGCCTTCTTGATGCTATAGTTTTACTGTTAGACGTCGTGTCGTTATACTGGCTATGATGGATCATTGCTCTGGAGTATAATCTATATATATATATATATATATAGTGCGACCAGGCATAAACTCTCTTGGCCGGCGCGACAGTGTTATTGGTTTTCAGTGCCGTATTTTAAAGGCGATAACCTGTGCGGTGGCATAATGCTTCGTGTGGGCACTGGGCGCTGTTCTGTTTAGGACCACAATGGTAGGCCGCAACGGTTTTGCAAGGCAACACTCCGATCAACGAACAGGCAGAAATCCTGGCGAATCGTGTACCGATCGTGCCTGCAATGCACTACACAGGCGGGCCGTGTATTCCTGGCCTGCTTGTGCTGTCTAATCTGGCTGCTCTGTCCTAGGCTTTTATTCATCCGCCATTCAAAAGGCCTCAGGCCACAAAAAGACCGACTTTGACTCGCTGCGCTCTGCCCCATATTTTTACTCTCAACGGTCGCCTGACAACCTGTAGGAACACGCAGACTGATTTCTTTTCAGAAAGCAAATTAGTGCCATGTGCAGTCACTTCGCAGATGCCGGTTCGTCGAGCGTTTTGGCAGCTGTAAGCAACGCCGAACGCATGCATTTTGCGTCCGCTTCAAAGGTCACGTCAGACATGCATGTTAACGTTGCAAGTTTATGCGCAGCCGGTGTAGAGACGGCTGTCACCAAGGACGTGTTTCATCTACCGGCAAAAATAAACTACAGAATCTGCTGCCATGCGCTGACTGGGTTCTACGTTCAAACGAGCTTGTCTAGCCAGCTGTGCTTCTCCAACTCTTGTATACGATTTTTTTTTCTATACTGGTTCCCTGCGCTCGTTGCTGGCTCGTGAGATTTAGTCTTGTTTGCATTTAGGGGTTATAATGCATGCGAAGTATGTATATATATATTTATATAATTGTTTAATTGTGTTTGGGCACTGCTGATTTTTGCCCACAGAACAGCTACTACTCGATGATTTTTGCACTGGCTAAATGCATAACTTTAGTCCACATTTTTTTTAAAGAGATATAGCGTTCTTAGTATACGATTCGCTACTGTCAACATTGTTAGCATAGCATCTTACGACGGCAAAGCTTTGCTGGGCGTCAACCTAACAGTCGATATCATTAGTGTTCGCCACAAATAGTCCTCAGTTCGATTTAGCGTAACAGCAACTAACAGCAAATTGATTGACGGCTCAGAGTTATCTAGTTGTATTTAAACAGAGTTGAATACGTTGGAAAGATCATTATCTCTTTCGGGTTCACTCTCTGTTGCTCCCCCCCCCCTCTGTGCCCACAATGAAGTGCTTAGTGGAGTTCCTAGCACCTGCGGCCGACATAAATGAAAGTTTTTTGCGTGCTGCACTTGCGTCACTGGCAGCTAGCGGTGACTACTAGTGCGAGACTCGACGCACCCACAAAAACCGATATCCTCCCTATCCCCTCAGGCTCGAAATAGCACGGCAGTACTCTGACTGACAACGACGCATATGAACGGGCGTGCATTCAATGTCAAAGTTAGACCGAAATAGGTAAGGCTTTTTGTCAACAATGATTAATAATCATTTGTCATTTATTTTTTGTCCGGCTACTCATAGTTCATTTTGATTCCTCCAGCTCATTAGGCGTGATCACTATATACTGAGTTAAGTCTCGTTTTTAACTATATAATAGCATCCCACGTTGCTTGTCGAGTCCGGTGCCGTGTTGCATTCGTTTGCGCCTCGCAATCGGACGAGACACTAGATAGGTGCGCGGGTTCGAGCCCCCCACCGTTGCACCGATTTGTATTCACATGGAGGTGCGTCTATGAAGCAATGTGAAATTTTGGACGCTGGGGGTCAGTCTAAAAACATAACGTCATTATCCAACGCTGTTTGCATGGAAAAAAAGAGGTGAGCGTTACGCCTTGTGACGCGTCTTTGTCTGGTTTTGCGACGTCATTTCGAGCTTGCTGCTAGACAAAAACTCCGCAACGGGTGCTGGCCTCCTAAAGAAGATATCCAAAACGAAGTCATTTTAGGAACTTTCGCATGTTCCACAATCTGCAATTGCGTGCGAGCAAGATATTACGGGGAAACGTCGTGGTCGTGATCGTCTATCATTGCGGTCAAAAATGAGTACTAATGAATAATATTTAGAAAAAAAACAAGAAAAGCAGCTAAGAGAAGCGCGTCGTGCCGTGCATGATGACGAACGGCGATGCGTATTGTTTGTTTTTGTTTTTGAGAGCTCAATGACTGCATGTGCGTAGATGTGACCTTCAGCTGTTCAGCCAATGGTCAAGCATCGCACACTCAGCTTTTGGAAGCAAACTGAATGCGAATTACAGTGCAGTTGAAAACGGTCCATAGCATTCGTAATTGTCGAGCCGGGCCGACAAGTAGGCCCATTGATCTGAGCCCCTTCGCCCAGTGTCGACAAAGCGTAACCTGCAGTGCATTCGTATTTCGCACACACACACCAAAAAGGACAAATCACCCAATGCAGTGGACTGTGCGTTTTCATACCCTAAGGACTTGGGATATCATTGGCAGACGGCCCGTGTTAGAAGGCTCTCCGTATCACGTTGTCTGTCGTGTCAGGTTGTCGTGGTTGCTGCTTTTGGTTGTGTTGTTGTTGTTGTATAGTTATTTATTGTTGGGTAAAAGTAATCAGGGCTCTAGCAGCGTCTCATTTCACTTGTGTTAGGTAGAAATGAAACCACCATAACAGCAATGCTCATCTCGCTTTCTTGCTGTCGTTACTTACCGTTGTCGACCACGTGCTTTTCGTGTGGGTCGATTCGAGCGGCACGCTCAGTGTTCGGCGTTGTGGAGGGCGGTACTTTTTGGCATTCAAGTCACCAACAGCCACGGAGCAGGTACAGGTGTGAGTCGTCGGGCGGCTTCCGACCACTGACCGACTGGCCATTGGTCACGCCCTTGCGGTTATTGCTGCTTTAGGAAATTTCACATATGCGCGGTGGCCCCTGGCGGCACGTGACAGGTTACCGGCAGTGATACGCCATGCGTTTTCAAAGATCACCAGACAGTGGTTCGTTGTGCTCTTACGTGCGTTTACATATTCATTAGCATTCATCAACACCATCCACGCTTAAAAAGTACGGTCTGCGAAACAGCTGCTAGGCACTACAACGACTGTCCCTCTTAATTCACTGGAATGCAGTAAGTTCTGCGGACATTATGCTGCCCAGGCGTTTACTGTGCCGTATTTCACACGGATACAGCAAACGTAAACTAGCACCCAACATGAGTGGAGCCAACCCGTTTCTATCGTTATGACCTGGAAAAAATGTCGCCGCCCGTCGAACTCTGTCTGCTTTTTGCGGTCACATAGCGTAATCATGGGGGATCCGATAGCCGTGCGTTACCATCCAGCCGGAAGGTCTGCTGCTACTGTTGATATTGCCGTTGTTGTTGTTGTTGTTGTTGTTGTTGTTGCTGCTGCTGCTGTTGTTGCTGCCTTTGTCAGCACGGCCATCTAATATCTCTGTTCTTATTGCATGGGTGCTCCTAGCAGTCACGGTCTCTTTGCGGCCTTCGAGGACCAATTCCTTCGCAGTATCGCCCAAGGAATCGCCAAGGGAGAGAAGTTGCTCCAGATGGAGAGAGAGAGAGAGGTTGCTCCAGAGAAAGATATATATAACAAGAGAGCTGGAGAGTGAGAGAGAGACGAAGAGAGAGAGAGAGAGAGATGGGGGGAGGGAGAGGGACGAATTCAGGTGGGCAAGCGAGAAAGCCCACCCAATTGTTGTTGGTTCAGCGTGCAGACCCGGGCTGCGAGACATATGAAAGATCAAATGGATGTCCTCCTTCTAGGCCTAAGCAGGCCATCTCCGATCCCGGAGAGACCGACGCACACAGGACTTGGGCGGCAACCCACCACGCAAGGTTTCAGTCGCGGGAGGCAGTTTAGTTTGCATGCTGCCTTACGAGGGCTTCGCATGACGGCCGCGTGACGCAGCAGTGGCAACAGCAACAGCTGTCCTGCTTCTGGTGCTGCCGGTGGAAAGGCCACGATTCGAAACAGGAGGAGGTAGGTGCCCTTGAGCTTGCGTTGTCGGAGCATCAGCATACATTATTACCTGCACTCGTTCCCGGCTAGAAGGCGCTAGCAAAAGCAGTGATATTCTAGGGGTTGCTACTAGATAGTAGTTCAGCTGCTGCTGCTGCCGCCTGTGCAGAAGATGAAGGCTTGTGAAACTCTTCAAGTCGGCTCCGTGGTGGAAAGGCGTTTGAAGACGAGCGAACTATGCACCATTTATATATGTTACCGAGAGTAGTCTATCCCGGTCATGTTATTGTATAGTAAAAGTTGTTTTTTTTCGTACGAAAACGTTCTAAAAAAAGGGTTCTCTAGACGCCGCTGTCACAGATACTGTACTCGAAAACTTGCAATACTCTCGATCACAGTGTGTGGTGCGAGACGCGTCTGGGGAAGCAATCGTAGTAAATCGCGAGGAGCAGCGTAAACATAGTATTTTGTCAATCGGCTAATTGGCTCTAGCAGCCGTAGTTTTTACTTTACTCAATACACACTATATCGAGTGAGTACTTCGAAACTCTTTGTAAACATAGTATTTGCAGAAATATATTGGCTGAGATATTCTAAATCTTATTATTTATTTATTAACACCCGGGCTGGGAAAGTGTAAATCTTATTATTTTTACTATTTGTATTATTGTTAATATTTAGAACGAAAATAGTAGGAACGGCGGCAGTAGCAGCAGCAACAAGAAGAACAATAGGATTTTAAATCGTACCAATATTATTGGTACGCTTTGTACGGACTGCGGCTAGAGAAACAGTAGCAAAGTGGTGACTGTATAAAAAGAAACCCCCGCTTTTGGACGTTAACAGAACACCTGCTAGTCTAAGTTGTTGCCACAAAGAAGCGCAACAACATTCTCAATTGGGTTGCGGTGGGTTTTATTTTCTTGAATTCCGCAGCCATGACTCGCAACCTGCAGGAGTGGTGGCTTTATCGCTCCGACTTATCGATAGCCCCCTGACTCCTGTAGCATCGCCGTTATTCTAGTGGGGATAGCAGGTAGTTGAGGAACATGAAACACCAGCCGCTCCAGAGCTTTTGGCAGCTGAAGTGAAACGCACTGAGCGCGACTGAGTAACTCTGCAGCCACCTCGGCTTCAAGCTTGAAGGTCTCGGTGCGCGTGGGAGGCTCGCAAGATGCCCAGTCGTTTCTGGTAGCGGTGCGCTAAATATCTTCCCGCGTGCGTTGTGCCTATTCCGCACTGATGCGGGCATCTATCGCCATTGTCGGTCATCTTTTCACAGAGGTCAACAACAAGAACAACAACAACAATAAAAACAGCAGCAACAACAACAACAACAAACTCTGTGATTTGTTCCCAAAACACGTTTCCAAGTGGTATTTGCAGTCGGGGGAGCATGAAAAGTATAGGCAATCACAGTGGGAGCACGGGAGGCCACTGTAGCCGTAGCAGCGGTAGTGAGTTTGCATGTTTTGGGCCGCACTAGTCGTTTGAGGTAGACTAGAACGTTTCTTTCGAGTGGAGTCTGAAACAAATCCCTAAACGTCTCAAAGAAGCTCCGCCTTCCACGAGACCAGTGTGGGCGAGCAAATCCGCGCCGACGGCCCACACTGGCATTAGAGAGACGATTCGATTCGAACGAAGTCCGTTCGCTGCCACCACCGAACCACACCACCAATCCGATCGAGAGCAATGAAAAGATTTTGCCATGCATTTCGCCTCGGCTACTTGGCCGGATGAGTCCGGATAATGATGAGATAACGCTGATGGTGATGATAACGGGAATAAAGAACTCGTCGTTTCGAAAGGCTAACACACGGATTACACGGATCAGCCAGCGGCGGAGCCAAATTCATGGTGCTCCTTTGTTTGTCGTGCTAGCTCATTGCAAAGCGTAAGAGCTGAGCTCGAAAGGTTTTATCATCGTAGCTCGACTAGGCGAAAGCCCCAAAGCCACTAGCCATTGTGTGTCGAAGCTTGAAACCAGCTGATTGGATAAACGGAGCATCTGTTCATCATGCTTCATTGCGTAATGGTGGGCGACGCAAATTCCGACTTTGAATTGACCCCCGCGTCGAATCAGCAAATAGCTGGCTTAACGGCTAGCTAGCGTCAAATATGCGTAGCGCACCACACGCAATATTAGTATAGAACAACGTGTGGCCAATGTGTGCGTGCGGATTGTAGCTCAAGCCTTTAGCTATCAGAACGAGATCGGATAGGGACGAGATCTTGGTCGGTGTTTTTTAGATAATTACTACATCAATTATTATACAAAATGTTGCCTCAAGGGCCGGCTTTCAATAAACATTTGTTTTTCTCACGGAACCCAATTATTTGGGGTTGTTTCAATATTTGCTCTTAATTCAACTAGATTTTTCTCACTGAATAGATGCATTCTGTTCGGGCTTGCTCATGCGTCTACGTATTGTTTTTGACAAATACACAGCTAATATTTTGGTTTGCTGCATTCAAAAATGTCCGCTTATGGACACAGCCTAGCTTAGTTTTAGCAATATGAACTAAACTACACTAAACCGACCGTCTTTCAGCCGCCGGGTCCCTCGCAGCGAGATATATTTGGGCAGCCCTTACTCGTAAACATCCTACTTGCTTTTCCGCTGCGCCGTACCTGAACTGCTCCAACCTACTGAATTGGGTAGCGTACGACGCCATCTCGAGAACAATTTCGACCGCTGCTTCGCGTGATGACCGATGACTGCACTGCTGCTTGTCCTCGAAAGTTCTCTGCAGCCAAATTCACTGCTGGCTCTCGGCATCGTTCTGGTCTTGTCCTCAAGGCCTTGTGAAGACAAGTGTGCCGAGGTGGCGGCGGTTGCGTCGCAACGGACAGGGCAACCGTGATGGGCAAAGAGGATTAACGAGGCGTCACTCGGGTCATCACGTGTCGCTAACCGCATGACCAGCCATTGCTTTTCTTTGCGTTGCGTTCTCCTGTTTTGCCATGTCTTGTTTCTACGGCGTCATTACTGTTTGTGCTCAGCAGGCGCTGACCGTTTGTGCCCGTCCTCCGCCCCCCCGATTGCCGGCTAGGACTGTGTGGACGAGCGAGCGGACCGGGCAGACTCAGCCGTCAGGGCAGACGGCCTGATCCGGCTGTCATCATAGCCCCATTGAGCTTATTGCCCTTCTGCTTCAAGGTGTCTCAGCGGCGGCCAGTATCCGTCTAGCGTTAGAGCCCTCGTGGTTCTGTTGGCGACAGCGATAACAACAACAGCAACAGCAACAGCAATAACAACAACAACAACAACAACGATGAGGACCACAACGTCGACGTTCGTCGTCTTGATCCGACCGAATCCATCTGCCTGCCTGCCTGTCTCTCTCTCCGTCTGAATGTGCTGGGACGACAAAGGAAGAGCTTCCGGTACGACCGCCGCTGTACTTTAGTACAGAAAAACCTCTCGACGGTGGCTTAGCGTACCGACGAGAGATTCAGAGAGCGGAAGTATGACGAGGTAGCGGTCGTCATTGTCCGAATTGCCCCTCTCTGAGCCGAACAACCCCCAAACAGAGGGCCGGCAACAGACAACTGGATTGCTACTCTAAAAAATGATGATGATGGTGACGGTCATAACGACGACAACAACAACTTCAAAAACAGCGATTACTGTGATAATAAGAATGATTACTGGCAGGGTAACCTCACCTCAGTAGGCAATGCAGGCTTGGACCTTTGTTAGCTACACATAAGCGAATTACGCCCTGGTATAGGGAGAAATACCCGGGACGTTCTAGAAGTTTCACCAGCCCTCTGCGCTCCCTTGATGTTTTCATTGGAATAGCGAACAACGCATGTTTGTTAAAATTTGTTTAGTCTAGTGCTTGACTGGCCTACTAGAACTCGAAGCATCGTTGGACGGAGACCCATTGTTTGCGATCTCTCTCTCGACTGACAAGGACATGAGGGGAATAAACATGCGTATACATACCCAAGAGTTGGAAAAAGGTTCACATACGCCAAAACATGTTTATCGAGGCTCTTTTAAGAACGTGTGTCGCCCTAATATATCAAGGGTGCAGGGGCGCTTAGAGAGGCAGCATAAGGGAACATGTTGAGATATCTAGAATTTCCTTAACTGTCCCTGTGGCAAATAGCAGCCGAGTGAAATAACTGATTAACCTGTTTTTCTATGTCGCCAGCGACCCCGCGTTCGTCTCTAATCATATAATTCATAGTTGCTACGTGTAAGTTTCAGAGCCACGTGTGGGCCATGATACATTTAAATTAGGTGTTCCTAGAACGCGCTTTCGCTTGGCTTATAAACAACATCGCTTTCGCAAAAGCTTTTGCCAACAAAGATTCTCAGAACCAATCATATATCAGTGAGTAACAAACGCTAACTAAGGCAGGCGACGGGTTGACGATCTTCTGGCTCAAACTAGGGGCTATAAACAAGACCATAGCACCAAACATAACATTTTATTTCGCCGGCAATTTGATGGTGGTGGCATGCTATTCACAGGGTATGTCGAAATGCGCACGTAGAAAGTGTGTCGAAATTTTGTGGAGGCTGGGCGACTCACTCATTTGCCGTTCATTGCAACCACATATCGTAGATACGTGCTGATACAGCGTGTTATCAGCGCTATTGAGACGGTCGTGATGGGGTGTGACAGAGGAGCGGCGTCATCTAACAGAGCAGACTTATTTCTGCGAACGGGTTCTGCGATTCGGCGGAGCAAAATCGACTCGACAGAACGTGTAGGACATTCAGACAGCATTGGCCATAAATGAAAATTTGCATTATTTGAATCTGCTAGAATTCCGCACCGCTTCCGGACATGCCGCCCACGAGCACCAGTACCGGCGTGTCACTGCGGCGGATCGCACTGATGCTCCCCTTATTCGGTTTGCCCACATGCTTTGATGCGCGTAAAACAGCTTAAGCAATACTGCGGATGCCACATTTTATCTATGCGATATTCGATAATATGTTTGTTCGATATGCCGCTCTCGGAGAGATAAGTTAAATACGATAAAAAGAGTACGCGAAAACTAAGTAATGCGCAGATGGTGTTAGCTGCCGAATTTGAAAGTGGCTTTCGATTTTGTGATGAATTACAAATTAATGTATCTTTTTAATTAAGGTAGCTTTTCGAATAATGAAAAACGATGACCCAGTTGCAAGAAACTAAGCCGGAGATTACTTTGAGAGATTGTTCCTGTTTAAGAACTTCGGAAATTTCTGATGCACATGCCACACAAGACAGCTCCCTAGCGTAAGATTTATTAAACCACTGAACTCAAGTTTCTCCCTCCTCAGGTAGCATTTTTTTTAATGTTAACTAATAATAATAATAATAATAATAATAAAAATTAGGGGAAACGCCGCCGCTGTCATCGGCTCTATGGATTGAGGAGCGGGGGTGAGCCTAGGCGGGTACACGTTTAGATCCCACAATTGTAGGGAAACACCGAAAAAAAAAATAATAATAATAATAATATTAACAATTAATCAATATTATGAATCTGCAGTATTATCATGAGAAAAGTCCGTACATATCGAACGTCGCAGCTGATTTAACGTACGCGCCCAAATTAACCTTCAACGATAAGCGCCGAAAGCTATCAGACAGGCAAACGGATGTGAATTTCTCCTGAACAAATAATAACACATAATACAAAATACTAGATCCGTCCCCGACCGACACGAGCCGACTCTACGACTTCTACGAGCAGACTGCCGCATCACACTACCAGAGATCATGACTCTCTGCCCTAGCCTGCTTCTATCGTACGCACGGGCCTACGAGCATACCGAACGCGAACAAGAGAGGATATAGATGGGGGATGGATCATTAGTTAGTTAATTAGTCGGTTAGTTAACTAAAGGTGTGGCGCATAAATCCATCTTTGTCGGCCCAGAAGCCGCTCACGGCACCCCAAGCCCAAATGATCTCCTCCGCCCATTCAGTCAGCACCTATAACACTGCCGCCGTTTGCCTTCGCCCATTTGTCCACCAGACCAAACAATACCCCGGTCGGACCGTGGTAGTACGGCCGCCGGATTATGGACTTTGGATTCGCCTACAGCTGCACGATTCTGCAGCGCCGTAGTAATTCACCTTCCGGATCAGTCAAGTCACCCCCTTTGCCGTGGTGCAGCCTCCATTTTCCTATCCCTTTCCCCTCTTCTTTCGCCCTCTATTTCTCTCTCTCACTGCTTTGGCTCTCGTTCTGATGCGAAGCGTCCCAATAACGGATGTGACTGTTCTGCCACAGTTGTTCTGTGGTTGGCCGTAATGACAGGATCGGTCTACGGGGCATTACTGACTGCCACTAATACTGCAACTACGCTTTCGACGATTACCGCTGCTAATACCGAAGCGGGTACTGTATGCTGAGCCAGGAGGTTCCAGGATGTGGGCTGGGTAGAAGATTGTTGTCGATGTAGTTGTTTTTGTTGTCGGTGTTGTTGTTAGTGTTGTTGTTGTTGTTGCTGGTGTTGTTGTTCTTGTCGTCGTCGGTGTTGTTGCTGTTGTGGTCAGAGAATTGCACCTTCCTCCCCACTCTTTCGGTCACGCTTATCGCCCGGCTATCGGGGCTGCGGTGGTCTCTGGGTAGTTGGGTACCGGCGTTCATTCGCACGGTTACTCGCTCGATACAGGGGCTAGACGATAGGCGATGTGGGGGAACAAAACCAGACTACCACTACGAAAGCCAGTCCAATCGGCGCCGCCATCGCCACAGTCGACATCGTTGCCACCACGCCAGCACACGACCGCCGCTGCCCATAAAATGACCCGCAAACAAACAAGCTGCCGTAGGCGAATCAACGAACGGCTGACGAGGGCATCTGTCTAGTTCAGTGAGCCCCGTGGTTTCACCTACGGGGCCTCGCTACTCCCAGGAGCAAGGAGAGGGAAACCACGGGCCCACTCACTCGGCCATTGGAGGAGATACCGTACAACGTGGTGGGGGCTGGTCCCCCCACTCCGGTCTTCCATTCTCTTTAAGCTAGTCTGACCAGTCCGGGGGGAGCGACAATCGTCGCTTGGCAATCGTCGGGGTGCGCCAACCACAAAACCCGTCCCGTGATTCCACAGTGGCTAATTATTGTTTTCGGATTGGGTTTGTCGTCGTATATTCATGTAGGGTAACATGAAACAACAGAGGAACACAGAACTCCCACTGCGTTCTATAGCGGTCATGTTGTAGCTTTGAAGAAACGGAGATCATAAGAGTAAATCACCTGATAGAAATAATAGTGTTTAGAATGATTCATACTTTGAAAGAACAAAAAGAGGAACTTGAATTGAATTAAGAAGATATTTGCGAGTCGTTTCCCATTCCCGTCGTGACGATGGTCCTTACCCCGAGCCGCCAAATATGAGAAACAGATTCGAGGAATTCTGTGTTAGGCCGCCATTTTGTACCTACAATATGTTCATAGCTAGGGCCTCCCTTCCTTTATGTCGTCAACTGAGCAGCGCTACTCCCCAATAATATCTACGCACTCAAAAGTCCCAACAGTGAAGTGTACTTGAATTTGACATACGTCTATTTAATGAGTAAAATCACAGAAGTTGAGTGTACTTGAATTTGACATACGTCTATTTAATGAGTAAAGTCACAGAACTTTAGTGTACTTGAATTTGACATACGTCTATTTAATGAGTAAAAGCACAGAAGTTGAGTGTACTTGAATTTGACATACGTCTATTTAACGAATAAAAGCACAGAAGTTAAGTGTACTTGAATTTGACATACGTCTATTTAATGAGTAAAATCACAGAAGTTAAGTAGTTATAAAAACTGTTTCTTACTGGCCTACTACTATATGTTGTATAGAAACAAAATACGTTGTATTTGGTGAACTACAAATTGTGTGTTCATAAGCACAAGTGCTAACAGCGATGATAAATTGTATATTGCGTAGTATGTGCATGTGTGTGCACATTTATCGAAAAATAAATTGAGAAAAATGTACAATGCCTTTAGGAATGATTTTCAAGCAAAAAAATCACCTATTAGGAACTGCGTGACTTATGTCTATTAACAGACCATATTCAGCATTATTTTGTTTATAAGATGAAAATAGGAAGTACTGTTATCACGCAGCAGCAGCATCATCATCAATTATTTATTGCACTTGAACAGAGTATATTTGTCCAAATCGTTCATATTGTAATATACGCATAACGATAGGAAAATAAACCAGATCGTTTTCTACATTTCTGCTTACCGAGTATTTTGCTGCTGCTGCTGCTGACTGGGATAAAGAGGTGTCCTTTCAGGATACCCAGGTTTAACGATACACTGGATGTCGTAAGCCCATTCTCTCGTTTCAGCAATAACAGGGGCGGCGAAAGTCGGCTACTCCACCTCAGCCCACAGGCGTCTCAATAGGAACGATTTTATAGCAGGATTTAATACTAAAATCTCAATCTGCCGGAAGTGGAAAGCTCGACCGGATGCTGCAAAAATGCTCATTTGATTTCATCGCTACTCACAAAGTATCAGCATCATGGCTATATATAAAACGCTTAAAACGATGCCGTCTGCCTTCACTAGTTTTATATATTTTACCTGTACACACGCATATATATACATGCATGTATATATATATATATATATATATATATATATATATATATATATATTTATACTAAATAGGATATTTTTATTTATATAATTTCACTATGTTAGCACTTTGCAGTGGACAATTGTCTCCGCGCGAACGTGTGATCACGGGTTCTTTAACCCAGGGTTAGCCCAGTTCAACAATGTGCCCCGAACAGACGCTGCGTTTCCTCGTTGAATGTCGAGCGACAGCCTCTGACGCAAGAATTCGGATGCCCTCGAGTCTCCTGTCGAAAGATTAAGGCTTTTACCGACCCGCTGAATCAGCTTGAGCGTAAGGGGGTCTGCTCCCATAGTCTCGAACGCCAACGAACAAAATTTGTGCGGATAATCGACGCTTGAGTATTTTCTGCATTTATTAGCCTCAGCTAACCTGGAGGCATGACCTGCTCGGTCCGCACCTGCACCGACCATCGAAGAGGCTAATGAGTCGGTTACTTATATATATATATATATATATATATATATATATATATATATATATATATATATATATGTTGGTTTTTTGTCCTTCTGTGATTCGCTTATAAATACCGGTATATAAAAGAGAGAAACCATAATGAGTTTTTCACCGAGCAATCTTCTTGTAGTGCATTAATGAGCCCTGTAAGCGGCAATCCGCGAACGAACCGTAATACTGTAACCACGTGCCGTGTAACAGGTGGCGTGATTGGTCTCTCGTTGCAGAGAGTTATGAAAAGACACAAAATGTCGCTATTATTTACTCGCAGCTTCTGGACGTTGTTTGTTATCGAATTTTAGCATGAAGAACAACCGCCTCTTTTAAGCCGAAAAACCTTTCCTACAAAATATATAGATATAGACTAGTAACTACTGTACACAAAATTGCGCACAGGCGTACGTATTTATTCAGAGCAAGTATACTGTCCTTCTGAAGGATCCGATAAATAAAACGTACATTGATATTGATGCCGATAACTGGCCAGATGAACGATATCCTTCTCAAAATATGAGGCTTTAAGCCAATGAGAATGGCTGATCATTTGTCTGGGCGACCAAACTCCTTTTCCCGATTCGGAGAGAGGATTGGTAGTTCATCCACTAATTATCAAAAATAACTTTATTCTATAATTTTTAGACTAACATTTATTAATATAATTCATAATTACGTGTCATGCCTAAGATCTATGAGCGTTCTGAGGAGGCTTAGGTGTCTGCACGTACCAATAATAATGTACATTTTGCATTGTGCTTGTGTAATTTAAGTACGTCTTCCCAATATGACTCTGAGCTGCTTAGAGTATCAAGACTTATTTCGTAGTTAGTCTCATGGATTTGCTACGTAAACAATACAAACACGCATCAGCAATAGTATGTTGGAAGTTTAGACTGAGTCGCGAGTAATTGCTACAGAATATTACAACACAGTAGAGATGACATCTTATTATGAAGACGTCTGTTTTTTTTCAGGAACTGCAGAACTATATATTTACAGGTAGTTCAATAAGTTCTTAGAATGAAAACCGAGAATTTTCCAAATCATGTTTTAAAATTTTTCTTATTCGATATACTCCCCGAGAATATATCGGGGATCCCCGAGGGAAAATACACTTTTCCCACCGAGATTTCAGAGCTTTCATACCTCTTGAGTAGAATTCCGCGTCGTTAGACTGAAAATAGGCATTGACAGCAGCTTTAACCTCTTTATTGCTGGAAAAACGCTTTCCACCGAGACTATTCTTCAAATGTCCGAAGAGGAAATAATCAGAGAGGGCCAGGTCTGGAGAATAGGAGGGTTGTTCAATAAGTTCGAACCTCAGTTGGGCCAGTTTTGCCGATGCTTGCCGGGACTTGTGTGCAGGAGCATTGCCCTGGTGAAACGGGACAACCTTCTTCTGCAAAGCGGGCCGTTTCACGATGAGTTCTTGCTAACGGCAGTCCAACAGTCTTGCATAATATTCTCCTGTGATCGTTTTACAGCTCTCAAGGTAGTCGACCAGCATTATTCTACGTTAGTCTTAAAAAACTGTAGCCATCACCTTTCCGGTCAATGCCGTTGTCCGCACCCTCTTCGGAGGTCCTTCATCAGGTGCACACCATTGGCAAGATGCTTCTTGGGTCTCGGGAGTGTAGTGATGAACCCGGCTTTCATCGACGGTCATGAATCTGCACCAAAAATACGACAGATTGTTCGACATCTTGGCCAAATTTCGCTGTAAAGCCAAAGCAGGCGCGTCTTTTTGGCCTTGGTTGAGCAAATGCGGCAGCCATTTTGCTCTAAGCTCTTTCATCTTCAAGCTTTCGTGTAGGATAAAATGCACACTGCCTAAACTAATCCTTAATGCCTCCGCTATTTCCTTAATGTTCATTCGCTTATCTGTGCCAAGAATTTTTCGCACTCTCTCTACGTTTTCCTCATCAGTTACCGTTTTTTGGCCTCCTGGACGTAGTTCATCCTCGGTGCTCCTGCGACCTCTTTTTAACACATTAGTCCAGTTGGAAACAGTGGCAAAACATGGCGCAGAGTCACTGTACGTCTCGTCTAACTCAATTTTTACTTGGGTCGCATTCCAACCTTTGAAATAAAAAATGCTTGATAACCACTCGAAACTCTTTTTTCTCAATTTTTAAAAATCACGCCGATACGTTGCACGGGAAAAGCTATCAAACGAAATCGCAACGGCCAATCACCATAATATATTGAGTGCTAGCAGTTCCTATTAGCGGTGAAAGCGTGCCAAAATTCGAATTCTAAAAAGCTCATTCTAAGAACTTATTGAACTACCTGTATATATTGCTATTTGCATATTAGACGAAGATATACATTCATGTGTATGTTATTGA
Source organism: Dermanyssus gallinae (assembly GCA_003439945.1). Taxonomy (NCBI): domain Eukaryota; kingdom Metazoa; phylum Arthropoda; class Arachnida; order Mesostigmata; family Dermanyssidae; genus Dermanyssus; species Dermanyssus gallinae. Next base: position 520,546 of record QVRM01006385.1, read on the forward strand.
TCAAATAATCTATTAAACATGATTATTGACCTACAAATTATTTTTATTGATCAAAATAAACCTTCGTCGTTAATTTTAACATGTCGAAAATTGATATTATAGGACTTTCTATTGCCTCGTAAAGATCCGGGGTAGAATGGTCCAATACAAGGTAAGTGTGTGCACGCTGAAGGGCTAACGTTCGGCTCGTTGAAGTATTTTCTGCAAAGTGTTCTAGGACATAAAGTCTTGTCCCTGACGGCGCTGCCCAATTGACTGTGCCTGTCTTGCCTTTGATTTCCTACCTGGTGGCTGGCTACCCGTACTGTTTGCGTTCGTGCTACAGCGACTACTAGAGGATTCGCGTCGTCACAACACCCTTCATCCAACTTTGCCCGCCAGCCCGAAATCAAGAATCGTTCAGCGAACAATTGAATTTGCCCGCTGCCAATCTATACAGCGCGGACGACGGCCCTCGCTCGAGGCAATAGCTCGATGGTCAACGGATTGAACGGTTGTGACCAACATGTCTACAGACAGAACTACGCTCGGTCCCAGTTGCGTGATCTAGGGCGCTAGATCCAACCTGCGTGAAAATGGCCTGCCTCTATCTCATCCGGTCCCATGTCCATCGAACAGTACTATGGGCCTATGCTAGCCAAAAGAGAGAACGCCATGATATAAACGTGACCACCGACACCCGCAAGAGTGGACGCGTTTGCCAGAAAACGACAAAACGCGCTATCTGCCCCCCCCCCCCCACCCAAGGAGAAAGGAGATACGATCTTGGCCACTACTAATTCGTATTATTCGACTCAGTCGCGTCTCGCCTTAAGCTGCCGTAATTCTATGTGATATTTGCGGTCTACTCCGCTTGTTAGCTGCTCGTGTGCTTTCTGCCTTTTGGAAGCGCAGCTACCGTCGACCGTAATTCAGGTCGTAACTGCGTCTAGGACGCGGGCTGAATGGGCTTTTCCTACGCGTACCCTACGAGTTCCTCTATCAACACCAGCGACACCACCGCCATCACCACCATCACCATCATACCACAACACCTCTTTGAGCCTCCAGAGGACATCGTCGTCCCTCTAAGGGCCGTCTCACTGCAAAGTCTAATGATAACTTCATCTGACAGCTATATGACGGGAGGGATACGCGAGACTGGATGTGTTATACGTTTGAAGCCAAGCCCATAACGCTTTTCTTTCTCTTTCTCTCTCAATATATATGTATATATGTATATATATCCTCAGTGCGCTCGGCTCAGCTGCTGCGTATCCAGGTCCAGGAGAAGGTCTTTACTCCGTCGCCTTTTCGTAACAAAAAATGGTCTATGCACCGCCAATCTCCTCGACGCTCTCTTTTTCTCTTGCTCAGTGAGGTGCCTCCCTCTCAACAGACGGCACTGGAATGACAGCGCTTTTCGGTGAGATTTAAGAAGAATGTTCGAGTCAGTGGCGGCCCAACCATCTTGTATTCATAGCATCTCGACAGTGTTCATTTCCGCTTCAGATTGTTTCGTAAAACTAAGCCGGCGAAAATTGAGCGGTACTTGCGCTCAGCTCGCCCTGTGACACCAGTTGCTTTACACCGCATATATATATGGCAAGTCAGCGCATTAGCCTAAAAGATGATCCAGAATATACATTCGTCAGAATACTCGAGCGATGTAGTACTTGGGTACGGTATTCCACGGGATACAAAACGCTAACCAAAGATTAGGAACAACCTTGATTTGGTCTTTAGACGTCAACATTAATTACTCAACGTATATATCCAATGTTCTGGCACTTAAATAGTATTAATGGTTGTGTTAAGAGCTGAGAAGCATTATTGGCATTTATTCAACATGAGTCTTTTTGAGATCCAACTAGCACCTTATTGCATCGGTAAGGCAAATAACAACTTCGATTAGAAGTGAGTATAAATATATTTGTGTATCAGACTTAAATAAAACTTATAAGGTTACATTCGCATATATATATATATATATATATATATATATATATATATAAGTTGTGTATAGAGACGGTTAGGAACTGTCAGCCAGAGGGTACCGAGAGTTTTTCTCAACGTGGCCGTCTGCAGCGTTGAGACCGCGAGCAGGTTGCGAGTAAGCTTTTCGTTGTCATAGGCCACACACGAACTGCTGCCCGCGTCAGGGCCAAACTTCAAACGGTAAGCAGCAAATCTTTTTACATATTTTCATCGGTCAGCATCGGGCATCGCCGCCAAGCGGTTCTACACCTGCGCCGCCAACGTTGGCGGCGAACAGAAGAGACTAACATTGCAGCGAATCCAACAGCCCACTTTCCCATCTGCTGCTCACGCTAACAGATCTAACAATTCAACTTCTTCTTGAGTGAATTGTTTTCCTCGTTCGTTTTCCTCTGTGTATTCGTTCTATTTTCCTCTTCTTCTTTTTTCTGCTCCTCTTCTTCAGCCGCTTCTGCCGTCCGCCGCCACGAACGAAACGGTCGATAAACAGTTGTATGAGTTGTAAAAGTCACCAAAAACGACCTGCCTTCATTATTCGCCCCCCCCTTCGCCGAAATCTCTCAAGCTCTCGCTAAATTCCATTATCGAACGAAGCCGAGAGAAAGACACAGATAGATAGAGGAATTGAGATAGAGAGATCGAGAGTAAGCGAGAGTATAGAGAAAAGTGCGATGAACAGCAGGCGAGAACAAGCAAACTTATATGATTTAGGCACGACATCATCCAGAGACTCGTGGGGCGTGGGGCTTGGACGTTTCGCCACCCGCGCTCCGATCCGCTTACATTCGTCGTCCAGCCCATTGTAGTAGTAGCAGTAGTAGTAGTAGTATTACCAGTAGTTGTAGTAGTAGTAGTAGAAATAACAATCACGACCGTTCATGACACACACCAAACACCGTCACTGGCAGCTTCCAAAACAGAACAGCCGCCCCTCTGCGCCTTTTGTGTGCTGCTCGTCGGGTCCCGCCGACTGCACTGACAGACGACACCGAGACAGAAATCAAACTACACCTGGCGCGAATATGGGACGGGAGTGTACCTGTTTTGTGCTCTACCTTTGTAATCTCGTTCTCGATTTGTTTCGATCGATACAGACGGCGACCGCGATCTTCTTCCACGCGGTGCCTTACTGCTTTGACGTAACCAGTAGCAACAGCAGCAGCCGCATGAACGAAAAACCAAATCTGCAGAAGCAGTCTTAATTGTACAGCCGCATCGGCGTTCGTTAATTGTGTGTGGTTGTGTGTGGGGGTCACGCTCATATTATTTATTTTCCCTGTTGTTCCCTGTTTCCTGCAGGTCAACTCACGTCGTCTTTTTATGTATGTATATATATATATATATATATATATATATATAACCAAACAGACGGCGTTCCCTCTCCCTCGCTTACACGCTCTCTCTCTCACTATGTGTATATATAGGTCAGTCGGGAAGTATTTTTTATTTCTATGTGTGCAGAGAGTGTTCCAAAGAGCCTAAGTAAGAGAATAGGAAACTACCTCTTATTGCGCTTCGTACATAAATCCATGTGCGTCAGTCAGAGATAGAACGAGCTGTGGCAAAACCCAGAACCTATTTGAACGTAGTCTTTATAGACTGCGTCAAATATATATATATATATAAGCCTTCCATTTAAGCACCTCAATATCTCCTGGTGAGATCATTTCGACACGCTCAAACGTACAAGTTGGTTGCTTTCTTCTGAGCGTGAGTAAGATGTCCTCATCTCGAACTTCGAGATAAGGACATCTTACTGGTACCAGGTGAGCAGGATTTCTGGTGGGTGAGAGCCCCGTAAAAGGACTCATTGAGTTGCGTCTCCTTCACACTTCTGCTTGCATATTATGTCGATTGTATTCGACAAAAGTACCAAGAGGCCAAAGGTTAAATAGAGGTAGGAGGTTGAATACCTGAATATTTTCAGTGCGTCTCACCTTTGGCCTGGTCTTGCATGCGACAATCTCCATGTCTTGAAAATATGCATAGTTCACGGCTATTATCACCTGGTCTGTTCAAATACCGAGTCACCGAGCAAGATGGCTTAGTTGCATAAGTTTTTGCTTTGCATGCGGGACGCCTGGGCTCGAGACCTAGACCAGCCACTCCTAAATTGGTTTTCATGGTTCCCAATTTAGATGAAGTGAATGTCGGAGTGGACTAAACATCGACCATGATGGGGAAAAAACGGGGAACACAAATGATACGAACTTTCACAAGAAGTACAGAGAGCGCATCTGTCGACTGTGCTTCCAGGCGTGCAATGCTTCTCTCGATGACATGCCGAGAGCAACTGGCAACAGTATAGGTATCAATGTCATTTGTTTACTCAATATGAATGAAATAAATGCAGTAACATATATAAAAATACACACTGTTTATGTATATATTATTTCACTATAAAGTAGACCATTACTTTACCCATTGTGACGTCACTTAAAGCGGTTAGCCAACCCTGCGCAGTAATTAAGATTTATCGCGTAATAATTGTGTGATCAAGTGCATATCTGTGTGACTGTGTAAACATAACCAAAAACAAATGCGTTGACATGTTGTCCTCCGCAACTATACATTAACGGCCTTTTCAGTCTTTCGGCCTGCTTCTATTTAAGGCATACCGCGCGTAAATTGCACAACGTAGCTTGCACTCGATCCACCGACAATAAAGTTACATGTAGCGTCGAGTTTGAGCAAACTTGTATCGATATATTTTGCTGGAAAGCTGGCTCTCACTCGCCGCCATTGTCATCACCAGTCTAGAATGACCGTTGTTGTAAATTTTGTCTAGAAAAACACACGTTTATGTTAACGCTGCTTTCCTCTTCATCTCTTCGTGTCCTCATCTTCTATTTTTTTACCTGAGTTACACAATCTGTTTCGGCAACCGGCAAACGCTGAAAGCAGGCCAAAAGTAGCACTGGTCCACCATGCGCCTCGCCGCTACTTCGACTCTCTCGTATGCCTACGAATGGTTGTAGATAGATAGGTGTCTGTATCCGTCGTCGCCTGTGTCGGGGCGCCGTACCTCCATCTCTCTCGGTCGAGGTGTTTGCATCCCATTTCCACCAAGCTTCGACATGTGCTGTCGTTAGACCACCAACATACCGACTGCAGCCTACAGCCGCCGGTAAGGTAGCGACAGCTTGAGAGTGAGATTGGTGCAATTTTCACCGAAAGCCGAAAGAACTTCGCGTAAAAGCGCAGATTTTCTTCGTCTCCATCTCTCTCTCTCTCCCTCCATATCTCTTCACATATATCTCTTACCCTCTCACGCGCTTTTACTGTAGTTGTGGCGTCGGCGCGTTTCGACACGTTTGTATGGACGGGTGGATGCCTGTACGGCGGGTGACTGTATGTCTCTTTGCCTGCCAGCCTACCTGTGTGTGGGGACATGGGGGATGTGGGGGCATGAGGGATGTGGGGCATGAGGGATGTGGGGCATGAGGGATGTGGGCTATGGGGGAAGTGGGGCATGGGGAATATAAGGGCGTGGGGATATGGATATGTGTGTGGGTGTTCGTGTGTTCATCTGCGTGTGCTACCAGTCTGCAGGGACAGTATAGCGAAATCGTTTACTTGAAAAGTACTTCGCTTCGTTCAGCTTCCTGTACAATTGCTGCACAAGGCATCGCCTCAAACTCGCCCGGTCGTCTAGCTCCCTTCGGCTCTGTTTCTCTCGGCAGCGAGGTTTTTTCGACTAGGTTCCACAGTGACGCCAGCGTGGCCGTTCGTGTGGGTCCTCTCTATGTGTTAAATGTGTATTGCTGCGTGGATGACTATGTGTGTCTCGACGTCTCTCTTTTCATTGGAGACATTGTCTCAACGGCCATATGTTAGCCACGAAACTCCTCTCCGTGCTTTCTCTCCCTCTCGTTCCCTTATTCTCCACATATATATGTATATATATATATATATATATATATATATATATATATATAACCGTGCGCTATTTCTCTACATAGCTCATCGTTGTAGCCATAGAGAAGAAAACTATCTTTCGAAGAAGAAGTTGGCAACAACCCGAACTGAAATGCCGCTTTACTTGATTCTCATATATATATATATATATATATATATATAAATATATGTTTTTGTGCCGACATGTATATACATAACAACTAAGTCGACCGAGCACCTCAATCAATAACTCAAGACTATGGACCATTAGCAGCAGCCATACTTCGCCAATTGGACCTCCGAAATAATGCAGTGTGGTGCCGAATTTATGAAGAAAATGATGTTTTCCGACGAAGCCCATTTGTGTCTAAATTGAATATGAATAAAGAAAAATCTGTGCCACCAAGTAAGCTTACGTGATTCCCGAAGGGCCTTACATGTGTCACTGGTGGCAAAGAAATTATTGCGTCTCATTTTATCACCCCGCGGTGAATGGCGAGCGTAATTGCAGCATGATTCTTAATTGTTTTTCGGCGATTTTAGGTGGAATTGATGCAACTGAACTCTGGCTTCAACACGATGGTGCCACAGCCGGCGAGCCAATTGAGCGTTTCAGAATAAAGTGCTCCGTACGGGAAATTTAGCGTAACGGGGATATAAACTGGATTTCAAGGTCATGAGATTCAACGCCGTTGCACTTTTTCCGATGGAGCCTTGAAAAAGGAAAATGCACGCGAATAATTCTACAAACATTAGCGAACTAACGACCATTTATGTTATTCAACCTGATCTATGTAAAACCGTATTGAAAAATGGATGTCCCGTACAGCTTATGAAAACTAAAAAGGTCACTGCCTCACAGTTATTGTAGCTCATTAAAAATGGCATTACATCAATTTAAAAATAAGCATTTTTGTTTTTGGCAAAGTTCTCATCCAGATAATTCGATAGCTGAAGGGCATTTTGTGCTGGGGGACCATCGTGCTGGAACTACATGCTCGACTAAATACGCTGTGGAAGGTTCATTTAGTCGTTGTATGGGACGGCATCTTGCGTGGCTGTGATTAGAGAGTTCGAGCTGAGTGGTGCGGTGATTGAGCCTTGTGTCAGTAAGACAGAAGCTTCCGTTAGGCAGCGCGGGCATAAACAGCGTCGGTTGGCGGCAATGGTGAAGCAAGCTGAGGACATAGCGACAATGGCGAACCAAGCTAAACACATGGCGCCAAATAGAAGATGCCGCCACGAAAATACGGGAAGTCACTAAATGCGCGGGCAATCTGTTATATAAAAGAAGACATTGGTACCGCTAGGAAAGGTCGGTAGGAGCTAGGAAAAGGACGTGTCTTGTTTGAGCAAAACTTTTTTTAATTGAGGAATGCGTTCTCTCACAGTCGTGTAATTTGTAAGCATATGTCACTTCTTAAATCACAACTCGGAAAACAATTATTAAAAAATCATCTCACTTACAAAGCATTTTCGTTCCCCTCTTCCATTGGCAGAAATTATTTCTCACCGAGCTTGAGCATACTCCAGAGTTTCAGGCAATAAACCCGGTCACCCTGTATATATTAGGGTTTTCTATGAATCTGTTTGGATTGTTTACTTAATTGTGAAGAAACATGTCGTTCAATTGAAGCTTTTATGAATGCCGTATTGCCCACATTGTTCAACTACCTTAGCCCAACGTTCAGGCAAGTTCATGATCTCATTCCTCCAGAAGGTGGCGTCCTGGCCTCCGAAGTAATAGTCTATATACGTTTTAACACCTTCCAAAGGATCGAATTCTTTGCCATTAAGGGCATTTTAAAGGGACAAAAAAAGATGGTAATCTGATGAAGCAAGGTCATAACTATGCACAGCAGATGTGACAGAAACTCCTAAAATCGGACAAACCACTCATGAACTGTTCTGTCTGTTACCGACTCTCCGCCATACGCTTTACATATCTTAGTTACGCCTTGGGTTGCATTCTTTCATTTCCGGAAATACAGTAGGATCAAATGCCGAAAATGCACATTTTACTCTGCCGTCACTTGAGCATTACAGTTCGCGTGAGTTATAAATTCGAACAAATTCCACGGTATAATACAGCGCAGGTCTGCTCTTACCGCCATGTAAACAAAACAAATCTTCTCCCAACAGTTTGCATCTTCCCCCGGGTCTGGCGACAGTGCAGTGCGGCGCACACAATTTCCCGAACGGACTTGTGGAACAACCTATACATATATAGGCAGGCGGGCACTGCCGAGTGTGCAAACGTATTGTAAATGATTAATAAATCATCACAATATTTTCTATCTATATTTAAGTCAATACGTACATACCTTTGTTTGAACACACGTGATTTATGTACATTTACGGAGATATATATATATATATATATATATATATATATATACGTAGATAAGTCAATACGTACATACTTTTGTATGGACACACGTGATTTATCTACGTTTACGTATATATATATATATATATATATATATATTTAAAAAAAAAAATATATATATATACATATATATATATATATATATATGCTGGAAACGGTGGTGGATGTGGAAAGAGAACACCTATCGTACCAGAGGCAGATTCCTTGGTTTTCTGCAATGAGGTGCAAAAGAAACAGAGCGATGCTGAGTCGCATCCAAAGGGTGCTGGCATTTCGACTTCGTGGGTCATATCGCACTGTGTGTCGACGATGAGCACGATGGCCCTACGTAGGGTCGTGCCATGAGACCTGCTGATTAGATAAAGAACAGAACTGTCCCGGAACCAGGTGCTCATTTGGTTCTAACCGAGGGCCAGGGAGAACACCCTCAAAATGTTGCAGACAAGAGAGACTCATACGGGATGAGCAGGCTTCGAAGCGAGACAAAGGGAATATAAAAATCGGACGTCAATATCGTCAATTTTGAGACGGACGTCAGTTTTGAGAGACCACAACGACGTTACCAGTACGTTACCGTTAGCAGTATTTTTAAGCTGAGCAAGTCGTGGGGCCAAAGAAAAACGTGTTTGAGTGCGTAAAGCGGCAAGTACTGTTTAGTATAGTCCAGAACTGGGAGTGCGCAAATGCGCGTTAAAAATACTAGAGAAAAAAAAGAAAAAACAAATAGATTTATATCTGTCTTCGTTCGTAGGCAGTTGCTCAAGGCTGCAGACCATTCGTTGGCTAACTAGACAGGTAGATAGATGCTGGCAGATGTGATGGCTTCTGCATTCTGCCACAGACCCCGCTGCGCGCGCAGTCGCTGTTGTACTAAGAGTAACAGCGGTGGTCTTCATCTTCCGCAAGCAGGGAGAGTTTTGCAACTGCACACAGCGATGGCACTCGCACCAGACGCAGCTATGAGCCTATGATATGGCTTCGTTTGGGTGGCCCGACTGAAAGCACTGTAGCTCTGCCTTTGAACATAACACGTTTTGATGTCGTATATATATATATATATATATATATATATATAATAGCGCCGGACTCGTTGGAATAAACTATGTATATATATATATATATATATATATATATATATTATATATATATATATATATATATATATATTTACTCAACACGATTGTGATTAATTTCTCTCTACTTTTTCGTTCTCTACGTGCCCAAGTGTATGTTTTAATTCGGTATCACTGCTCACCACCCACGCCATTGTCACTATGAAGTCACATGAAAAAGATCGACATGAACAATATTAACAATACCGTCGCTGCAACATCGCTTGCCGACTGCAACTTGACTACAAAAACTTCTACGATAACGTCGGCTATCTTTGGCTCATTGAACTTGCGTGTCATTGTGCTTATGGGCTGGGCGGGTGTAAATTGGCGCGGCACGTCTCTCTAATGTGTGTTCTTCTATTTCCTCAATTGTCTTTGCTATCTGTGTGCAAAAAAGCTGATCTGGGCGAAAGTTGGTGGTTGTTGTCTTTGTTGTGTTTGATTGATATTATTTTGTTTTTTTTTTGTTTTCCTGTTCTTATTTCGGCTGCTATAGTTTTAACTGTTTGTGGTTCACTGTACTGCTGCAGCTTTCGTTACCGTTGTTGTGTTTTTCTGCTCGAATTGCATTGTTGCATCGCTATCCGACGCCAATCGCCTGTACGACGATTCTGTACGGCGCATGCCTAACGGTGCGTTCGTAACGATTAAAACCTACGGCCTTTTCTATGTAGGTAAATAGAATAGACGACATTTAGACAATAGTAGTCTGTACAAGAAAGTTCATCGCAGTAACGATTTTTTATTTTGTTTAGTAGGTTTTATGAGCATGGCATTGTGTCAAAAACATTTCGCACGTATTATCTTTGAAAAAGTGCTAGTAGACCATTTTGTTTTAACTTTCTTTAATCCAAAGGCTTGTTAAATAGAACCAACATGGTTTTACTAAAGGCAAATCCACGACAACGCATCTCGTCAAAGACTTAAGATTGGGCCACTATGATAAACAATAGGCTGACCTTTGATTGTGTATATTTTGATTTCTCGAAGGTATTTTATTATTCATTATTACATCACCTTTCGGTATTGTTGATTACATTACATTACACGTATTCATTAAATCTCGGAAACGGCATTCGTTTCTGTTACTCCTGGACCGGTCCAAACAGCGACCTCGAAGGTTACAATATTGTCCTTTTAACGGAGACGTTTACTACTGAGCGCTTCGATGTTAATGGATACTACTCATATCACTGCCCAGCTTTACGGCGCTCGCGCGGCCGGCCAATTGGTGGAGTCTCCCTGCTGGTTGGCCCCCGACTCAAACAAGCAAGGATCCCATTGACCGAAGACAACACCATCGTCTTCAGCACCTCTCAATTAACTTTTATTGGGATGTACAGTAGTGGCAGCCGGGACTCTATTGAAGATCTCTTAGAAAATATTGGTCGCGCTGTTGCAATTATTCCAACTGGTGTACCAGCTCTTCTGGCCGGAGATTTGAATTGTAGGCTTGACATTGCTGCCTCGTCCCGGACAAATGGCGTTCGCCAAGCGCTAGAGGAGTATGGATTATGGATATGTACTACTCCGTCGCCGTCAGCGTTTCACTCTGACGGAGGTGGAATTGGCGATTATCCGCAGAGGGGTGGGTCCTCTACAAACGATATATTCGCTTACTCAGGTCCTGAAGGAGACATCGAATATGGCGGACAAGTGATTGGCGTTGTAATTACTGGATTTAAAAAGCATGTGCCAGTTCATTTAGCAGTTAAAGTTAAAGATGGAGGTGGGAGCGCTAGTACGCCGAGACGCCAGGGGCTCGGAAAATGCATCGACGTAAACAAATTACGCATGAAGCTTTGCGCTTGGCATCCCAATCAACTACTGGAAGTGCCGCCAAGTCTGCTCTCCGACATGCTGACAGGAGCAATGCGCTTCTCTACATATAGGCGTACTCTGAGGGGAAGTCGGTCACCTGAGTGGTTCGACTCATATTGCTATCGTGTGAGAGCTTATGTTATTCAGGCTTTCATTCTCTCCCGAAAACACCCATAGATGAGAGACTTTTATTGTAGACACTGTCGCTGGTACCGGCAGCTAATAGAATTAAGAAAATCTTGTTCGCCAAGGAAAGTGAAAATCGTATGATTTGAAGAGCCAGGTTTGAGCCTCACTGCGCCCTTAGAAGGACTTCTCTAGTTGTCCAGTTGCCTCCGACCGTCTGCGCCAACACTTCATCGACGCATTTACAACAACAGATAGCACACCTGGAATCATCCCGTTATCGTGTGATTTATCGGATGAATACGAGAGTCTACTATCCCAGCAGATATATGCTCCATTCTCTCTTATGGAAGTCCATTGTGCGATGGAAAAGTTGAAGAATAAGAAGGCCTTCGGACCCGACCTCGTCAGAATGAACATATAAAGGCGGCGGTCCTCCTAACGCCTCTTTGGACGGCACTCTTTGACAAGTGCTTGGAAACAGGTGAAATTCCAGCAACCTGGTCGGAATGCTTGCTAAAGGTCCTCCTCAAAGGCAAAGGTGACCCGCTTTGTCCATCCTCTTGGCGAGACATTGCAAAGAAAAGCTGCATCTACAAAATATTGTCATGCCTCCTGGCACGCCGGCTTAGCTTGTATCTCGAAGCAAGGGGAATCAACCCTCCGGAACAGCATGGATTTCGCGCGAGACATTAGACAATGACCGCATCCCAGGGCTTTTAGACGAGGTGAAGCGCTCGGTCACCGTTAAGCAATAAGCACTGTACGCTGTATTTGTAGACTACAAAGCGACGTTTGACACTGCCCCCAGGGATATTGTCAGGGAGAAACTAGCCGCCGCGGGCGTGGGCCCACGAGTTTTGGGGATACTGGCAGCTATCCTGAAAGCAAACCCGGTCATTCTAGATGACGGCATTCAGGAATACCAGTTTTTTCTACAAACCACCGGCTATCCCCAGGGTGATAATCTTAGCCCGCTCTTATTCTCAGTCTTACTCAGTGATCTTCCGGGCCTTATCAATGACCACTACCCCTGTGTCCGCATAACTCTCTAGGCCGATGACCTGGTGGTATATAGTAGAGTGTTCATGGATCTAAAAATGTCCCTGAGGATGCTGGAGACATACAGCAAGCAAAGCGGTTTAACGATTAACGTATCGAAGACAAAAGCTATGAAATTCAAATCCGAGGGACCCCTGAAGAGAAGTGATAGGCTCAGCTTGGCCGGTGTCTCTGTAGAATTTGTCTCGGAGTTTACTTACCTGGGTGTTAAACTAACGCCAAGCGGCACATCTTTCGCGGCCCACATATCTCAGCGAAATAATAGTAGCATTGTCGCCATGACCTCAATCTCGGCTCCGCAGAAGCTCTCAGTAAAAACAGCTCTAATACTGTTTAACCTGAAGGTGGCCTTGGTGGCATCTTATGGTATCACATTAATTTGGGAACACCTATCCGCTCAGCAGCTTAGCGGCCTCGACACGGTGAAGGCAACGTTCCTTAAGAGAGCTTTGGGCCTCCCTAGAAATGCACAAAACAGGCTAACTTATAGTCTGTCGAGGACGACGCCGTTCATCGAGGATCTGGTAAACCGCTTTCAACTTCCGACCACCGCGTCACTGCGAGAGTTCCGTAGGCACTTTGAGCAGAAAATGAGGGAAGTGCCAGAAGCGTTCTACAAAACACCGGCAATGTTGGACAATACATGGATGGAACCGCTCGTCGAGCAACGACACGTTCTCACCCGCTACTCCGTCTATGGGTTTCACCAAAACTATGCCACCGCACTGGGTTCCATAACCCTTCCGATGAGTGTTGCTGCAAATTTTGCGGCCTTGTCTGCACCAAATATCATCATGAAACATGTCGGTCAGCGCCAGCTATCTGGGCGTTAGGTCGCTGACATCTTCCGAAGGTATTTGAAAGAGTAGTGCCTCTATCAAAGAGAGAAAACTGTGTGAAACTTGCACAAAGGATTAAGTACTTGAATGTTGAAACTCGCTCTACATCATGAATTTCTAGTTATACAACTGTTGTGTCTGGCCAAGTTCGTCAAGGGCAAGGTTCGTCTGGGCAAGTTGTCGAGCCCGGTCGCGTGGTGCATTCGTCTGCGCCTCGCGACCGTAGAATACATATAGGTGCGCGGGTTCGAACCCCACCGTTGCACATTTGTATTTATGGGGGTCCGTTTATGAGGCAATACAAAAAGCTGAAAAAATGTTTTCGTGGCGAATGGCCAGGGCACTGAGCACTTATTATAGAAATATTATTCTTAAATATATATTTTATTATATATATATATATATGGGAAATATTATTCTTAGATATATATTTTATTATATATATATATATATATATATATATGGGAAATATTATTCTTAAATATATATTTTATTATATATATGTATATATATCATATAGGATATAGTCAACGGTTCAGTAATCCTGTAATCCGCTGTTATTAACCGACCTCGTAACGCCAATCTCGCCGATTAAGCAAAGATGAGGCCAGGGATGACCTTTACGCCGATAACACGGTAATGGGCAGCGTGGCCACAGCGCTATAGAAGGTAAGATGCCATAACACAGTTACTCACCACACAGAGATGAACACGATGAAACTAAATTGAAATGAGAAATAGAAATGTCGTAATATAGTGTGCTGTGGCAAACATCTGAAAGAGAAACAGCGTAGGTGGTAAAGCCAATCGATAGAAGTGAGACATAGGGGTAGTAGTCATGGGGACGTAAACGTATCCTTCTCAGCAAAAGGTAATTCGTAAAAAGTGCCTAATGTACTTCGTCACCGTTTCATCAATGAGGATGCCGTATTAGAAAAGCAAACGATATTAGACAGAGTATACGCGACTGCGTTTGCAACTACTTCCTATTTAAAGCAAAGCTTCTTGAAGGAGATCTTTGATTTCGCAATGTGGGCCGATGGAGTATGGCGGTCTGGAAGCACCTCAAATGCAAGTAAACTGCTAGATAATAATAATTTCAATGCAGACTATTTTTGTTTTAATTTTTTAAATTGCTGAGATGTCAAGGGGAAAAGGTTCTCTGTTCTTAACATAATAGATGCCGTAATTTGCTAAAAGTGTGACAAATGTGTAGTATAGATATATTTATTGTTTCAATAATTGCACTCTCTAATAAACGCCTTAATGTCTATGCCGTATATTAAGAATTCTCCATGCCCTGTCGCATCTTCATGGAAAGGGTAACCGCACGTGTGGGAGGCTCCTCACCTTTAAACACTCCCTAAATATGACTCAACGTGGCCTTATACCCCACCAATGTTCGCGTATATATTATATATATATATATATGAAAGTGTGTGCCGCTCTCGCTATCTGTTAACGTGGCCATCTAGCGACGGAACGGGATTGGTTCTTTCTACAGAAATTGTATCAGCCGTTCTTAGCGATGAGATTATGAGATTTTTCTTATCCCCTTTTTTCGTTTTGCTACTTTAGCTTATATTAAAGCGACACACTTGAGAACACTTTACCTAAGGCTTCACTTTGTTTGGGGGCAGGATTCTCGTAGAAGAGGGTGTCCTGTTAGTCGGCAATACGTACCACCCTGTAATGTTCCTTGCTGATTAGGGTCAAAAACGCCTTTGCGCCCGATCAGTGGAAAGCAAATGGCAAGCTTGTGTCCGATAAATATTCAGCCTGGTGTCCCCGACGGATTTCAAGCTAGGTATATATTGGGCTCTCTAATGTTTAATGTCGACGCAGGTCATTCGTATTCGTCATATTTGTCACGTACGCAAAGTGCAGCTTCGCTAGCCGCCGCTGCCACCGCCCCTTAACCTGTTTTGAATAGCCGGTCCGTATCAGAAATTACTATAGTGCGTCGCAACTCAAGATTAGTAACACAAGTCTAATGTTAAATGATGTAGCTGATACCATGTTCACGGTACGATTCATCGTACCGTGGATATGGGTTATGCGCTTATTGCCCATTCCAGGGGGATTTACCTAGATACACGTACAAATGTCGCTTTCGTAATGCGACGTCCTGCAACACCAACGCCCACTAATCTAACGTATTTTTGTGTTGTACCACAACCACCACCAACATTAGCATTGGTAAGAAACAAGAATTTGACACGGTTGAGACGACAACGACTATAGCTCACACGTTTCATGCAACGAGCTTCTCCCCCTCAAACCATTTGAGGGTTATCATCAGCCAATCAGGTAGCATCAATCACAACGTTGTTTCTATTTGTGTACGTTCTGGCATCGCAATGTTAGAATATTGCTGTGTGTTATCGTCTGCCTACTTTTGCGTTCTACGTAACCAGCGATGTGCTATGCAGTTGACCTTCGAGTGTAACGACGTACAAACTATCCAATTGGCCTTCCAGTGGTCACTATATATATATGTACATATAACAAGTAAATTTTGTTGTTAAAGTAGGTTGATTATTGAGAAGACGACGACGGACCGCACTTGAATATAGCAACAAAACTTTCGTGACACCTTTCAGATATTGCCAAACTTGTCGACACCGTTTAGGTACTTTCTTTGCTGCCTTACGCATGCTTGCATGAAGAGAGCAAGAGAGACGCAAGAGGAAAGTCACTTCACTTAGTGCGAGAAAAGTGTAGAATCTAACGTGCGCGGCTTTAAATTCTTGACAAATATGGGGTTACGTCGTAAGGGTTGCGCCCCTTCCGTCGTATCAACAGCGCAAACGCGGTGAAGCTTGAACTGGAGTGTCATCTAGTCGCTGCGCATCTTTTGGAGCGTCTCAAAGAGGAGACGCGTCAACAGCGCCGTATCAGGGCTACGTAAGAGACACAGGCGGATGATCGAACCTGACTCTTGCCTGAATGCGGGAGTTGGGCAGCGCGTTTTCTGTTGACTGAACCTCAGGTTCGGCACCTTGAACCGGCCGAACGTTATCGCGTTGTCCCCTCTTACTAGACAAAAATCGCCCAAGTAGTCAGATCTCGGTGAAGAAGCCGATCTTTGTATGAAGCCGATGTGTTTCTATATATTTATACGATCGTTTTCGCGGGACGTAGTGCGTCGCCAAACGTCCTTCAAACGGCCAATGCGTTCCAAACTGGCGACCTTTGGTGAGGTTTGCTTTCGACCGTCTCGTGAGCTGATATTGGCCTCGGCCTACCATAACAGGCTGGCTTCTAACAACGACGCCTCCGTACGTCCTTCCTCTTCCTCGCTGCTCGCCTAGAGAGACCTTCGTTGTCCGTCCCTTTGGCGTCCCCTGAGACAGACAGTTGCCTGGTTCCCTCCCTCCCAGCCTGCCTGCTAGGCGCCTTCAAGCTGGCCGATAAAGTCGACGGAGCGACAGAGCCAGCGACTGTACCATTACATCGACGGCTGCCACCTCTGCTACTATTATTACTACGACTACTACTTTGTCTACGACTATATCCACTGCGATTGCAGCTGCTGTTGCTGCTGCTCGCAGAGAGAAGAAAGGAAGTCACCTTCAGGGGCTGCTTGTGAAATGCATGAGTCGATCTGTGCAGAGGCTACGGCCTACGGGAGCTGCGATTGGTTGGCCATTGTGGTCTCTGTCGCGCTTCGAACAATACATAAAGAGAGAGAGCGCTAGACAAATAGAAGACATACAAAAGAGGGAGAGAGAGAGAGAGAGAAAGCGTGAGAGAACAAGAAATCGTTACGATGCCTCCAGAGGCGGATCCAGATAAAGCTGATCCACACAACCGGTCGATGGTTACCTCCTACTCCACCTTGCGCGGCCCGCGCGTCGTACTCCTTTGGTACACACGCGAGTGTGTGTAGTTCGTACATAGTTTCCAAATTTGCACTCGTTTCGCTAAAGACTCGGGGATTTATTTATTTGCGTTTGGCCATATATATCCGTATATGGCCGTAGATGCGGTGTCAGCCGTAATTGTGGCCGGTGCCACGGAGGAGACACCAGACCGTAGTCAGAAAATCCTTATGCTAAGACGTGCCCCTGCGTCTTAGCTCTGCGTCTTCAAGTAGTGGCCTATTCAGTACACCGCATCTCAGACTCCCTTTATGACCAATTCTTTTGCCAATTTCCTAGGTTTGCGCTTTTTGGCCGCATCCAAACACTTGAGCGTTTTGCGGACGAGCGGGCGGTAGTAGATGGCAGCAATGCCACGCTGGCCCCAGCGGTCTCTCTCTACTCTACTCTGTATACGAACCTCTTGGATTAACTTGAACATTTTACTCGTTTAATTAATCCGAGATGCCACATCACCCATCTAGGGAAGGAAATAAGTGGACTGAAGTGTGAGAAATTACCAAGGTTTTCGATATCGGGCGCCCGATATATATATATATATATATACCCTTAATATTCGCAAATTGTATACAGTTGTTTGTGGACACAATATTCCAAGTGCTTCAACTGTCAGGAAAGTACCGACAAATTTAAGGAGAGTGCATCGATTACTTTTTGTCAAACCATACCAACAAATACAACCAGCAAGGCCGGGGCTCAAACTTGCGATTGTCTGTTAATCATGGTTGCCATGGCAACGCACCATTTCAAACAATACGTTAGCCGCCTGAGCAACCGCCGCTACAAATATGTTAAACCGTCTTCGAACATGTTCCTAAAGGAACAAAAACGTGTCCGCAAACCTGAGGAACGCAATTTCCAGATGTATTGTTTTATACATGAAACACTATATATATATATATATATATATATTGGAATAGAAAACTAAAGTTGAACAAGTCCGATGAGAGGTTGGAGACCCCTGGATATTTTCAGCGCCTTTCACCTCTAACCTGGTCTTGCATGTGACACTCGCCTTGTCTATACCAGATACATAGTTCATGGCAATTAGTTCGTGGCGAACTTCCAGGAGTGCGTCTGTCGATTGTGCTCTCAGGCGTGTACGAAGTATCATGCGTCTGCTTGCCTGTTCCTTGCGAAGAGATCACTGCATTGCCTCTTGCGAGTAACAACATGCTGAGAGCAACTGACAACTGTGCAAGTGTAAATATTATAGGCGTACTCGATATGAGTGAGATAATATATATATATATATATATATATAATGAGTGAGATCATGTGATATATATATATATATATATATATATATATATATATATATATATATATAAATGTATATATACATGTCTATAAAGTACTCACCCCGAAAGCGTTGTCGCCGCATTTGCGTGTAGCTCTGGTCGAGCGAACGCGACGTCGGGGGCAGGTTGTGCGGCCGTTGGGGTGGCCGCTGGGGCGGTCGCTGTGATGTGGGCCACATGTCCAGCTCCGAGTCGTCGTCGTTGTCGTTGCTGTTGTCGTTGGCGGCGAACGGTGGCAGACCGGCGAGGGGTAGCGGACCAACACCGCCGATGACGCCCCCGCCGCCAACGTCGAAATCCATCAGCAGGCCGGGCGTAGGGGGCGTCCGGCTGTCCACCCCGTGACAGCCGGGGGCGGCGGCGCCGCTGTTGCTGGCGCTGCCGCCGCTACTGCGGCCACCGCCCGGACCACCACCGCCGCTGCTGGCGCCGCCAGCGCTCTCAATCGAACGCGACTTGCCCGACGATCGCCACCGTGATAGAAGACCTGCAAGCGACCAAAATCGCGAGTGAGCAGCTTAGTCAAGCGCGAAGCATTAGCGATGTCTTTAAGGTGCGATGATGTCTGATCCCGCAGCTTATGCCGCTGCTAAACGCCCCCCCCCCCCTATAGAAATATATATATATATATATACATGCATATACATGTCTTTATCAAAAGAAAGAAGGGAGAGAAACCGAATGTTGTAATGGTGGTAGATGTACATAATGCTAATGTCATGGCTTAACGCAGAGAAGCGCAACTGTCTTTGCAGTCCGATACGGCACGTTGTGTTCATTTGCGTCAACCCTGTCAAGATTCACTTGCCGACAGTCAAACGTAGTCCGGTTGGATTGCAGCAGTTGAGGGTGTAGTACATAACAGCACGGGCGGAATACAAAGACTGTTTCTACGGGTCGCTTAGGCATAGAGCCCAACAGAGCCTGGCGCCTGGCTCAAACGGCGCGGTGCATATGCGCGGTGCATAGACAAAGGACTACACGGAAACGGCTACGAAACCCGGCTATTGCAACTAACAATGACCGAACGCCAGTCATCGACGAATTTCTAATGAGACGTGTGTGTGTGTGAGAGTGTGTTTGTGCGGTGGACGTCTTTAGATCGTGCTGTAGGCTGTTCTTCTGTGATGGACACACTATGATCTCGCAAGCGTCTTCTCCTCGAAACGGCAAGCTAGTGAAAAGCTAGCACCCCGTGTGGGGCGCATGCGAATACCTCTGTCAATGCGCCGCGTTCTTCCCTCTGGGCGAATGTGGGGGCGCCTAGCCGTTTGCTGAATAGATCTGTTGCTCCGCCCCGTTAAACAAACCCGATTTCATCACTTCATTGTCACTTGCGAAAGCCGGATATAACAAACGTTCGAGGAAACCCTGTTCAGGTCGGGTCGGTTGACTCTCGTAGCCCTATAACAGAGCCATAAAACTGTATATAAAAAAAAACATACATCATCTAGTGTAACTAATTGACATGCAACGTCTGCCTATACGAATGATCTTTTGAGGCCTATCTGAAGCTCCGTAACAGGAAATCACCTTACACATAAAGAAAATAATAAGACCATGTACTTAAGGTGAACGAAGGTAATACCCAACTTTGCTGCTTTGTTTTAGTTAACATACGTTCGCCCATTTTAAATAGTTGTATATTTTATTGATAGAATGATAATACGCCACAATCTGTTCAGTTGTAATGTTTTTATTTGAATAACGTTAGGTTGTTATTGTATGGCCTCTCGATGAAAGACGGCCAAGGCCCCGATGCGGCAATTGATACAGCATCACAGAGAACAACGCCTGTCATGTTTAACCGTAAAGATCAAGTCCACGTCCTCCCCCTCGGAGCATATATATGTGGCCGCACGTGCACACTTTAACGAGAAAAACAGATAGGCCTCTCGGCTGGAAGTGCGTCTCTTTATAGTGTGTTTCCAATATACGTAGTTCACAAACCACGGACAAATATTAACCAGTAATCGTTGCAGCTAGGCTTGAAAACGAAACAGCGTCGCAGGGATGACGATAATTAAATTATTATTTTGTACGCCCCGTTGTAGCTCACGATCTCTCCGATGGCCAATAGACTTCCAAATTCGATGATAGATTATGTCAAAAAAATACAGGGGCGCAATATATTTAATGTGCGTATGTCAACATATGTGATATATCCATTCATTTATTTACATTTGACAAATACTACAAGAAATGCGCCAACACAATAACAAATAGGAAAGTCGCACCAGACTTGGAGCTGTATATGTGCATATATGTGTAGGAATCCGTTAATATATATATATATATATATATATGTATATACAGCATCTCCGAGAACAACGCCTGTCATGTTTGACCCTAGAGATCAAGTCCACTATATATATTTATATATATGTATATATATATATATATATATATATATAGAGAGAGAGAGAGAGAGCAGATCTAGATCAACGAAAGCCTATTGTCAAGAGCCTTAAGATAATTTTTGCTTAGATTGCGCGCTTGGGAACGGCAGGTCCGGCCATTACATCTTTGCGCGTCTTTCCGTGCAGATGCATAAATCATGCTGATTCCAACCTCTACATTTTTGAGACGCTTGAAAAATTGACCTTGTGACCCTAAGGTCTATCTTTAACTTTTACTAGTCTTCTTGATACATCGAAACCTTGGAACCGCACGACTCAGGCCAAACATTCTGCCACAAAGCAGCTCAACAATGCAGCGCGAAGAGTTAATTGCTAGGGATTCCGCTCTAACATTTAACTCCGTGTCTGACCTACCGCACGAAAGCAAGGACATTTGGACTTTGGCAACATATATTTTTGTGGTGCCATATATAGAAAATATTGTGATGATTTATTAATCATTTAGAATACGTTTGCACACTCGGCAGTGCTCGCCTTGATATATATATACGTTTACATTTCTGACAAAAATATTTGCACTTATCACAAGAAGGCAAGGAAATTTGGAATTTGACGACGGGTATTTCGTAAAGAACTATATATATAGTTCACATAATTACACATTTAGCCTCGTTGGCTCCGCTGAGTCTAACTCTTTCTCTGACATTCAGAAAGACTCTTGGCCTCCACGACTACGTCAACGTGTGCTTCTGTAGTTCGATCATTGGTCGTTGATATGTCGTAAGGTCCGGAAGTGCGAGTTGAACTGCCAGTTGCTACATTCGTCGAGGCCGGTGGCGCGGTGGGTGTATTCGCGTACGCCTCGCGACCCGAGGAGGCACATAGGTGCACGGTATTTATGGGGTCCATCTTACGAAGCAATGCGCAAGCAGTCCCGTGAACGTTAACTGTTGGCTGAGGGTGAGCCCCAAAAAGTTTTTTTAGGTGTAACATTCATGCCGACGAAAGCGGCAAAACGGGCCATCAAGCGCTCCAAGAAGAAGTCATATAAGCCGACGTTATCTACTACCACTACAACTATTACATAAACGTCATCTAAGCTCTACTCGCGGGCTGCATCCTCATCAGCGTAGTCAATTTTATTTCGTTAGTAGGAGCACTTAATATTTTCTTACCGAGAGTAATCAATTCTGTTTGGCCAAAACTAACAAAAAAGCACTGTTTGGCCAAAAGTCTAAGCTCGAACGTGCTTGAATAAAATATTAGATGCGCTCTCCCCGCTTTAAATAGCCCATAAAGGGCTTCCGATAGTTTAGTTATGTGTATTTTTAACGATGGCAAAACAAAATAAGGCTAGCTTGGAAATCAAGCTAGTGTTCTTAACGTCCACATTCACGGTTTCGACGTAGCGGTGGTTAGTGAAACATGGATGAAAGATTTGGATTTTTTCGCGTATTCCATGGAAGGCTTCCACGTTTAACCCAAAAGCGCTGCTCGACTAAGCTTGATGGTTGAGTTGGCATCCACGAGGGCCAGAGGAACTTGCAGAGTTTTGTTCTCATTCCCGATAACTAGTCTTGATGACAATGCACACGCAGTACCTATCCATCGGTAATGGATATGTGTCCTTCATTTGCTCAATATGATAGACGATATCGTTACTAGAAGCACCTTAGTCTAATACATAATCTTAGGTGACGCTACCGTCAACTTAACTGCTGGTCCGTTCACTTCTGATTACAGCTCATTCTTTTCCAGCAGGAAGTAGTATCCATTTTGTGTTTTGCTGTTATTCGTGTCACCCGACATCTATTAGGTCGATTTCTTACGGCGTTGGAAAGTGGCACTTGTCAGCCTCGGAACTCTTGTAATAAAGCTCGTGGTGGGTAAAAACATTCAGTGGATCTATCACTCTCTGGCACCTAGCTTCTAACTATTCTATTACCAACCGAGGAATATCGCAGAGGAACTAAACCGGCATTTTTCTACCATCGGTTTGGACACGCCCCTCTCATGTCTCGAGGCTAATATAAAAGTGTTGATTGCTAAATTATGATGCCAACAAAAATGTCCCGTTCCCCAACAAAGAGCTAATTAAAGCTACAGCGTTATGGGCATACCTGGACGACTACTGCACCTAGCGGCTCTTTCTGCCTGTTTACTTCTAGTTTTTTCTTGACGTTGCGAAGAGCAGACATTGTCGAGTGGTTTTGCTTGTAGTTATGCTTTAGAAGGCTGCAAAAGTTGAATCCGTATGGTAATGCGTCAATCGGTAGTTTGTAATCCACAGAGTTTCGGCCATGGTTTTTTCTTGCTTTTAGTCGGTACTAATGTTATTGTTTCAAATATTCAGAATAAGATTCCAAGCAAGCCCATTGCATTCGTTGACGAATTACGATTCTATTTTGCCTTCCAACATTAACCAATATTGAGTTGCTACACTTTTTGCAAGCGGAAAAGTCGTAAATGTTTTAAACATATTTGAAATGGTCTCAATGCCAGAAGGAGAACTTAACTTGTTTCGCTACCTATCGATATTTTCTTTGCCCTGGTTCCTAGGTAACGTACAACCTCGCGTCGCGCTACAGGGTCGCCTCAATGATGAAATCATTGTGACATAGCGTAGAGTCCAAGTTGAGATTTTTTGTAAACGTGTTAGAGTAAAGCCCGCATTCACATACGTTAGGTGGGTTTAAACTCACAATTTAATTATGTTTGTTGCGAATTTATACCCTCAATCTTTACATTCCTTACTTAGTATGTATAGCATTATAAAATGCAGTTCCGTCAATAAGCTTCGTGTATCTACGGCACTCCAGTCTAGTGCAACAAATTATCTATATTATAAAATGCATCCCCCTCCTTCTATGCTCCCCATCTGTTCTAATTTTAGGTTTTCCTACATTACAATTTAAGTACTGCTTAGTCATTTATTTTTGTTTTGCCCCAGGAAATCTGTTGCCACTATGAACATTAACAACTCGATCATCTCGTTCATTAGTAATCATTAATCATCATGTTCTTAACCATCATAGCCATGCACAGTGCACCGAGAGTCACCGAAAAATGGAAGATGAGTAGTCATCGTTAAGTGTCGTAGCAGATAGACGCAACCATTCATACATAACTACTTACACTCATGGTCATCTCAAGAAGACAGTACTGAAGCCACCCCTTAGCGGACAAGGGCCGAAGAGAACGACTCAGTCTGGACCTCACAAGTCCTTTGGGGGGTTTGTGAGTCCCCCACACTACTGTAGCTTTAGCAATGACACAACCGGTGTGCATCGTGCATTTCACCAGTTGATCTCTGTTTGAAAAACACCACAAACCCATGCATACATAGATGTACGTGCGCATAGATACGCATCTGTACGCACAATCGCCAATACATATGAACGTACATGTTGTATACACACACACACTGGGGTATGTACTTAGCATTCAGCGATACTGAGAATCGGTCGGATCAGCGTGCGCACGGCGTTGAAACAGTCGGACGTCGCAGCTAACTCCATTTAGCATCGTCGACCGTCAGTAGCATCTTGTGCAGTAGCATGTGCAGGTCTGGACCATCATGATCGCCGCAAACCCCCCAGCCTAGCGGCCGTCGCTGATGCTGAGGGTGGTGGTGCTGTGGGTGCTGCTGCCGCTGCTGCTGCATTTGAATATAAATTCCATTATATCGTGCAGCATCGTGCAGGCCAATGCATAGGCAAACTTAAGCGTTTGCAGTGTTGCCACGGCCATGGTACATCGTCGCCAGGGCTGAATTTGCCGCGGTGCCTTGTTTAACGCCGTCCTGAAGCAACGCTTCCGTCCCCCCCCCCCCTGAGCTGACTCAAGCCCGACCGCCAAAAATCGCACTCGATCTTCGGCGCTGAACAGCGTGATCAAACGACGACGACGATGTCGGTTCCGCTGCTGTTGCAGCTGCAGCTGGTGTTGCCAAGACTATGGGGGCTATGGGTGCCGTCCAGTTCGGAAGACCCAAACAGAAGGAGACGATGTGCAATAGGAACAACCAACCGGTGGCGAGCGAACTTTTCTAAATGAATCTTTTATGCACTCGAAAAATAGAGCGTCTCATGAACGCGTAGGGGGTCCGGGGCGCATGGGGGATGGTGGAGGATCCGCAAGGCGGCCTGGGAAAAAAAGCCTCTATGGTATGGACAAGTGGGGGCACTCCTCTCCCCAACTCTACAGATGTCGAAAACGTAATGCGCACGTAAAACTTTCGTAATGGACGCTAGCGACCGCTTCATACGCATTTTGCAAAAGTAGTAGCGATAGATTTGTAGCGAGCGTACTTTTGAGTGCAAATGTATTCATCGCATATATATATATATATATATAGATATACACGTGTGAAGAAACTGCCGCCGCTAACTACTCTATTATGCTTCTACATAATATACTAGGTTGATCAAAAAGTTTCTAGCTTCGTCTCTCTAGAATTTAGAAAACCTCATGCTGACCACAGCACCAGAGAGGGAGAGAGAGAAAGAGGGAAAATGAATGAGAAACGTTCGTCCAAAGTTGCAAAAGTAGGTATAACGTGGATTAGTTCTGAATTTCGTATGTAACAGATCGCCCATTTGTAACATGTCAGACCCTCCAGTGACAACGAAGCAGAACAGGTACCGTGCTGTGATTAAACATTTGTTTCTTTGCTTCATTTGTTTTTTGAAGCCAAACTTGATGCAGTTTACGGAGATTGCACCATGGTCTCGAAGGCCAATTCGGCCAATAGCTTCGGACGACAAGACTGCGCTTGGAGTCTACAAATTCATGATCATTAACCGCCGACTGAAGCTGCACGAAAAAGCGAAAGAGATAACCATTAGCTATGGTACAGTACATCAAATATAATATCAGCATTCATGCATGAATGAAATTGAAGCAAAGTGCCTACCGTATGAGCTAACAATTGAGCAAAAACTGATATGTGTATTCATTTCGGAGAGCAATTTGGAACTTTTGAGACAAAGTCTGCAAGATTTTTTGGGCCGACTCTTAACCGCCGACGAAACCTGGATTCACCAGTTCAATTCAGAACAGAGTGATGCCACCGGGGAGTGATTTGGCGACCGTTTTCTAGGATTTGGAAAGGATTTTATTAATTGATTCACTTTTTGTAGAAAGCGTGATAACTGCGAAGGACCATGCAGCATTCTTAGACCAGCTAAGGAAATGCATCGATGACCCGCGATGCAGAAGAAAACTGTTCTATTTGACCTGGTTGAATTCCGCGCAACACGGGACACGTTCACGGCAATGTGATGAGCATACGAGCACTTAGGCCACATTGTGTTACAGACATATACATACTGCTACTACTCTTATAGCATGTCACAACCGTCTATAAACGTATTTGCCAGAACGTAAACACAAAGTAAAACATATTATATAATGCAAATGGATTTGTTAAAATTAGATGTACGAAATAAAAGTTTTCTGTTGCCATGGCCAAATTACGCAAATGACAATACTACATTGTCGAACTTCTTCCCTCTTCTCTCCCGACCTGGCCCATTATCTGTTTGGAAACCTCAATAAGTACCTCTCCGGAAAGAGAGCAACAATGATGTGATATGCGCCTGAAACGAGCGTTTTGGACTAACGGTTTGAAAAATTTTGCCCGTGGTATAAAAGCTATTGAGGATCGTTGCACTAGATGTGTTGCGCGGTTCGCGGGAACTAAACTGAACAAGACAAAATACGTGATTTTTGTCCGTCTGTTGCTTGCTACGTTTCGCGCCACGAACTTTTCCTCTACCTAGTTGTTTTCATAAGCTCACTTTCAAATGGCGGCGCATATGCATTCAGACAGCAACGGTATGGACTCGAATGAGGTGACATGTGAAGTCGTACAACGTGGTTCATATGCAGTATATAGGAAATTTGCGCAGAGCAGAAGCTTATTGTAAGGTTATATAAATAGATATTCCGTAACACGACAGTACCCATTTGGACCTATTTGACTGTCTAGCATTATCAGAATACACTGCATACATTGAATCTGCCTTGACAGCTTGGTCGAGTGCAGACGCTTCTTACTTGTGCTCTTATAAAATCTGTCGATTAAGAGTCTAGAGTCTAGTCGAAGGACACAATCTAACACCGCAGACGCCGAACCTAGCCCGAAAGTTCCCTGCTTCTTGTGTGGCCTACTATACACCAGGCGTGGCCTACTACGACACACCAGGATAAAAAACCCGACAACTGTATCACCATCTCCCGATATGGATACGACTCACCATGCCGATATCTCAATTAGAGACAACTTAATCAAACTCTAAGTCATTAGTTAAATTTTAACTTAGTACATATCACACCAAGATCTATTAGACATATCTTAGCCAGGACCCTTGCTAAGGTGCTCGATGATGTGTACATTCAGAACAGTTTCCACGCTTGGTTGGCAACATTTTCGTTCGTACTGGACATCCTCCGCCTCCCAGCCAATAGAATTAGCAACCAATCGTTAGGGCAAATCATGAGGAAGAATCTCCGAAATTACGGTGCTCCGAGAGAGTGCGGCACTAAGGGACATAACCTGACGGCCAGCAGAACCACTCAAAGAGACGCGCGAATTTACGTTGACTTCGACGTTTCTCGAAGAGTCCTAGCCAAGTGGTCCGAGGAAGACGGCATCAATGCTGCTAGAATCCTAATATTTACAGACACGCTTTCCTCTGACAAAGGTATAGCTAAAACACTGAGAACGTGACACTCGCCTGCACTAACCGAGCCTATACGACCCGAACAACCAATAACCGATTCCGGATCCCCAAACAGGGAAGACATCTTCGCTGCAGTTCGATACTTTCAAGAAGTTCCTCAGTAGGATTGAACTTCATTTGTCCGAGACTACTAGCCGACTTGCTGCTCCCAAACCTCGGAGAGACAGTAAGTAAGTTATCAATATATATAGCCAAAGTTGTTGACAAATTACGCTTAGGTAATCACAAGCGGAGTTTTTACCAATTATTATTGGCGCCAAATAGTTTGCATTGAAAAAGAAGTTTGGCTCTATCGGGCCAATAGCATGCTCATCATACCTACGTAGGATTGCTTCAAAGGTCAGTATAGGAGATATCACAGGATGGCTCACATACCGAATTGACCAACAGCTGGGGTTCTCGTTCAAAGCCGCGGTAGAAATATCAGTTCGTACAACTCGCTTCTTCCTGGCCTCCAGGATTTGACCCATATACGTGCTCAAGCTGGATTTTTCAAATGCGCTCAATACAGTTCGGAGAGACCAATTGCTAAGAACAGTCAAGGACTCAACCATGTACAATTATGTCGTGTCCTATAAAGACGTCCAACTTGCCTTGAAACGTCTGACAACAAATAATAATAATAATAATAATAATAATAATAATAATAATAATATCGTCCAAGACAGATATACAACAAGGAGACCCCCTTGGTTCATCTTTGTTTTGCCTGACAGTTGACGATCTGACCAAATGGCTCAAAAGCCAACTTAACATGTGGCACTTGGGCGATAGCGTACTGGCAGGTAACGCCTTCACGATCGTTAGTGACTCACAGAAGAATATCGATTTCGATAAGGCAAGCGGATTGGTCGTAAACCCCTTAAAATGGGAACTGTTTGTATGGAATCCTGACACGGATTCAACAACCCCCGAGATCACGCACTGGCTACTGGGCTGCAAGATACTCAACGCGAACGAAGTAGAGCTCCCAGGAGTAGCCCTACTTCAGAAAAGTGCCCCCCTGTGCTGCAGAAGTGGCTAGGTACACTGAGTACCGTTTCAGAGCGCCTTGCCCCGATAGGATATCATAGTGGTCTTTACCAGCTGAGGTGCTCTTACTCAGCCAAACGGTTGACTCATATTCTGAGGGCTATCGACGTCACTGACAAAACGGGCGAGCTACGACGCTTCAATGATCGTACAGCCGATACGATAAGCACCTTTTTTTGGTTTCCTGCTCAACATTGAGCTACATACAGCCAATCGGCAGATTGTCTTACCAATAACCAAGGGAGTTGTGGCTTACCAGGCTCGGCAATATTAGCATCCCTACGTTAAATACTGCCACCCATCAGGTTTCCGGCAGGTCTGCGAGCAACCTGACCAATTCAGTTAGCTTAAATTCACCTCCAAGCGAGATCAAGTCACGAGCAGTTTGGTTGCGGTTCATGGCACTTTACTAAAAAACATCACATCTCAGAGTGAATGGTCCTCGCTGCTAGCTGATCAACATGCTCATTTACTTACTGATAAAGTCGACAATGTCGACTCTATAACTCGTGTGTCGTCTGCTACCGACGAAGCAACTCACCTGCGAGAAGTGCTCCTGAATAATTTTGAAATTTTTCTGTACTAAGCTAGCATCCGTGTCTGAACACTGTGTGGTCAAATCGTCCTCAGTTTGGTGACTTTGTGTTGTGCTTGTGCAACCGCTCAGTGTCTCTCACACCTTGCAAGTGGGCAATCCAACATCCATTGAAGATGCATCCTCTACGTTCGAAACGGGCGCGATCAGTGGATGCCCACACTAGCTCTCCCAAACGAGCTACACACGAGCCGAGAAAATGCCCCAACTGTGAGCTCCGTGTTGGTACCAGAAACACAATTTCTTGCTCCCAATGTGAACAATTAGTTCACATATTGTGCACTCAAATACAGACACAAGATGTCGTCGGAAAAACAGCCGCTCTCTCGGAATTCAAGTGTCACCGCTGCAATCCGCCAGCTGACACAGACGCTGAGCAAGCTAGTGATGAGATGGATGAGAATGATGATGATAATGCCAACGTCGATGCCGGCGACGTGGCATCGATTGTGCGCACTCTTGTCCAGGAGGTGCGTGCACTTCGCACGTTAGTCAAGAAGCAGCAACGTACAAACGAAAAGCTCGAAAGTAACGTTGGCCATCTAACTACGATGCTGGAAAAGATGTCTAACTGCAACAAGACGAGTCCTGTGGATAAACATTCACACCAGGCCAGATCACGATCTCGCAATGATCGCTCGGATTCCCGAATTTCGTTTGGACGCAAAAACGAGAGGCCGCAAAATCGCCTGAGCCAGCTGACTGCAAGACATTCACAATTGAAGTCCGGTCCTCTGCCGAAAACTACACCGAACCGCAGGGAGCAGCGCCGTATTTTAAACGTTGGAGTTTCGGCTAATAGCGAGCCCGGCAAACGTCCTCATAACTCGCGCGCACCCAGCCCACGCATGTCAGCCTTACCACCAGTTGCACGAGCCAACTTTCGGACACAGATGATTTTCGTATCTAGGCTTGAGGATTGTGTCACTGCCTCCCAATTGAATACTCACCTTACAAATAACAACATCACCGCGCTGCGAGTACGCAAAATCAAACCAAAGTTTGCGACATATTCTTCATTTATTGTCGATATATCTGAGCTAGATAGAGACAAGCTCTTTTGTGAATCTTTATGGGGGTCCGGAACACTTGTTATGGATTATAAGGATCGAGGGGCCAATATTAACGTTGTTGAGACATTTCCAGCCGAAACCCACTGACAAAACAATGCAAACTTGTGCACACTTAACATACGAGTATATACGGAACCTTCAACGACACACACCCCAACGAAAATCTATCAACTGCATTTCTTTTAACGCTGCATCCATTACTAAGAATTCTGCATGTGACTCATTAAATCAATTTTGTTCCGAGTACAACGTTGACCTAGTATGCATCACCGAGACATGGGCTTCCAGTGACAAAATCTCATCAGCTGAGCTGTCACTGGGCGGTCGATATACCGTTTTTCGTAAAGACCGCAACAGTCGTGGTGGTGGTGTGTGCATTCTCGCTACATCCGAATTGCAAGCTATTGAAGTTTCTATTACGGATGAATCTACAAAGACCATTGCTATCGACATACTATGCGGAGCAGATCAAAAGTGCCGACTTATTTGTTGTTATTTTTCACCTACGGGTTCTGCGACACAACTTGCTGAGCGAATGACTACACTTTGTGATTTGCTTGATGAGCTCTTGCAAGTAGACTTTCCGGTCATTCTGACGGGAGATTTTAACCAACCTGATATTAATTGGAGATGTATTGACTTGTCCTCAAGTGAAACCACCAAAGAATACATTTTTAGCTCTTTTTATTCCCTTAGTGGTTTATCTCAACTTGTGAACGTTCCAACTAGACCACGCAGCGGTACCATTTTAGACCTTTTATTTACCGACAACGAATATATTATAGCAGAGCTTTTAGTAGACGAGCCACCCGTAAAGTCAGATCACCTTGCTGTGTATTTTAAAATACTTATTGACACACCTCAAAAGTCCGCTAGCCCTTCCCTAGATTACTTCCATTCGGACTATGACGCAATCGCGGCTAACATGGCAGCTACCAACTGGCGTTCGTTTTTATCTCACTGTGACTCCATCGAATCACAGTATACGTCATTTGTAAATGCCATTATACTTCTCATGGAGATGTTTACTCCGTTAAGAAAGCCTAAACCATCTACCTTGCAAATGTTCATAGAGGACGCATCTAGGCGCCTACATAGTCTGACGCCATCGTCCCGTGCACACTCGCGCTTATCCACTCAATTGGCACGAGCCGCAACCCGCAAAAGGCGGCTAGAGGAGGCCAACCTAAACATTCGTAATGCCAAAGACTTTTTTAGATATGCTGGTCGCCGTTTAACACTGCAGTCTGGAGTGGCTCCACTTATAGTTGGCAAGCACACGGTCACAGAAAACTCCGACAAAGCGGCAGCTATGAAAGATTACTTTGAGAGCGTATATGTTCAGCCGTCTGGAATTCCCAACACCGTTAATCAGATCCCGACCGTTCTTATAAATGACATTGTTTTTAACAAGGAGAAGGTAATAGTGCACCTCAACAGTCTTAAGAAAAAATGCTCGCGGACTCCCGACAACCTTCCTCCAATTTTATTCAAAGAGCTCTCTGTCAGCTTGGCTGAACCATTATCATTGATATTTACTCGCTCCTTCGAAGACGGTGAAGTACCGAGTTTCTTTCGGCAGTCCATTATCACCCCGACGCACAAAAAGGGTTCTCGTGCAGCGCCAGAAAATTACAGACCTGTGTCTCAATGTTCAATACCTTGTTTGCTAATGGAGAAAATAATTGTGACTGAGCTTTACACATTTCTTGATTCTAAAGACCTGTTGGACTCTTCACAACATGGTTTTACAAAGGGTCGATCAACGGGTACCCAGTTATTGGAAGTAGCTCACGATTGGACGCTTGCCCGAAATCGCAACATCCCTTTGCATGTCGTTTACTTTGATTTTTCACGTGCATTTGACCGCGTTGACCATCATCTGCTTCTGACAAAGATGTCAGCGTTAGGTATCGGCCCCAGAATCATAAACTGGTGCAGAGCATACCTGAGAGATCGTACATTTGTCGTCAAAGTTGAGAATAGCTATTCCGCGGTCGGCAGGTGTGTATCTGGTGTCCCGCAGGGCTCATGCTTAGGCCCCCTAATGTACACTATATTTGTACAGGATCTCGGGGTAATGCTTCGAGATATTGGTGTTACATATAAGCTGTATGCGGACGATCTCAAAATCTATGTTGAGGCAAAAAAACGACAGCAACATAGCTATACTACAGAAAGCGATTGATACCGTATCCCGATGGGCAGAGGACAACCGCATGCAAATATCTTCTTCCAAATCTGCTCTTCTCAAGACATTGCCAGATACTACTCAGTATATGCTAAACAACCAACCCATTCCTGAAGTCTCACGCTACAAGGACCTCGGGGTAATCTTCGACCGCCAACTGAAGTTTAGACCTCACATGGCTGAGGTTGTCAAGGCCGCGTCTCGAATATGTAATCTCATAATGCGGTCCTTCATTATACAGGACCATAATGTGTACCTAAAGCTGTATCAAACCTTAGTGGTACCAAAGTGGACTTATTGCTGTCATGTATGGATGCCATTCTATAAACGAGATGTTGACCTTTTGCAGAGCGTGCAGGATAAGTTTGTGAAACGAGTTGCTCGCCGGTGTTGTCTACCACGCGAGCGTATCACATTGCCTAGTGTTAGTGAATACCAATCCCATGCCGATTACCGCATGTTTAAACAACTAGCGCGTCAGAAACTTATTACTAGGTATTTTGTTCTAAGACCAAATAATCTCCGGAGCGGCGTTTCCATCCACCCCCACGAGATTGCTCGGGTGGACGTTGTGAACAACACATTTGCCTGGAATATTGCACGTCGTTCACAGATTCAAAACGACTTTGCTTCTATTGTAATACCCCTTTTTCAATAAAGGTGATATGATATGATACTAAGACTCGGCTTAGGGCAATATCTGCAAAATATACAAGTGATTGACTACATGCGTTATCCAGTGAACCATTAGGAACCTTAATGGATAATGCCACTACAGGATTATGTATTGGCCTCCAACTTGGTATGTCGCTTGTTCACCCTCACATATGCCGATGCGGGGAGCGAGCGGGCATTAGAGCTCACCACGCTCTAACCTGCGCTCTCAGTGAAGATCGCCGACTACGTCCCGCGGCTATTAATGGCACAATAGCAAGGGCCCTGACGACGGCAGGCTACCCAAACACGTCGAAACCAACTGGACTAACCAGGAACGACGGCAAGCGTCCCGACAAGATGACACTCACCTCCCTTAAGCGAGGCCGGCCTCATATGAAACGCCACCGTAACCGACTCATTTTCTCCCTCAATGGTCGGTTTCGGCTTACTTAGAGCTGGTCACGGCGCGAACCTAGCAGAAAAACAACAAGATAAACAAATACGCCGAACTGACAAGAGCCCATTACTTCAGCCAAGTGGCCTTCGAGATTTTGGGACCGCCGGGCCCGCTGACGGAGAAACTGCTGGGGACAAAAGAGCCGCACAATTCTGGCGCTAGAGACTTCCCATTGTCGTCCAGTGGGGCAACGCGATCTCACTTCTAGGATCGCTTGCCGAATGGTAAATACCAGGGTCGTTATAGGCTGAAAATAAACACGTTCACTTACATAAAAATTGTAGTATGAGATGATAAATAAAAAGATACTTGCCTAATTATATTAAAAAAGCATACGTAACTATCTAGAGCTAAATATCAAAGCATAACATAATACCGGTTATGCTTTGATATTTTGCTCTTGATAGTTGTGGTGTGTGATGAATGTTATGCGAACGCCTTGCTCGCTATTATATAGAACTGAACCTTATTATCATTAAAATAACGCTAATTTAAAATAACACATATATATATATATATATATATATATATATATATATATATATATATATATATATAGTTTACAAAGGCGATGACTAAACAGCTGCAATCAGGTAAATCCAAACGAAGCTAATAATGTTCTGTCCTGTATGGGGACATCAAAATACGGAGACGAACTAGATTATGCGATGGCCGACTTCGGCGAGCAGCGTGACCGGTGTCATGTTTTCTTTTCCGCTCAGTCTGTTTTCGCGCTTACAGACTCAGCGTGCCAGGTTGCGGCACGCAGACAAACTCTCGCACCAGACATCGTGACAGCATCGCTGGCAACAAACAACAGTGTCGTGGCGCTGCCGAACAGCAAACAATGACACAATGGCAATGTATCCATTTGGCATACGTCCAAGCGACGCATTCAAGCGCATTCATTGCTGTGACCTGCGTCATTACCTTTCCGGCGTTCGCCGGCTAAACGCAAGTCGGGGATCAGGGGGAGGGGAGAGAGAGAGAGGGAGAGCGCGCGCTTGATATACAAATAGTGCAACGGCATATGTGTGTATTGCATTGCATTTTATGTATATCAGTCAGTAGGACCGGCCCATGTGCTGTCTCTATGTGCACAAACAGCCACATCGTATAGACCCTTGGTGAACGACTGGATTTTCAACTACGGGCAGCAGTCTCATCAACAGTGGCTATACTATCTCAAAGGTGCCGAAGTGCTCTTTGCATTCCAGTGCTCTTTGTGTCGTTATTCCTTGTGATGTACTCTTCTTCCTTCCCATCCTTCCTCTGACCAGAAACGTAGCTTTTTTGCTTTGTTCCCTTGAAGAAAACGAGTAGAGAGGCACTTGAAGCACGAATTAGACACAGAAAGAAAGCTAGCGAATTGGCAAGGTAATTGAAATGCACGTTTGTCGTTCACTCGTCGCTTATCCTGGTATATCCTGATACCCTGTTATCTGTCGCTGTCGTTGTTGTCGTTTATGTTATACTCTTTGTCGTTACAGCTGTCGTTTTTATTGTTTTCGTTGTTGCTATTTTCTCGTTGGTCTTGATGATTTGGGTTGCGCGTTAAATCACGGCATATATAGAGCGGAGGCCGAAGACCGTTTTCTTTTGCGTAAGTCAATCGATCAATCATTAATTATACCATAAATATATTCATTAGTTATAACATCAGTACAACAACAACGAACAACAAAATTATTTGATTACACGCAATAGGTCAGCATGCGTGATGTACGTTGTGTAATGCCGCACAAATATTCTGGTCGGCTGCCGTCAGCTGTATTAAACCTTTAGCTGATTTGGGACTAGATGGCCCTAAGGTTAGCTTTAACAGGAGCTCCATACTCGATTAGTCCCTTCGCTGTCAACCGGCTCGATATACGTGGTTGACCTGAACTTATTTTGTCCACGACAGGCTTTCTAACTAAAGTATAATAATTCTGCTCTTAAATAACACCCACAGTACTAAAACTTTCTCCACGAGGAAGACAATGTTCTGTCGATTAACCTATAATCTTCCTCTAGAAGTTTCTTGTGTATAATGTATATCCCTTAACTCGTAAATGGTGCCTTCCTATGGAGATTACATTCCCGGGTTCAAGATCACTGCGGCTGCTATCATGGCCATGGAGTTCTTCCTTTCTTTTATATGGCTTCTGAAACTTTAGCATTTGACGTCGCCATAATATCCACGTAGCAAGTCCTACCTATAAAGGTCGCCGCGTGTCTTCAAAATTCAAGGCCAAGTTTTATTTGGCCAAGCACCCGCCGTTTTAAATTTAACAGCAAAGATTTTGCTCCTCCCAAGAAGTGCTGCGAAGAGCATTAGACTTAACCCATCGCCTTGGACTACCCCCGTCGCCTTGGACTACCCCCGTCGACTGCCTCAGCACCCCAACGCCGTTGTCGATCAGAACTCTATATTTGCTTTTCTTTCAGATTATCTGTTATTAAACGCAGCATAGCCCACGGCGTTTTAGATCTGAAATCTTGCTTCTTGGTGCCAGATCAGAGGCGGTTATTGCGGTCTACAGAAACCGCTTATTCTGACTTTTTGAGTTTGGACAGTGCATTCC
Source organism: Dermanyssus gallinae (assembly GCA_003439945.1). Classification (NCBI taxonomy): domain Eukaryota; kingdom Metazoa; phylum Arthropoda; class Arachnida; order Mesostigmata; family Dermanyssidae; genus Dermanyssus; species Dermanyssus gallinae. The sequence goes on from QVRM01006385.1 coordinate 556,635, forward strand.
ATACCTCCCCAAGCAGCCCTATTTGGCTATTAAACTCAAGAACAGTTTATGCACACAGTTCTTTATAGCAATCTCCCTCCTATATATATATATATATATATATCGTTATATATATATATATATATATATATATATATATATATATACAGGTAGTTCAATAAGTTCTTAGAATGAGCTTTTTAGAATTCGAATTTTGGCACGCTTTCACCGCTAATAGGAACTGCAACTTTTCGACTGCTAGCACTCAATATATTATGGTGATTGGCCGTTGCGATTTCGTTTGATAGCTTGTCCCGTGCAACGTATCGGCGTGATTTTTAAAAATGGAGAAAAAAGAGTTTCGAGTGGTTATCAAGCATTTTTATTTCAAAGGTTGGAATGCGACCCAAGTAAAAATTGAGTTAGACGAGACGTACAGTGACTCTGCGCCATGTTTTGCCACTGTTTCCAACTGGATTAATGTGTTAAAAAGAGGGTCGCAGGAGCACCGAGGATGAACTACGTCCAGGAGGCCAAAAAACGGCAACTGATGAGGAAAACGTAAAGTGCGAAAAATTCTTGGCACAGATAAGCGAATGAACATTAAGGAAATAGCGGAGGCATTAGGGATTAGTTTAGGCAGTGTGCATTTTATCCTACACGAAAACTGGAAGATGAAAGAGCTTAGAGCAAAATGGCTGCCGCATTTGCTCAACCAAGGCCAAAAAGACGCGCCTGTTTTGGCTTTACAGCGAAATTTGGCCAAGATGTCGAACAATCTGTCGGATTTTTGGTGCAGATTCATGACCGTCGATGAAAGCCGGGTTCATCACTACACTCCCGAGACCCAAGAAGCATCTTGCCAATGGTGTGCACCTGATGAAGGACCTCCGAAGAGGGTGAGGACAACGGCATTGACCGGAAAGGTGATGGCTACAGTTTTTTAAGATTAACGTAGGATAATGCTGGTCGACTACCTTGAGAGCTGTAAAACGATCACAGGAGAATATTATGCAAGACTGTTGGACTGCCGTTAGCAAGAACTCATCGTGAAACGGCCCGCTTTGCAGAAGAAGGTTGTCCCGTTTCACCAGGGCAATGCTCCTGCACACAAGTCCCGGCAAGCATCGGCAAAACTGGCCCAACTGAGGTTCGAACTCATTGAACAACCCTCCTATTCTCCAGACCTGGCCCCCTCTGATTATTTCCTCTTCGGACATTTGAAGAATAGTCTCGGTGGAAAGCGTTTTTCCAGCAATGAAGAGGTTAAGGCTGCTGTCAATGCCTATTTTCAGTCTAACGACGCGGAATTCTACTCAAGAGGTATGAAAGCTCTGAAATCTCGGTGGGAAAAGTGTATTGAGCTTCTCGGGGAGTATATCGAATAAGAAAAATTTAAAAACATGATTTGGAAAATTCTCGGTTTTCATTCTAAGAACTTATTGAACTACCTGTATGTATATATATATATATATATATATATATATATATATATATATATATATATATATATACGTTTACCATGTTGGCGTCTCTATCAAAGGTCAGGTTGTGTTAACCTTGACGAGAACATCGGGTGACGAGATGGCCAGGAGCTTGTGTAGTGAAGCCATTGAAGAGGGAGCAACAAGGCTGCGGATAATGTCAGATAAATAGGTGGGCACGTGTGTGTAGAGAACTAGAGACTACGGCTTATCTGCTACCTACTAGCTTTGGGCCGTATTCAATCTTCTTTCTGCGTCGAGAAATCGTATCGCTATCTAACGGGTTGAATTACACACTTTCTTCTGCCTCGTGCAGATCACTACCGATGACATCGAAACTCAGCAATTTTGACGACAGCAACTTTCGGTGGTAATGGCGGCAACCGCCGTGTTGCTGGCTCATAGATAACATCAAATCTAGTAGAGCGTATATGTATATGTATATTTATATGTATATGTATATATATATATATATATATATATTTATATAGTATTAGAAATAAGGTTTCAAATGAAAAGGTACGGCACGTCATAACAACCAAACTGGCTGAAACTTGACTATGCCGCTTTGGAATGCCGTGATGAGGCATCTAGGGACGCAAGTGGATTGTCCGGCGTGACTGCGCGCATGCGCGGGCGCCTACGCATGACGGGAGGAGAAAAGCAGGCAGTTGTGTGTCTCGCCCAATTTCCAGAGACCGAACGAGACTGCAAGCAATGGCAGCGCATGCGTCTTCACCTCTCCAAAGTAATCACAAGCCCTTAGCAGCCAAGTGATGGTGACCGCCTTTTTCGGGGAGCGGGGTCCGGGGGGCCGATACTTCGAATCGAATTTTTCGAGCACGGAAAAACCATTAGCAGTGACGTGTACAGTGAGAGCGAATCCGTAGTCCATACACAACACAAGCACCATCAAGAGCAAACGGACTAGGCTGTTCACTAAGGGAGTAACTCTGCGTTACTCACGATAGCGCTCGTCCGCACGCCTCCAGGGTCACACACCTTGTACTGGCCAAGTTCAAGTAGGACTATTCGAGCTAAGCCGTGCAACTTCCATCGGTTTGGTCAGCTAAAAAGCATTTCAAAGCGCTCCAACTCGAACGACGTATATAATCTGATATAAAATAAAGTGAAGTACACAGTGGAGGACACATCCGCGGGATATCTGGATACAGAGAATCCTCACACTCGTGGTATGGTGGGCTAGTTGTGCTCAGGCTTCTAGTGATTACTTTTGCATGAAAACTTCAATTATACGCACAGTACTCCTTAGTACTACTATTATATTTTAATCCACTTTATGTATATATATATATATATATATATATATATTTATATACAATTTTTTAGCGACTGTTAGGTGTGCCATCTCCTGACAAACAATGAGAGCAGTTAACAGTCTCAGCACGAAGCAGACGGTGCTTTGCATACACGAGCCTGGCGGTGATTGCGTCTAAGGAGTTGTGTTGAGGGCTCTTGTCATGAATGAACGTCTAAGCAAGAGTGAATAGTCATTGCGCCAATCACGTGTCTGACGAAAAAATAAGCTTGTTTCGGACCATCCTTTCTATTCGGCCGACTTAGGACAAATAAATGATTTTTTATTGAGTTAAAAGCCAACTTGAATGGTCGCGTCTTGAAATTAATTTGAGACATATGACAGGCCTATTCAGATATCTATGATATGATTGTGCAAAACGTATGCGCTTAAAATACACTTATATTGTCCAGTGCATCATAATATTTCGTAGTCATTTGGTAATATATATATATATATATATATATATATAACTGAATTTTATTATTTAATTCTATAGTTATATATATATATATATATATATATATATATATATCATATGGCCTAAAGCCTAGAGTGCTACATGTGTATTGTATAAACAACGTACACAGTGCAGATGTAGGTTGCTCAAATACATTATATACGACTATAGGTATATCTTACAAATTGTAAAATGTAAATTTTCATATGTGTCTTAGGGCTTTACTAAAGGTAAGAACAACCCAACATAAGTAGAAGAATTAGAAGCACGAACAACCAAAAATAGTACGACCTGCGTTTTTTTTTATTTTAGCTCAAATATAGCCGCTTTATGTAATAAAGCTCTTCGTTCGTATACAACAATTTCTACTGTCTTTTGTCTCACTTCAGCATAAAACAGTCGTCTGGGAAATTTTGCAGCAGTGATTCTCACTTGTGAACTACCCTTATGCGTCCAAACATATTTATTGGTGAATTGCTTCACATATATCGCCATAATTACTATATGCATTACAAGTAAATATTGCAGGCTGTTATGGGTAAGGTATTACGTATAATTTTCGCCGCCCCAGCAGTCTATATTACAACAAATCGTAGCAAGAACACTAAAATCGGCTTTCCGAACCCACCTCGTCAACAATAATTTGCTAGGACATTAAGCATTTTTAGCAAATGTATATATAAATATAAATATATATATATATATATATATATATAGACAAATTGAGAGAAACTGTTTGCAGCAGTATATACGATGTGCTGCAGCCTGCCAAGTAAGGATTCCAAACGTTGGCCACTGCGCAAAAATTACAGATACACCCTCGGTACAGCGATTTGTCATGTCGCTTTGTTTTGCTGTTGCATGCTTGTTATGTTATATACTCAAACTAAGCCGGCTTCATTTCTCGTGTCAGAAGCCACATATGACTGTACAATAAGTTACTACAAAAACATTAGTAATGACTCAGGAGCTAAGGATATAGACGAGCAGGCACTTAATTACTTGAGGAGTTTGTTTGAGGAGGTGTGGGACAAGGGGGAGGAGAAAGAGGAAGCGAATCAGCGATCTATGGACGATATGGCTGATCCGCTAGCTCAGGAAGGACAGGCAGGGATAACGCAGAGTCTGCTATGCAGTAGGACAGAAGTAGCTTTGGTCTCTTAGTCTTAGCGTCCCTTGTTCTCCAGCCGTCCGAATTTCTTTTTGTCAGCTTTATCCGCTTGCGAACGGTGCGCTCTATCGGCAGCTGGCCAGCTTCAAGCGGCCGAACGATCGAAATCCGCCAGCAGTAGCCTCGTCACTAGCCTAGTAGGTCGGACAACAGAGCTTTATAAACAAACAGCCACTATACCCACCAAACCCTACGCTCGAAACGAAGAAGGTAAGAAGTGCTGTTGAACTGGTTGTTGTTGCTGCTGTTGTTGTTTTTATTATGTTAAGAGCTATTTGCAGTAAGGAGTTGTAACATTAGTAGTGGATGTAGTCAAACTAATAAAGGTAATATATAGTACTCGAGGATACAGTGTGCAACTGCTGGTGGCGCCACTGCAGACGTAACATGGCGCCTAATGTACCGTGAGAGGCCATCGTCGCCGCAGCCGCAGCTGGAAGCTGACTGGCTGGCTGGTTTTCGACTGTTCGAATGGGGCGCGAGGAACCCGGGCTGAAGTCGAACCAGGGGTGTCTCAAAAGAAGAACAGCCAGAAAAGTGCAAATAGAACGACAACCACAAGGGACAAGAACACGACGGAATAGGACGAAATCGCCCCTTAGAGAGGAGAGGGTGCGAGAGAGTGGGACACAGCAGTGAAGAAACTAAGCTCTTTCTGCCGGAGGCTGAAGCTGAGTAGAGGCTTGGTGATCCGGTGTGTCGCGCCGCGGCCTACTGTAGCTGCTGTTGATACTGTGACATGTCACTTAGACTGTGCGAAAGAGAGAGAGAGAGAGAGGAAAATGGAGAGAGAGGGGGGAAAAGAGAGAGAAAGGAGAGATAAAAGGTAAAATAGGAGGGACGGAGATAGAGGCCTTGGTTTATGCACAGGACGACGAAAAGCACAAGGGAACAGGTTAACCCCCCATGGATGACCACTGACAGCATCCCTGACACTATCGAAGTCCTGACAGCAAATAAACGATTAGGTCACGCCCCGGTAGGTGTCGTACAACTGGAGCAGAGGTAGACGTGGCAACAGTAATGACCGGCCATGTTGCTCGTCGGAAGCCAAACACCGCTGTACGTACCTCACTTAGCGATAGAGCTCAGAAAAAGCTAGTCGTACTGCTTACCGTGACTGCTACCACGACAATTTTACTGTTTCTTTCTTGGAGCTGCTTCCTGCCGACAAAAACCAGAATCAGATAACCAAGGCGTACGCAACTTGTTTGTAGAGTGCGCGCAACAAACACTGGCTGCGTCGACTGGTCTGGTGAAAACACAGCCCCATAGATGTAAAAAACGCCACAAAAAAAAAAAACATATATATATATACGTATATATATACATATATACAAACATACATATATTTATTCACCATACTATTGGTAGCAGTATACATCGGATGATGTGTGAAATCTACACTGATCCTATGTAATGTGTACGAGATTATAGTGAAGCTGTGTCTATTTCGGTGCACACAAGTATATGGTATCTATCAATATTGCATTCTCTACAAAATCTACACACACAATCATTGACCTCAAAACACTGTCCACTTAAACACATCTGGTGATGGTATCCGTGCCACGTCACTCGGCAAACTAGTGCTCGGTTTTTTCCGGGCTCCTATCTTCCATTTGTCCGAGCAAAACGCTGGTCCGTCCGTATAGTTATTGGACGCAAACTTCACGTTGCGTATCTCCCGAAACTCTATACATAGTGTGTTCAAAACGTATCGCGACTTTTGTGTTTTTTCAAAAATTATTCATTTATTCATGAATATCTATTTTGTCCCCTTCAAAGTAATCCCCATGAGATATTATACACTTGTGCCAACGGTTTTTCCAATCTTCGAAGCACTTCAAAAAACCATTTTTTTTTTATCTTGTTCAGCTCCTCCTTCGATGCCGTCTTTATCTCGTCAAGCGTAGCGTAACGTCGTCCTTTCATGGGCCTCTTCAGTTTAGGGAACAAGAAAAAGTCACAGGGGGCCAGATCTGGGGAATACGGTGGCTGCGGCATCATTAGTGTGTTGTTTTTGGCCAAAAACTCGCGCACAAGCAACGATGTGTGAGCAGGGGCGTTATCGTGGTGCAAAAGCCAATTTTTGTTCTTCCACAAATCCGGGCGTTTCTGGCGGATTGCTTCGCGCAAATTGCGCATAACTTGCAGGTAATATTCCTTATTGACCGTTCTACCCTGTGGCAAGAACTCATGATGCACCACGCCCCTGCAATCGAAGAAAACTGTCAGCAAAACTTTCACATTCGACCGAACTTGGCGCGCTTTTTTCGGTCTTGGTTCGTGCGGCAGCTTCCATTGAGATGATTGAGCTTTGGTTTCCACGTCATAACCATAAACCCACGATTCGTCACCAGTTATGACCCTCTGGAGCAAATTTGGGTCGTCGCGGACAGAGTCCAACATCTCATTAGCGATGTTCATGCGATGCTGTTTTTGGTCGCAATTGAGCAATTTTGGTACGAATTTCGCGGCGACCCGTCTCATGCCCAAATCATTGATAAAAATCGAATGGCACGAGCCAATCGATATGTTTAGGTCCTCAGCAACTTCTCTAACGGTGATTCGACGATTGGCCAATACCATTTTCTCCACTTCATTAATTTTTTCGTCTGTTGTTGAAGTGCTCGGGCGTCCGGCACGCTCTTCGTCGTTCACATCTTCTCAGCCTTCTGAGAACATTTTGTACCACCGATAAACGTTGCTTCGGTCCAAGCTAGCTTCTCCGTATGCCACAGTCAACATTCGGAATGCATCCGCGCACTTAATTTCGTTTTTCACACAAAATTTGATACAGGTTCTTTGATCCATTTTTTTGAATAGGTAAAAATCGAAGACGATCCAAAACACGTGCAAGCAAAGCAGCTGTCAACAATTAAGTGAACATTCAAAATGGCCGAGCTTGTCGGCATAAGTGAGAGACATGAGTACCAACATAACGCCACAAAAAAATCGAAATTCGAATATACGTAACCCGCGAAAATTCAAAAGTCGCGATACGTTTTGAACACACCTCGTATACTGTGAGTACGGCTCCACTGAGTGGCAGTCCGTCTAAGGCAAAATCCTCTGTAAGAGTTCGTTCGCGACGTAGTTCAAGAGCGAAGGTTGCAGATGCGTTTTTGGGTAGACCTAGGACGCGCTTAATAAAAAAATGCCTTTAAACGGTCTAGCCTTTTCGGATCGCTAATAGTGAGAAAAGGTGCTATTGCCGGCAGGCGGTATCGTACAATAGAAACAACTTTTAGCCTGAATATGCTTAGCGCTGTCTTCAGGTCGATATCTCGAAGTTCACCGAGAAGCATGACAGTTGCTGTTGCCCTGGCTAGTATTATCTCGACATGTCTGCTAAAAGAGAGCCTTGGTGTCAATGTAACGCCGATATAAAGACATTGGCTGACGATCTCCAATGCAGTGCCATTCATTTTGATAGGGCGATCCTGTAATATATATATATATATATATATATATATATATATATATATATAAAACACAAGAGCCATATATATATGCCAATGACCCACATTTTCACGATGTGGCGCCACAATGATCTCTGTAGTACACGACGGGAAAATACCGATCTTTACACTAATACACACAACAAATTCCAGGCAAAAGCAACGTTTAGATTACGTGTAGCGGATGTTTGAACTGAACTCAGCATTTGTGCGACACTCAGTTCGTGACCGTGGACTAGACCTCTACCACCATTAAACGAGTACATCGACCCGAGTTGGAGCAGCAGTCAAATCAGTAGGCAGCGCCTGCTGAATCCTCGCCCGCTGAAGAAGATAAGCTGTTTTGTCGACAGGCAAGGTAATGGCCGTCGAGCCCGGTGGCGTGGTGCAATCGCGTAAGCCTCGCGACCGAAGAAGACCCCACAGGTGCTGCACGGGTTCGAGCCCCACTGTTGCGCATTTGTACTTATGGGGTCCCTCCTACGAAGCAATCCGAGAACAGTCCCGTGGGCATTAAATGTTGGCCGAGGGTCAGCTTGAAAAAGTTTAAGGTAATGGCCGCGGATTTTGTGGATCCCCAAATGACTTTCTTCATTGACTACTGACAGGACAGTCAAGCAGTCACAGCGGCGTATTACTCCGCACTTCTGAACAGTTTGCATGAAGAACTCTAATCTTCATGGAATGTGTAATTTTTCACCATGGTAACACTCTCACTTCCAGTGCAAGTAGGGTTTGTGCGGGCAAAATCCGTACCGTATTCTTCGAATTTGGCCCTGGTGACATTTCCTACTTCCAAACCTAAGCATTCGCATTTTAAAAACCTTGTGACTTTCTATTTTTCCTAAGAAATCACAAAATGGGAACATCGATGGACTAAGTATGCCGAGCTCCAATTAGAGTATGTCGAGAAGCTAAATTAATAAGTGCCAATATTAGATGATTTTATTGATTTTTAATTACTCAATGAACAACCCATGTGTTATGTATGTACACTTGTAACAGAAAATAATTACACATACATATATTTATATATATATATATATATGTATATATATATATATATATATATATATATATATATATATATATATATATATATATATATATATATATATATATATATAAATATATGTATATATACACTTGTAACAGAAATTAATTGTATATATATATATATATGTATATATATATATATATATATAAATATATGTATATATACACTTGTAACAGAAATTAATTGTATATATATATATATATATATATATAATTCCAAAGTATCTTTATATAAATTTAAAAAAACATGGCACTAGGATACTATTTCTAATATTTACATAAATTTGTCTGAATGCGCAATACATACATATTGTTTAATTCGCAATAACATTGCATTTCAATATGTTACATAATTACAATACAGCTCATTATATACAATTTGAACACTTTAGCGATCTGCCGGAAAAAGTGCAAAAATCGTTGCCGATGCGTCTGGTAGCTCGCTACGTAGTATTTAGCGCCTATCTGCGAGCAGAACCGGCAACGACACTGATCGCTAACTTGGAGAAATTAATTCATCTTTACATAAATTGCACTGCTTGAAGTTGCCGTATTCGTCAAGACCAACAGAACGACAGTACACCATAAAGGGTATTCGAGCCGTTCACGCGCAATCGCAGATCAATCGTTGTCGTTCCTCAACAAGTTTTAAATTGTCTGTCACACCCTTCTTTGCCCACTTTTTGCTAAGACTTACGCAACTAGCCAACGTAGCCTTGTGCGGTCGTTTTCCAAGAAACAACTGTGTAAGACAACGAAAGGACACTCGTTGCAGCTGCTGTATGACCTAAACACTCCTCAGGGAATCATTGCTATAAGCCGATCCGAAGAGCAGCAAATTACTGGCATAACCATCTGTGTGCAGAACGAAGTTTTTTACGAAACCGAAAGGAAAGAGCTCAATTTCAGACAAGTACACGTATGAGAGGAATTTGAAGGCTCAAACGAGCTCCGGACGTGCATACGTTGTTACCGAGGACGAACACCCTCGAACACGACTGCTTGACGACAAATGGTTGCAGCCGTCCAAAGCGCGACCAATTTACCTCAGTCACCTAACAGAACGCAGGCATTTCGAAAACGCGCAAAAGTACAACGTCAATAACATTGCATGGACAGGCGTCATTGCTAGAAAATGTCATCATATGTATGCCTGTCTATACTATATGGCCCGCTGCCCTCGCTAAACTGTTTACTGCTGGAATCGTTTTAAAACAACTCGCTTTGCTAAATGAGGCCAAACTGTTGCTTTATCTCGAGCCTCTTTGGATATGCTAATGTCAGTCTGTTAGCTAATATGATCTCTAGGAGATTGCTCGAGTGCCGTCGATCTCTACTCGGTCCAATGACTACAGGAATTCTACTTCATACCGAGTGATCGTATTTAATCGATGTCGATAGAGCGGTAGCCGTAAGCAATTGTGGATGCAGGATATCTGTGTTTTTATGAGAGAAACAAGAAAGCTATGCAGTGGTGTCGCGCCCACATCAACCGCATGCACTAGACGTGGTGTCTCTTTATATATCGATATTGCGAGAAATCCATGAACTCTATCATCTTTACATTGAGGTGTCCTAGTGGCGGAAAGCAATGTGACTTGCCGGTGACAATATCACCGCTATTGATATTATCAACAACGGTTGACAACGTCATTAGCGGTGATATTGATTGAAGGGCCAAGACTTTAGAAGGCCTTGGCCTTCTAACGGTGCCCGAAATACGGCAAAGCAACCGCTAATGGTCGAGTTGTTTCTCAATGGTCCGCGTCTTCAGCAGGCCCCGGCAAGCCGTATCTATTGTGACGATGAACTCTAGATACGTTTGCCGAATTTATAATTTTTTCAACTCTCCTCCCTGGCATGAAGAGGCACCTTCGAACCGCGAAATCATGGTCTCGAAAGTATCTCAGCATATAATTCTACAACCTGCAAATAGGTCTATATCATTTAAATGAAAGCAAACGTCCTCCCATGTTTTTGCATGTATGACTAGCAGCTGTCAGTTGTCACCTCTGGCGTTCATAAAAGAAAACGTATATATATATATATATATATATATATATATATATATATATATATATATATATATATATATATATATATATCGGCCTTTTCTACTGCTACGCTAAAATATCTACTATAAGATACTCAGGTCAGTCCCGTTGTTCTGCGCATGACGGTTGTGTCTTAATATCGATGGGCACCGTGTACGGGACGAGAGCACCGTGTAAGATGGCCTGAGAGCCCCGTCTTATGTCCTCCGCAATATTGACCGACCCAGCCGTGCTTTTATCCTCACGGGGCAAAAGAAAATAGGCTTCTGCTGCTAAAACGATTACTGGTGCTATTCGGCGTCAGCCTCCGCGACTGTAATGACACCCGGTCCGCCCCGGGGACAGTTCTCTTGTTGACGTTCGCGGCCATTTCGTTTACGGTGCAAGCAAATCCAGCTTGCGCCGTAACTCCTCTGGCAACACCTGTGCTACACGTGCGAGAGCAACGTTCCGACGAATGATGAGAATTGTTGCCGTATGGACGGACTCGATTCCATGCAGGACGCGTTAGGCGTTCGAGCGACAGCGCAGTTGATGAACTATTGCATCAGATGAAGGAAAAATGGTCAGTATGAAGAAGGAAAAACCATAACTTTTTTATTGCCGTATATCACTGTTGTCGTACTCCTGCCGTTGTTGTTGGTATTGCCTGTCAGTCTGTCAGTCATTTATTAAGCGCAGCGATCATGTCGTCGCCACTGAGATAGTAGAGGAGTGCACAAATGAGCAGTGTACAGTCACGACGGTGACAGCCACGACCTGTGATGTCATCCTATTAGTACAGTTTAGCCTTGCATAGACCAACTGACCAACGATGGGGACAGATAGCGAGCCTGGGCACTGAAGAAGTCTGGCCACGTTTCTTTTCTTTCTCCTTTTCCTCTTTCCCTTAAGCCTCCTGTAGGGGAGTAGTCTGACCTCGTAGGCGGCCCGTGAAGCGGCTACTTCCCGCGCAGGCCGGCCTGAAATCGACGGCAGCGGCGGCATGTCCGCACAGCGAAGGACTAAGCACAGTGGCGTAGAATTACAGAACGTTTTCACGTCAATGAGGTTGCTGTTCACTAGACTATCGTTCTCCTTCGTACTGTACGGGCTTGAAATCACATTCTCACTGACCTGTCGGACACACAGTCTTCCCTGTATACGGCCACCTACCGGCGATAAATATTCGCCGGTTGAACGCAGGTTTCGCAGCCAGATAACATCTTGCTGCTTCTCAGTCATCGAGTTTTACAATAGAGATGTCATGCTTTCCTCATACGGTTGTTACGAAATTTCGTACTATTTTATTCAAACTCATTATATATATATATATATATATATATATAATCTCGTGAAAGCATATCCCTGCAGATATGGTGCAATAGTGACAGCTCTACCAATATTTGTACACTTTTCTATATATATAAAAGAAATCTCATGTGGAAGAAATCTTATTTTATCTTAAGCCATTGACTGATATGACCAAGAAATAAAATCTACATTTTCAACAAGATATGGTTGCTATTGGTATCGAAGACCTTCGTCAACTTTCGGAAATGAAAAGAACACTGAAAACCATGAAGAGAGTCAAAAAGCAACATTTTGAAAGTGAGCAACGCATGAGACTCATTAAGGAAAGTGTGAAAAAACCCTGGCTGCTGCCTCCTAATAGGGCGGTTCCTCCGCGCCCACTAATTAACGACGACGATTGGGCTAGCCATTTTACAAGACTCCTCCACAAAGACATTGTATTGCCACCCCGAGATACTGCAAACGATGATTTTCCGCTGTTTAGTGAGGGGGAAGTAAAAACCGCCATTAGTACTAAACAAGACGGAAAATCAGCGTGACCGGATTGCATTGTTTACGAACACATTAAAGTGAATATTGATATTATATGCCCCGTTCTTACAAGACTATACAATAAATGCCTTCATTTAGGTCGTATACCCGATGAGTGGCGAAAAAGCTTTGTGCAGCCAATCTTCAAGCGAAAAGGAGACGCTACGGACCCGCGAAACTACCGGGGCATTGCTCTCACAAGCGTCCTATATAAGATCCTGACGTCGTCGGTCGTTTCAAGATTACAAGCGATTACGCAAGATATGATTCCACAGGAACAATATGGTTTTACTCAAGGCCGATCAACTGCGGGTGCAGTAAAGTTTGTTTTAGAACATGTGACACATCGCCATCGTAACAAGGAAATGACATACGCGGCATTCATCAATTTTAAAACTGCATTCGATTGTATACCTAGAGATCGACTCCTCGAGATAATCAGGTCTAACTTTTTAATAAGAGAGACGATATTTAATCTACTGCGTAACATGCTAAGTCATAACGTCATAACCATTAAAAATGGTGACTCCTATGTACTGGAGACCGTCACGCAGAACACGGGCGTGGCACAGGGCGATTCGGCCAGCCCTTTTTATTCATATTGTATGTGGCCGGACTAGAAGATCTGTTACGTGACATCAAAGCACCCCACGTATTTTATGCTGACGACCTTGTAATACTAGCCAAATCCCGGAACCACCTGCAGCATTACCTTAATGCAACAGCAAAATGGTGCGAAGAAAACAAATTAACAATCAACATTGCGAAGACAACAGTTCTCCGCTTTAGCAGAGGAGGGGCATATGCCGCGGCGGACCACCACGTTAAAATTAACGGACAATCTCTCAAACTTGTCAGCCACTTTACTTACCTTGTAGTCACATAACCCCAAGACTCTCCTTCAATCGACATATTGAGGAGATGCGGGCCAAAGCCACAGCTGCAATAATTCTGCTTGGTGACCTCCGTGACGTAGACTTGAAAACCGGCATGAATTTTTTTTGTATATAAATACTACCAATAGTAAGTTACTGCTTGCCCGTAGTCGCAACATACTTGACCCTAAGCGATATGAAAAGTCTAGATAAAATAAAGGCTTGGTATATAAAACGAATATTGGGCTTACCAACAAACATTAACAGAAGAGTTGGTACTGAACAAGCTATCGGTCAGTCCACAAGTGTTAGACGTCTACAGAGATCTTCGAGAGACTAAGAACATGCAATTCGTTATGAATAATTATACCGAAGGACCAGCTTTCGCCTCTCAGGGGTGGAAAGAAGCGTCACAAAATAATCGTACAACCATCTGTCGAACCACGTGGCATGGATACCACAATTATATATGTATGAAACCTAACTGTATCAGCATTGAAGATTGTGTATGTAGTTTTTGTGGAGAATGTGACATCGGGCGCTACCACATACTCGAATGTACTAAAATTGATAAGATTGATATTGGTATTGAAATAGTTTCTTCTCTCCATTGAAACTTTTATTTCTGAAATCGGAGAACTATTGGAGAGCCATGGCGCTCCTCTTCACCCCACATCAAACATTTGTTTAAAGGCTAGGATGACCCACCTGACGGCGCGCGCTACCCTTGTAAACAACAGCTCATTTTTTGGTATGTGCAACTGCGGCGGCAAAAACATGTCGTGTTTAACAAACATGTCGGAGAAGAAAGTTGACCTTTGCCTAGGTGAAACCGGACTTGTAAGCTAATACCCTTTTTTCTAGCTTCCTTACGCGGGTCGCACCTTTGATAGCTGGTTAGGACGGACCACACCGAAGACATATACGCCATACATTGCATTAATCCGGCCATCAAGTGAGCTTTGAATTACTTGAAGAAAAAAAAACTATAATGCAGACGAGGTGAACATTATTATCGCTCTAATAATGCAACACACAAGCATGTTTGCATTAATCGTACGCTAATGGCTCATTGCTAACCTAATTAGCTGATAATGCCGTTACTGTCGGTGTTGCGTATCTAATGGACTTCAGGCATTACACAGGTTGGGACGTTACATAGGAGCAGTAGTCGGGGCACTTCGAAGGTTTCTTTCTTCGTGAAAACGCCACATAAAGGAGACTCGGGTGTCTACAAAAATGAGTGCGTCAGCGTGTTGGCCAACTAAACGCAAAGCCACATACCCTTCGGAGACGGAAATCGGGGGCGCAGTCGTTTAAGTATATATATATATATATATATATATACCACTGAGAGTCAGCAACTATGGCGGCATACATACATATAAGCTTAGGACTATTGAGGAAACCCTAGATATCTCAACATATCCGTTTAAGCTACCGCTCACACCTGGTACAAAAGGGTAACATGTGCATTTGAATATAGATATGCAAACATTTATTGCATAGTTGCTGCCCATACGTCAATATATTATAGTCTCCTTAACATATCACCAGTGTTGGTTGCTCAATACTCGAGATGAAGCCAAACATCCTAGGCTGGCCGTCAAGTGCTGTAATGAGGAAAAGCATAAACAAGTATACAGCTGATGGAGGTTGCCATCAGCTGCGGCAACGACAGCTGGAGACTCAAGTAGCGCCGCCGTCGTGGAGACAACAGACGGTGGCTTCCCCTACGAGAAAATTGCAATAGAGCGTTTGGTTGGCCCAAATCCTTCCCAATTACTGCATAATTGTGCAATAGGGTACTCGGACGCTACAGCATCTCGATATAATACTACTGTACAACTGCGAGGGTTTTAAAGAGGCGTAGAGCTAAGAACATCGCCAAATAAAATAATTGAGCATTTGGACATCGAACTCATTGCGGGGATATGTTAAAGGAGCGATGCATATTGAAAATGTGTTGAGCGGTCCTATCCCTGTAGAAAGGCGCAGTTCAAATCTTCTTACTAAGTGCTCGCCCCCTTGCCGTACGTCGAAGGAGCTGAGTACTGTTTTGCTCTCAAGTCGGTTAGCGTAGATCTGGCGGTTCTTTATCTGCCGCCAAGTTTAGATTTTGCGGAAGGGACCGCCAACAGCACGCAGCATTGAAGGCGTTTTTGGATTGATTTCTTGACGTATCGGTTGTAGAGTCGGAGGGTGAGTAATGTATTGTTGCCCACAATTTAAACATTGTTACTAATGGCTCGAGAGAGCACTGCAAAATACGCTGCAAGTGGCGCGACATCAGAACTCGAGTACTACGATTCCGGTTTAACCGGACGGACTTGCAAGGTCGTCGCGCACTCTCTTGATGATGAGCACCGGACAAACCTTCTGTTCAGTTCAAAAGCGGATTACTTTCATGCTATGGTTGAACTGCCGTTAACACTGAAACAGCATACTACTATGAACTCGCCCTTAGGGGAGGAGGAAATATGTAATGTGCTGCGGTCACTTCCCAAGTGGAAAAGCAGTGGAGGTGGCGACATATACCATAAACACTGGACATCTACTGGGCAACCTTGTGGGTCAAAGACGACCCATTCTTGTGGGAGTACGTTGTGAATTATTTAGTGCAATTTTGAAGGACGCGTATCTGGAATTTGGCATATAGCCAGACCCCCTTCCTGTTGTTTAAGCGAAAGCGTGGAAGCGTCAATGACCCGAACCTCTACCGGGGAATAGCTTTGGAATTCACGCCCAAAAATACTCTTTAACTTGTTTAATGCAGAAATTAAAGTTGTGGCTAAATGTGTTCTGTCGCATGAACTGTTCGGGTTTAGAAGAAGCAAGGGAATCATGGACGCGATCCACCAGTCAAATTTGAGCGCGCCGTTTCCCGCCCAAGCGGTACATTTTTTCCATTTTCCATTGGCTGTGTCATAGCTTTTAACTAGGAGGCTCTATGCCACCAGCTAGTCAAATCATTTCGTGAGTGTCAGTGTTTTTTAATTTACGTTTATGAGTTATTTCTAGCTTCGTCGGCGCGGTTACGTTGCTGGTAGACGGGAGAATTGATGCTTTCAAGATAAAGCAAAAAAATTGTGACTCCTTGAGGAGATCCACTGAGCTGCATATTGTTCATCCTTCTTCGTATTGATTTTTCCACCTGTGTGCTTGAAAAGTTTCGTAACGCCATGGTGGATCTGGTGACATCCCGAAGACCCACACGACATTCGAGCTATTTGGCGCATTACTACTATGGTCGGGACGTACCTTGACGTGGAGTGGTTGACGATTAAATCGCACAAAATCAGCGCCATTCAATTTCGACGTGGCGGGTGACTCACATGCCGTGACTTTATTAACTGCTGTCGGTCAGGCAGTGCAGTTTATTAACTCCTTCCCATATCTTATGCTACAAATCCATTATTTGGGAACGTCGGCGTTTTAGGCGCATATTTATGAAGCAGTGTGATTGACCCAAGCTGTTTTTTCTATGCCGCAGTACATATCGTTCGCAGACTCCTAATAGACGCGGCTCTGCATGTTTTATGCTAAAGCCTCTGCCAAAATTAGCGTAAACCTAGGGCGTGTGGAATCACCTGACGCTGGAGAATTTTAATTTTCCTGAAAACTGCTTCCTGCTATACTTGAGCGCGCACCTCGCCTTTCCATCAGGGCAGCAAGAAGTCGCTTTGTGTACACAATGTCGGGCTGCGCTGCAATTTTGGAAGTGCCCGAAGCTCCGTCTCTCTGTTTCTATTTCTGGACGAATAGAAGCGGAAGGTAATAGAGGAAGCAGCGGAGTATATATACTCTTGATATAGTCCTTTCTCCGCCGATCGCTAAGTATCACGCGGTTAATTGCGGAGCGGCGTTGCAGCGAACATCTCTGCACTTTTTGTCTCTTGATGGGGTGGAAATGAATAGGCCACAACATAAATGTTATTTCACTATATATATATATATATATATATATATATATAGTCACTAAGCTTTTTCGACAGTCATAGTTGTTATGTTTTACGTGCAAGTTTTCACGTTCAGAACCGTAAAATTTGCCAAGACGTTTCCGCCCCCTCCTTTCACTAGGAAAATTTATTCTCTTGTTGAGTTCTACCAAACCTCAAAATATGTACCTAACTTTCTCATACGCCCTATGGAAATATGCATGCCTTCGCTTTCGATATGGCTATCGAAAAAGCTTAGTGACTTGACAACTACGTAACGCAGCACCATCACCTTGATAAGAAAATGATGGGCATTAAATTTGCTATTGCGTGAGAGTGGTCTTTCGGACGTACATTTTTGGTCGCAATGGAAAAATTTTACGATTTTTCATGAAAATGCGTTAACGTAAAATATCGACTTTTCATGACTTTCCTTAATCTGGGTATTAGCTTCTTGCTACGCAAGCTAGTGAAGTGTCGTCCGTTGTGCAGAATTTTCCTCCGAACACGCCGGTGTAATTGGTTCCTTCATGCGTTAACTGGTTCTCCCGCAAACAGAGGTTTCACACAACTATGTAGAAAAAAAGGCAGAAAAACTACTTTTATAAACTTTACTCTCTCTCCTAAACAAGACGTTTCCACGTCTTCCCTCCATAGGGAAAACTTATTTTCTTGCCGAGTTCTATCAAACCTCGAAATGCGTGCACAACAATATGAATGACCCTGTATATATATACAGTCCCTGAAAAAAATATAGGGCCACCCACTTTTGCCACATTTTACGCATTTATTATAACCAAATGTGTAAAGATCACAGTGATAAGACACAGAAAGCTCGTCTTGACTTCGCCCACGATAAAATGTCATGGACCACTGAGTGCCTCACTACACTACTATTTACTGAGTGCCTCACTACACGTTTACTATTATTCGCACGATGTCCGCAAGGAAGAACGAATTTTGTCAAAACGTCACTCAGGTGGCGGTTCAGTGGTGATCTGGGCTGCTGCCGGATGTTATACAAAGTCGTCGATTGTGTTTTTAGACGGTCGTGTTTATTCGACGCGATACGGGGATTTGCTAAAAGAGCAATCGGCGCATTTTAAGCTGATGGGATGGCCAGACTTCGTTTTTACACACGATAACGCCCCGATTCACACCGCCAGGCTGATCGGAAGGTGGTTCGACCAACGTCACATTGAATTCCTTCGCTAGCCTGCACTCTCACCTGATCTTAATATGATCCAGAATGTGTGGAGCTGGCTCGAACAATAAGTTTACACGGATAAAAAACAATTTTCGAGGCTTGGGACGAGCTCTTCAAAACGTCATCCAAAATTCGTTTAACACTATACCAAACCGCACTTTTGAGGTTATCTGACTTAATGGGAAGTTCACTGAGTACTATGTATAGTCTAAATGCCGTGAAATTAGCCCAAATGCCGTTGATCTGCTTAATTAATTTGTTAAAACAGGTATCTTGCTAGTGGCCTTATAATTTTTTCGCGGTGTAGCTGTGCCAAATGTGAAATACTCGTGGTTCAAAGTAATCCGAGACCCTAAATGTCGATAGAAGTCTTCGCTGTTACTCTGTGAGCATGTATCACTGTGATTTTTACACGATTGGTTATAATAAATGCGTGAAATGTAACAAAAATGGGTGGCCCTATATTTTTTTCAGGGACTGTACATACAGGGTTTCCCAGAACTCGTTCAACAAACTTTGAGATCTAGTTCAACTCGGTGAAAAAAAATTTGTCCCAACAGAATAGGGGGTGAAAACGTCATCTTTTGAAGTGAGATCGAAATTACAAAACGCGGTTGTATCAAGCTTTTTATCTTGACATATCTTCACTAAATCTGCGACTGCGAGAGCCCTTATCATCCTATCGACAAACCAATCAAACCTGCGTGTTTGGAGGAAAGTTGCATCTGTTAAATAATATTACACGTTACTTACAAACGTATTATACGCTGTATTGAAAATAATTCTTAAGAAATGAAATTCATTGCAGTTTTTATGATTTTACTTTCACGCTCAATTGCCCATATTTTAAAAGACATTTCCACCCCCTTGTCCTATTGGAAAAAATGCCAAATTGTCCTAGATCCCAAAGTTTGTTGGACGAATTCTGGGAGACCCTATATATATATATATATATATTTATAGAACCTCGTCCTTACAGCCACAGTAGAGTGGAACTTACAAACCCACTAAAGTTCGGCCGCCCTCTCTGCCCCTTGTTGGGGGACGGCGCAGTACTGTTTTATCGAGACTATTTCTTCTGTCCACGTTATCTTGGTATTAAGGCTGCCCGATTTTGTCCGGTGGTTATTTTCGCCTCTGAGACAACTACTGCGAATTTTTTGTTACCATCAACCAGGACGATCCTCGAATGCCTTTATAAGGGCTTGGCATGTCAGCTCTCGCTCGGAATTAAAAAAGGCGCAGCGTTCGTTGCAGTGCTTTACAATGTCGGCCTCTCTTGGGTTGCACATAAGGGGGAATCAGTTTCACCACTGCGGTATAGGTATTATTGAAGGCAGCCACCATGGGCAGTTAGCAGTTGATCGAGTGGCCAGGTAAGCGAGCCGTGTTTAAGGCTGTATTATTTCTGTTTTAAATCAGGGAGTATTGATTTTGTCCAATATCTAGGATTGACCGGCTGAATTGCTTCACATTGCTGGTTGTTCCATTTGCGTACTGTATTTGTTCTGCTGATTAGTATTCCCTCCGTCCGCACATTAATTGGAGGGCTTTTTGAAGTAGGCTAGTTCGTGTAATCTTAGATCTTACGGCATCTGTCTAGAGACAACTTGCGTGGCTGCTGACTCTAACGAAGCAACACTCCCAAATGAGGTTATGGAATCTCGGGACGAAACTAGATCCGCCTCCCTTAAGAGGAAAGCTAGCTACATCTAAAGCCGAGAAGAAAACTCGCGCGCCTACTAGTTTTGAGCGAGAGAGGAGCCTCCTCCGTCTAACTTTGTGGACGAAAGGGACCTAGAGAATTTACTAATAGCAGTGGCTGAAGAAAACTAGTAACCAGCTATCGTACTAGACACACACTGATCTCTAAAGCCGTACGAGATATACAACGAGATAATACAACTTAAAATATTCAAGTCAGCAATTTAGGGTCACTTAAAAAGTTTAAAATAATTTCTAGATTCTGTATATCCCTGCCACACAAATTGAGTGACGCATATAACTTTAAGTGCGCGTACACCTTAGACATCTACCCTTGCTTTAAGAAATGCTTGCAGAAAGAGAAACAACCGGGAATGACATCGATCTTTGCATAGGGCTGTAGTGACAGAAATTATTGGAAACTAATTTAGCTTTTGAGATCAATAAAGGACTAACAATTTATACTAGAGCTCCTGTTTAAAAAGTAGCATGTTGTATGTAATCACTACGATCTGGGAAATAGAGAGGTCAAAGAGCGACCAACAAAGTAAACTAATTAATTCTGCGTTACCTCCCGGGGCAAGGCCTGCTCAGTGCAATCTGCACAACGAAGTTTGGAGTGCAGTACAAACTTGATTACTGTGACCTACTTTACTCTGAGTGTAAGGCTCAAGTTTGCACATTGAATATTTTCATATATATATATATATATATATATATATATATATATATATATATATATATATATATATATTTATATATATACAGACACACATTTATTTAGAACAACCGTTAGCAAATCTACTACTCCTAGTATTAGAGTCCTGCCAATATTTCTTAGCCCGTCTCTTCGGCAATACATGTCACCTTCAGAACAAAAAATCATCATATTTAACCATATGCACATTTTGCATCGGCAATCGTAATGTAATAATAAAAGTGGCTGCACCAATCGAACGAAAATTGAATCAGCTTTAAAAAGACGAGTGAACTAGTAGCAAACATTAGTTGTATTAGCATTTGTCTTTTATCTTGTAATACTTGAGTAGAATATGTCGAACAATAGCCATATCACAATGAAAACAATTTTCCTTCTTAAGATGAATGCATAGTTGAACTCTGATGCAAATCTATTATAATTTAATAACGTCTACCCCCGCGTACCCAGAATATTAGCCGCTACGCAATTTCATCTTGATCGAATCAGCTCGTCAATTAGTTGCTCTGCATCATATTCCACTCCTCACGCGTAGTATTCGTAAACTTCGGAAGTGTTGCTAGAGCTGGATTTCGGTCTCTCTAACTCGTAGTCGCTTTAGCATCGCGCACATACGTTCGGTTGAATTCAGGTCTGTAGAACATGCCACTACGTCATTAAGCTAATTCAAACTTCTGCGAGATACCATCTCCGCCGAACAATAACAACAACTACAGCTATTTGTGTGCGTCTTAGCACTGCCGTGCGTGAAAATAAAGTTATCACGAACAACAAGCAAAAGGCACGACCAGGGTGGTGTGCCAGAACCTCATCAACGTACGGTTAGACGGACAGAGGCATTTTTCTCCGATTTGCATACATGCTAGGAGACCTCCTCCCGGGTGACTTGTGGAATTCCGTTCTCCTGCCTAAGGAGATTGCACCTCAAATCACTTCGATTAAAAGTAACCGCAGTCGTAGCTGGCGCATTGACGCGTCGCTCTACAACATAAAGTTGCGCAAACTGCTCTCCTCATCGCCGGTACACTCTTTGCCGTCTGTCGCGCACCTCACCTACGTGCGGAAAGACATCCTAATCTCATCTGAAAATAGAAACGAGACAGCCTTTGGTCGACAGTGTCCAATTTTCGTGATTTCGCGGCGTAAAGCGGTATCAAGCTTGTCAGTGGACTGTCGGTCACTTGTGGCTGTATGGAAGTGAGCCTGTAACCAGGGTCATCTAACATTCACGTTAGACAGTCGTCGCGTTACAGTAACGGCACTAACAACTCCTCGGAGAGCAATACGGAGGTGATCGCTTAACTGGACAGCAGTGAATCGGCGATTTCGCTAAACATTCAATTAATGCAACGGTCGTTCTGATCAGGTTCCCAGGCTTGAGTTCGTCCCGGACCCGACTCTCTCTGAGGTGGTACCGATTTGGCAGAACGCTCTCGTTGTTGACGGCTGTTTCATTGAGCAATGACATGAAATGGCTGACGAGAAACATTTTGCTGGTAGAGACTTGGCCGTGTGTGTACGTGTAATTAATAAGGCTAGGCTCTCTATTCCTAGCATTTGTTGTGCTTTAAAAACACAATGTTGTGTTTTAAAGGCAAAATAAAACGATAAACACTGCTAATAATATGATAATGAATCCACGTTCATGGATTTCTAAGACGAAAGCCCTTCACAACAGCGGGCATTGTACGCCCTAACCATTGAATATAGCAGTGAATACTAATAACATCTTAGAAAGCGTTGAATACACAGTTAAAAGATGAAGATGCGTCTTTGTAGCCTGCTCACTCTTCGTGTGTTCGACTAACTAAATCTCCGGATCTGTTTCGTCTATCCGAAATCCGATTAGGTAAAGAAGGAGTACACTCGAAGAGTCTGCCCACTGCTTATGAATGTCTGAGCCTGAATAAGTCAATTATCATAAGAAATGTTAGGTAGATATAGACACACACGCTACCGCATAAAGACACGTATCGCTCCGACTCGTAACGGCGGTAAATGTACTCGGACGGGCATCCGGGGCCCGTGTACCCATTTACCCTTAAACACTGACAAAGAACAAGCTAATGACTGAGTCATCACGCTTCATTAGCAGACAAGGTAATTTACGTCCGGCTCGGACTCGGCGAGATACAGCCTGCTCAACACACAGTCCAGGATTCAAGGCGACCCTGCTATGTTTCGGCTTCTCGCCTTCCTGCTGGCCTTCGAGTTCGCACTCCTCATTATCTCGTCTTTGTTGCAGACTTGGCAACACATCAACTCACCGGATCAACGCGGCTGTATATCGAAAACTATTCAATGTATTAAGCCATTAAGCAAATACAATATTCGGCAAGCTAGCTTTTGTTAGTTTCGGGTTGGCGTATCTCTTGGAAGGAATGCCGTGCGTTGTCGCGATGTTAGTAGAACCAATCGATTAGGCCATCTCGAAACAACGATGTTGAACAGTGTGGGCATGGATTTCTGTATGCATAGCTCTTCGAAGATCGATTTGTTTCTAGGAGGCGATCGCTTTCTACTACTTTTATCCCAATTAACGTTTTATTTCTCTTGTGAAAAAGGTAGAACACGCCCTGATAAGCAGCTTACGTACCATTAAATATAGTTCGGCACAAAACGTAAATAAATCTAAAGTAGCTTACTATGTGCACGCTTCCACAGTCTGTTAACTGTATGCATAAACTTTCTAATTTTTAGATTAATGGAAAGTAGTGTCCAATTTAAATAGAAATAAAAATTACCATAGACACGTAAAGAGGGTAGATCAATGGCAATTAAGACAAATAGTCTTGTCTCCGATATTTTTACTCTTGAAAAACGTGTATTTTAATGTGAGCCTTTTTTTCTCAAAAAATCCTTGTGCTACATTTCGTTTTAACTCTGTTAGTATTGTACCATATGCTCGGAATACGATTTGATTGCGCCATTTACTGTGAGCACGAGCAAAGACCATGTTATGCAAAGTAGCCGTTTTGAATCGTAATAGAAACCAACCAGCCTGTATCATAGACGTGTGTTCGTCGTTCCCTTCACTGCCGCCGGCACCACCATTATACAAATTACCTTTCACCCATCCCGCTTTCAGCCCGTCGAGTTTGTGTTTTCTCCACAACCTAATTTTGCGCAGTGCCTGGTTTTATTCCTGTACCCGATTAAACATTGATGGTGGCCTATGGCAGCGTCCGTGGGGTCAATAATTGTTTCGCACCGCATTCACTAGTCGCCGTTTTTCGGGTGGCAAATGTGCTGAATGCATAATGGGCACTTAATGTCCGATTGCTGACCTTCGAAGCCTGCTCACTGAGACCCGGGCAGAGTTTAGCAACTAGAGCAACGTACATCGGTGTAGAACAGAAATGGCTAGACGGAATTTTCGGATATTAGGCGGAAATAGGCGGAAGGAAGGTATCAGGCGGAGACAGACTGATACCTTTACAACAACTGCGG
The DNA here is from genome assembly GCA_003439945.1 of Dermanyssus gallinae. Classification (NCBI taxonomy): domain Eukaryota; kingdom Metazoa; phylum Arthropoda; class Arachnida; order Mesostigmata; family Dermanyssidae; genus Dermanyssus; species Dermanyssus gallinae. The sequence goes on from QVRM01006385.1 coordinate 581,337, forward strand.
CAGCAGCAGCAGAATACAGCAGAATTCGTGTTGTGCTACAAATTGTCAGTCACGTTTTGTATCCTTCTATGCTGAAGATATAAGGCACATACGTACGTATCAATTGGAATAGTTAGCATATTCACGCTCTTTTTACGTCGTATGTACGCTACTAGATGGTAGCGATTGGCTGCTTAGTTTACTTGATCACGTTAGATAAGATAAACATCAAACTACCGCTGGTTGGTTAATCAGTATGCCACGCATGCGCCATTGCGGCATTTAAACTACAAATAACCTCTGAATGTGAGCTGAAGGTGGAGGGTAAGCTAATTTAGATATACAAGGACAGCCTTCCGTTACAATATATATATATATATATATATTAAGGGCGAGTCAAAAAGTGTTGATACACATTTATAAAAAGTAATATTTATTTAATCTTAAAAAGTAATTCTGTTTACGCGAATAGCTACCGCTCGCTGCAATGCACTTGTCAGCCAACTTCTTACCCGCTTTTGGAAGCATTTTGTAAACGCGCCTTTCGGAATCAAATTGAGTTGCTCCTGCGAATTGTTCTTGATCTCCTCTGTAGTTTCTCTACACGTTGCCCTTTTAATTTTTTTTCCGCGGGGACATGAAAAAAGCGCACCGAGCCAGGTCCGGCAAATAGAGAGGTTTCGGAATATCAAAATCACAATATTTATTAAATAATTCTAATACAGTAACAATGTGTGCGCCTGTGCGTTGTCGTGGCGGAGGATCTAAGAGTTGTTTGTGCAGAGTTCAGTTCCCTTGCATCGACGCTCTCGCGTAATCTTCCAAAAACTTTGTTATCAGCTTTTGCAGGTGGTAAAATTTTGTAAAAGATGATTCCCCTGTAGTCGAAAAAGAGTCAAGTAAACCTTGGTGTTGGATCTGCTCTGTCTGAATTTATTTGATCGACTCTTCGCTTAGAAACACCAATAGGTAGATTGGGCTTTGAACTCGATGTTTTAATCATTTGCCCATGACTCGTCTCTTGTAATCACTCTCTAAAGCAATTCAGGTTCTTCTGGTACAACCTGAAGATTATGGCATTTCCCTACGGGCGTCTATTTGCTGCAAATTCAACGTTTTTGGAAAGAACTTCGCTACCAGATTTCCGTCTTCTGTCGCATGAAGTACTAGTCAAGACTGAGACAACTAGTCCATAAGATACTTCCAATTCTTCAGGTATCTCTCTCAGAAAACTTTGACGAACTCAAGAGTCATTCTATGACCCTTGTGTTCGATATCACGAACATTTCAACGTTTTCTTCTGTTTTTGACGTCAAACGCCTTCCCAACGAGGGTCATTCAGTATTTCGCGACGCTGCTTGATCACTATGAGCAGTTAGCAAATTCCACCACTTTAGACCATATGGTTTGGTTTTTAACACAAAACTACTTCTTATTTACAAAGCTGCATACACATATATATATTCGTATGCATTTATATGTGCGCATCGACATACCTGTCGGATATACACGCAGTTATAAACTGTTGTCCCGACAACTTGAAAATATAGTCACCATCGTTAAACGAGGAAAATCACAACAGCCGCTTTGTTCGGGCTGCATGCCTGCATGCCCCAGTGCATCCTTCAGTGTATGCGCCTAAATGTGTGGATCTCACGATCGAACGTATAAACTTTGAATATGCTTCTACGCGTTAAGTTGTTCTTCTACAAAGGGTCCGCCGTCTAGATATACTCCCACGCACCCAGTGATATTAAATTTTGGCAGTATGTCACTATGTAGTGGTGGTAAGTGCGCCTGCAGTAAGCAGCAACTTTCAACTCCCGTCCGCTGATATATTAAGGAAACGAACTTCAGTGTTAGTCTGTATACTGCGCCTTTGTTATACCGTTATGTCGCTACCATGCTGCATAGCTTTGTGTTCGTCGGCTAGGCTAATTTAGGAATGTCTCTACTGGACAAAAAAAAGGGCTTAGTATCGTACTTCTCAGACTTGTGACAGAGTGACGGCTGTCATATTAGTTATGAATCACTTTTGTGTTGGTATTACACGCGCCCACCTCAATTACACGACCGTGCGCCTTGGTACGCCAGTATGTACGCCGATCAAAAAGAATCCCACTAACCTAACTATTGTTTCAATCAACGGGTGCGGCGGTGAACCTGCCAGATAAGAATTATTGCTTATATATGAGCACTCAAAAATTAAATATTTTGATTAAAAAAACTCCAAAATAAGGAAAGCGTATCAATGATTAAAAAACGTTAATATTAATTTAATGATTTTTTTGTAAGTTTTGTCAACCGTATTGTGAATTATAATCCCAGAACATATAAATATCAATGCCCTAAATAAAGCATGCACCAATAGAATTCGATCAAACCGAAAGAAGTAATATTATAATGCTTAAGTGATTTGAAGTTGAAAAAGCAATATTTTTTTAAAATCTTACTTAAGTTAAGGTGCTAATATCATCACAGTTATAAAAGATACGTTTATTCAAAGAAATCTCATCAAATCATAACAGTATGATAGACGAGTAATGAAATATATTATTATATAAATGTAGATGAATTACATTATACGTCGTACTTCTTCAAACACTTTTTTCCAGCCGTTGGCTCCCACTTTATATTCTAAGTAAGGTGGCAGCAATAAATTGGACCTCTTTTCATACAGTCCACCTGCTTAAGATTTAAGTATTTAATTATTTGAGTACTTTACACGAAACAGTGCCACCTTGTTCACACGCGGATACAGCGGGACGACACAGCGAATGTGTGCGGCATACAATTCACTTACTCTTACAGCCACGTGTAGCATGTGAAACTAAGCAGCAAAACCATGAGAGCAGAGAGGAGTCATCGCTATACATAGTATTACAGGATTCGCCCAACAAGCTTTAAGGTCTAGCAACAGATGCAACTCTCTTCCAAACGCGCAGGTATGATTGCTCTTTCGATATGTTGACTGTGATTCTCGCTTACTTGGATTTAGTAAAGATATGTAAGGATAAAAAGCTTGATACAACATTTCTTGGTCATTTCGCTCTCACTTTAAAATACGGCATTTTCGTCCCTCGTCTCATTGACAATTTTTCTGCTGAAGTGTACTAGACCTCAAAATTTGTTAGGCAAATTCTGAAACACAATATATATATATATATATACATATATATATATACACAGCAGTATTCGATTTATTCATGTTTGTATTACAGCTTTCCTACATCAAACTTGGCCACTATACGAGCGCGCATAGGCACGCCGAAAGAAAACGAAGACGGGCTTCAGTGCTTCACCATACCACCATAACCAACTTAGCTTGTGAAAAGGAAGAAACTGCAACGAACTAATAGGTTAGATGGTTGAATTAGCTTTTGGCCGAGCAAGCTGAAGAAGGGAAGAAGGAACAATGCTCGGATGGAGCTAAGCTCGTATTCACGTCGCTGTCTCGGACAGAAGCCGACGAGCAGTCAGTGTCGTGACTCGCAGTAACTCTACTACTCTGTTACTATTATTACTACGACGACGACGAGGACAACGACGACTACTCCAAGACTAACAGACTAGAGGATAGGACCATGGAGAACGCACGCGCGCGACAGGACACTAGAGAGAAAAGGTAGTATATACGTCCCCGTCCAGGGCCCCCCCTCCCCCGCAGGAAGGCTTGGCCGGATCCAGGAAACGATAGCTTTATCTGTCCAACAGCGTTCGAACGCAGGGGGGGGGGGAGATGCTCACCGTCAGTAGCTGGGATTGCCAGGCAGCGCCAGGCAGCGCTAGCCAGCAGTAGTTGCACAAACTGCAGCAATGGCGGAATAGTGACAGTAGACGGCGCATTGAACTGTCGACCCAGCGAAGGCCAGGGCCGTGGCTACGTTGTTGTTGTCGTAGTAGTAGTAGTAGTAGTAGTAGTAGTTGTTGTTGTTGTTTTTGTCGTTGTTGTTGTTGTTGTCGTCGTTGTCGTTGTTGTTGTTGTCGTCGTTGTTGTCGTTGTTGTTGTTGTTGTTGTTGTTCGTCTTCGTCATCTTCGTCTCTGTTGTCGTCTCCTACGTGACTTTCTATTGGAAGTACGTTTGCCAGCGTTCTCACCAAGCTAAAGCTTGAGACGGGGATACAGGAAACGACGACACCAAATAGGACGAAAATCATCCAGAGTCCCTGTATATACTTATGTATGTATATGTATATATATATATATATATATATATATATATATATAAGTCGTACAGGTGCGTTCCCCTAGAGCATCCGGCGGGAGCTGCCTGCTGTCTACTATATATACGCAGCCTTCCATAGTTATATATTGTAGACGTTACTCATGCGGTAAATGGCCACCTTCTCTCACTCGATCTATTTCCTCTCTATCTCTCTCTCTCTCTCTCTTTATATATATATATATATATATATATTTGTTGCTCCACGGCGGACGAACGGGCGGATATTGGGCCTAACAAGGCCACTTCGTGACCTCCTGGAAAAATACGTCGAGTTACGACTAGGTCCTATTCTACCTCCACCCTTGACTCTTCTCTGCCCAACTAGAGTTTCCCAAGCTACCGCTATTCGAGCTCTAGAGCATATATCATCGTCCGCTCGAATGTATATCGCGTTTCGATCAATTCCTTTTCGTTTGAAGCACATTGGTGATCTGGAACAAACGAAGCAATACATGATGCGTGCTTTCTCGCTAAGATTGCCACGAGAATCCGTCCCATCGGACCACGCTGTGCCTTTCTCTTCGTACGGCCTCCTAATAAGTTCGATCTGCTTTACTAACCTTTAACCTCTGTGCACCGCTGGTGCCAACGGTTTGCCCGTTGTAGGAAACGTTTTTCTTAAGTTAGTCGTCGCAAATGCCTAATAGGGCTGCGAGATATATATATATATATATATATATATATATATATACTGGGTCTACGGATAATGGTGAATAAACAACAACAATTAGGTTATATATAATGCCATTTATGCAGTTAGCTCGTTGTGTGGCTTTGATAAGTGAAATAAATGACTAAATTGATTAACTGATTATATATTTGTTGTATATACATTTTTTGTACATATGCACCATATATAAATACATATTGTGGTGTCGTTTGCGGCCGCGAAGTAAAGCGGCAGGAAACGTTCGTTCTGGGCCTGCGCAATTCACCATAGTATTTCACAAATTGTGACCCCGGCAATTGTCCTAAATAAGCCTGGCCGAGAAGAACTTCTGTTCTGTGACAAAATGGGCCCAAACTTCATCAAATAATAAAGTCCGACAAACTTTTTGGCTGACCTACATCGGTCGACGATTACCACAAGGCCAGCCACAACTTCCTTGTCGGTGATCCCGGAGCCCTCGTTTGGTATTAACCGGCTTCGGTTTTCACTTAGCTTTAATGGTTAAATCTAGTCTAATGAGGAAGCCCAGGGCGTACGTGGCAACGTCGGTAAGCTGTTGTAATACAATTTGTTTGTCGGCAAGGTCACCTCCTCTAAGAAGATAGATAATCCGGGAGACAGACAACAACAAGTGATCTAAGCGGTAACCATTCTGTTCGAATTAATCATTGCTTACAGCGAATGTACGGGACTCTCGCAACACAATAATGCGGTAACTGCAAGCCAAGCAGTTCCAGTTCAGGCCTCCATGATAATCCCTTTGCATCCGGAAGGAATTCTATGGTTCAATCAATTAGTTTAGTTTACCCGGTTAGCCCACATACAAGTGCAACATTTTCGAATAAAGTCTGAAAAGTTCAGCATAGCGAAACAGGCAACGTGAAAAGTACTAATTATGTAACAGATAGCAGAACAGGTAGCGTAAAAAGTCCTATATTGAAAAATATCTAAAACAAAATATTTCCTGGCCTTCCGAAGTAATTACCTAAGATCTTCCGTGGAGAGTCCGGCCAAGGTTGGTCTTAAAGGAGATTTTTATAGCTACTGGCTGCGTGGAAGTGTAGAGCACGCTGCGTGGTCCCAACCGCCGATCATGGAGCTTCTGCAACCTTCCTCGGATTGCCTCAGATGCTTTCTGGGTCAAACCCAAAATTCTCGGCCAAATATAAGGCCTTATTTGTGCTTTCGAAGTTGCTGTTTAAGCTGCCACTCCATCTACTATAAAATGTCCGCTATGCGACACGCGATACACGCGGAGTGATCTAACACGGCATATATTAACTAAGCACTTGACCGTCACTGAGACTTCTTCCTCCACACCGACCACCTCTAAGCCCCCTCATTTGCCACCGGCGCAAAATGTGGAGACTATTCAAGTTGCTATGACGTTGAAGCATGGTATGTTCTTCTTTCTTCTGCTGCCGTGGTCCTTCGCCCCTCCTGCGCTCACAACAATGCTCTATTCCTCTCAATCGTCAATAATCATCGCGATTTCTCTTGAGATATGCACCTATCGGACGTGATTTTCACCCTTATTATGGCGTCTTGACTCCCAAACCATGCAGAAATGATACTGTGCGCCAGTCCATTAGTAAGCTCTCCGAAGGAGATGTTTCTTACTCAGGTCCTCTTTTTCGTCTTCAAGACTCATCCACCTTCGTCGAGGGGTTGACCTATCTAATCGAGCGGACTTGCAAACGCTTACAAACGAGTTGACACTGTCTACCCTCGAGCCCCTTCTGGACACACCTCTACAACCTAGAGCACGACAAAAAGCATTACAACCCGTCTCTAAGGGGAGCATCGGGGTTCCGAATGTGCTACCTCTGGCTTATCAAAGCTAAGTGCAGAAAACAAGGCAATTTCCCGTTTAGATACAGCGAGAGTCGGCCAGTTTAGAAACCTGACAACGTACTATGCCAACGTGACTAGAGTGTCCCTTTCCCAATGAGGTAAAACGACGCCTATTCAATGAAGTTGCCGACGACACGACTAGAGGTCGCCCAAACGCCGTGTCCACCAAGGATTTAGGCGCCTGGTCACACGCGTTTCCCAGTGCCCTCATACTTGATACACATTCTTGACGACGGGACCATTCGCATAACAGTAGACCAACAACTAGGGGCAAACTTAGTTAGCCCTCATCGGTGTCAATGTGGTAATCCCGTCGATAAACTGAGATATAACGGCATATCGTAAGGTACGGCCGCCCTATCATCGACGCAAGACCATCGGCGCACCATGCTGCGTTCAATGAGACATTCACCAGCCTTTAGGTCATGCGGCCGTCCATGCATCCTTGAATCCCCAGGCTTCAGCGCAAAGGACGGCAGGCGTTCAGACGAAATGACAATTACAAAATGCTGTCTTGGGATGCAACGTTTGCCGACTCTCTAGCCCCTTCTATGGTCGGCGACGGCGCATTCGAAGCTGGCTATGAAACCCGCCTTGCGGATATTAGCAAGCTAGGAAAATAATAATCTATTAGGGATCCCCACCCCTTAGTGCTCCTAGCGTTCGGATCAGGCAGTGGATACGCAAAGTCGACATTTTGTTAAACCTGTCATCCGGTGATAGCAGGTCGCCGTCTTTTTTGCACAACGTCTGGATTTTGACATACAACGTGGAAACGCCGTTGCCTCCGTTGAGGCTGAAATGGCTGAATCAGCCTGGCCTAAATGAAGCGGACACGGGATAGTTGCAATGCACGCCCGCTAGGCACATTGGCTTAGCTAATCCTTCGTAATATGTGTAACATATACATATTGTATTGTAGCAAGGTGATATGGCCTTATCGATGGAAGTTTACCCTCAAGGGGCTTGACCAAATCAGAGCCAGAGATTTCTGAAGAAGGCGCAAAAAGTTAACCGCACTAGTCTCAACAGATCAGTCTATTTACTGGCGTCGCCTCCGCTATTTGTTAAGGATTTACAAACGATACACGTGTTATCGAAAACGGCAGCTTTTAACGAACACAGGTCTGCATGGGAGAATAAGATGGCAAGCATTGACCTGCTCTAGACCGTTACAACGTGACGTAAAGTTTGTTGTCTTGCTGTAATCATGATGATAACCAACGCCTAATCGCACAATTTGCTATACATGGCTTCCACTTAAAATTGTGTCTTCGAGAGAAGTTCCATAAAATGTTCTCGTTATGCTTGTGCAAACTCTGCAGGCGACAGTGTGCTGGATATCACCTCCAACAACGCGATAGAGCAGTTCCGTTGACTCAAATTTTGAAACCGTGATGAATATACGTACATATACGTTAATGTGTATTTTCTCTGTACGCGCAATATAGCAAATCAAACATCAGGTTACGAAGCTGAGAACTACCAAAACGTATTGTAATGCCTTGATGGCAGACAGCGGAGCTCATGTCGCATACTCATGTGTCTGCCTCGGCCAGAAGACGTAGAGACGACGTCACCAACTGGTGCAAGTCTCTCACTTTAGCTTCCGAAGCATTTGCATACGCATGTCCAGCTCTCGAACCCGCGCACCTATGTGTCTCCTCCAGTCGCGAGGCGCAGACGCATGCCACCACGCCACCGGGCTCGACGAACAGGTATCTACTACTGCTACTACTACTACTACGTCCTTGACTACTCTCCTGACGACTACGATTACTCACCCTGTGAAGGAGGAGTGGCACGATCGACAGACGCCGACCGTCTTGGGGGTCCTCTGGGAGGTAATCTTGGAGGTAGCATGGCCTGTTGTTGCTGCTGCTGTTGTTGTTGTTGCTGTTGTTGGTGGTGGTGCTGAGCCACTGCAGCAGCGGCGGCTGCTGCTGCGGCTGCCGCAGAAGGCCCCCCCGAATTGAGCCCGTGCCCAGCGTGTCCTGGTGGTGCAGTCAAGATGGAGGCAGGACCCGCGCCGCTAGCACTAGCGCGAACACCAGCTCCCGTTCCAGCTGGTGTTGCCGGGCCGACTGTTGCTCCGCCTCCCTGACTCGAGTAGCCAGGAGGATCTCCCAGCCGCCGAAGCTCGGCCTGGTCGACCGACCGAGATGCCGGCAGGGCGACCGGACCCCCCAGGCCAGAGCCTATGCCCCCGCCACTGCCTCCAACGCCCCCGCCGCCGCCCCCGCCCTGGCCAACCGGGCCGCCGTGACCGCCGTGACCTGTGTCGTGCGACTTCGACTTGGGAAGTTTCGGCCCTCCGCCGCTCTCCGTCGAATACGATCGCTGCAGAGTAAAGCGCCGGAGTCTGAACGGCATCCTTTACCGAAGGGACGGGACGCTCGCGCCCGTATTGCACTTGGGGTTATTGTTGCAGCTGCGGCTGCTGTTGCTGCTGCTGCTGGGTTAATTCGTAGTGTCGTCGGTGGTGCCGGACACGACGAATAACGGACGACGACAATGACGACGACAACAACGACACCGGAGGGCAGTTCGGGCCTAGGCCGAAGCTGCCACCGCGACTTGATGTTCGGGACGATGAATGCAGACAGCTGCTGTTCGCGCTTCCCCCCACTCGGAGACGAGGATGGCGGAGACAGTGAGCTCGTTGCACTGGCCGCGCTAGTGCGAGCGGACAACCGGACGCTTTTTCACTCTGTAACTTTCTTGTGCAAGCACAATTTGACGGCGATGGCGCAGTTGTCGCTATTGTTGAAGGGGGGGGGGGGTTGCTGCAAATTGTGGTATTCCGTTTGTCGGTGTCACTCTTCTCTCTTGTCCTTGTTGTTCTCGTTGTTATTGCTGCTGTTGTTGTTGCTGTTGTTGCTGCTGTTGGTGCTGCTCGTTCTCATATGGGTACAACAGCTACAGCTCGTTGTGTAACTGATTCTACCGACGTTGATGTGTTTGCCCTCAGGAAGGCTGAATTTGTTGCGCATTGAGATTGTTGCTCTGCGATATCTTCCACCGATGTTGCTTCCACGAAGGTCGCGCACGCCTGCCTGCGCGAACATGCACTTAACGGCGCACTTGCTGAAACCGACAAAACAAAGCATTATTAGTCACACTAGTTTCTAGCCGATGCAAAGCCAGTTGCAAAACTGCAGGAAGTCTTTTACTGACTTTCGCTGCAGTTGTCTACGCAACCTTCCCTTCATAGCCACTCAAAACTATGATGAACGTTAACGTTCTACTGTCTGAGCTAATACATCGTGTGAGAACGTCGTCGAAAGGCAAACGTTTTCAGAGCGCATTAAATTATATCTTGCAACGTTGACAATGTTAAGGGCCGCTCTCTACTTTTGGCCAACTACACCTATCTTGCAGATGTCAATAGTTAACGTTTAAAAAAAAATATATATATATATATCTAAATATATATATTCATAATATCTCTACAACAGTTTTAGCCTGTTACGAGCGATATACAAGGCGAGCACTGCCGAGTGTGCAAACGTATTGTAAATGATTATTAAATCATCACAATATTTTATATATATATATATATATATATATTTTTTTTTTTTATACTCTGCCTCCAGATCGGTTCAGAGAAATATAGACGCATTAACGATTGCGTTTAATTTAAGCACATCGATTTAATTTTGCGATTGAATTCTTTATCCTTTTTGTTACCGGCTACGTTCTGTCCGCGTGAGTTCTTTTGGAGGGAGGTTGAACACTCTCATAATTTATTATATTAAAAAATAACAATTTAAATTTACAAATCACCGGGCGAAAAAGACATTTAGAGCGCGCACGATTCGCCACGGGTAGATGTTGGCTACCTTGACCAATTTAGCCGATTCAGACAGCCTTGTCACTCACTATTGCGCCTGAAAAAGTTCTACGAATATCGAACTGCTCCTCGAAGATGCCCGGGTGCCACTTTAGGACGCGATAGTATTTGACACCCTGTCCATTGTTGGACGCCCAAGATAGCGATCCTGAGCATTTGTGGACGCTCAAAATCTCGGCTGTAGAGCGGCAACCAGACTCATGATTCGTGCATGATAACTGGTCGAATCAGTCCGTTGTACAGGTCAAGGTGTCGTCGCGATTTTGATAGTGCAAATGGCCGAAGGATTCAATTTGTCAGCCTGGACGACTTTTTGAATCCTTACAAGTGAGCGTCGTAGTAGATCGTATCCGCAATTATGCACCCCAGTGATTTACTCGATACCGCACGATACTAAGCGCTTATTTGTAGGATCCGTCTTATTGCCAGATTTATGAACAGGGACCATAATAATACCATGATGTACAAATCAGGTACAATGCCGTCATTCACGGATCAGTGATAAGTCAAGCTAAGCGGCTGTGCCGCAAACGCAATGACCGTCTTTCTGAAGAAAAGTACAGGAATCCCTTTGGGAGTCTGGCTTCTCTTGTACGGAAGACGCATTATATACTCTACTACCGCTCCCGGGCTAAGATCAAGTTCATCATGTTGATAGACGTGCGGATGGGCGATTACTGCAATGATGAAAAAGTGGCCCTCTGGATATAGGTTTTGGCGCTGCCGTGCATAGACATGCACAAGTTTAAGCTCGCCACTCTGTGCTCTACAAGAGATCGTTGATAGCAGAGGCCTCGTTTCGAGATCCCGTTGAACCTTACAAATAGACCCTTTCCCCAGAGGAAGATCGCCTATTTTCACCTGCAGCTTTTGTACGTGTCTCATTCTGCTAAACTCTCGACTAGAGACGTGCCGATCGATGAGGAAGTGCACATAGTCAGATAACTCCTGGCACATGGCTTCCAGTGAATAACACGCTGACAACGTTTGCCTCCAGTTCGATCAAATGAGGTTGACAAAAATGCTCTCGTAATCGGTTTTGTCATAATTGGGCGTTCGTGGGATGATCCAGGACCACCTTCCTAAGCACTCATAGATAGCGAGGTGGTGACAGCGAGACGATCGGTCAACCTCGGAGCCGGTGCAATCCGCACGCTGCTGGAATCGAGGACGAAATCCCGACAACACACTTGATCCATGCTGGTGACAATGCAAGGTCTAGGTAAAATCCTTTGCCAATTGCTCAAAGTCGTTGAGTATACGAAGGTTACGGAATATCTCCTTCCTTAAGCGTCCACCCCATACCTTGAAGCATGTGAAATCAGTCTAATTTAAGTTGTGCAAATTGAAGTCGCCAACAAGGATACCAACCACACCCAAGTTGTGGTACCCAGTCCGATTCGTCAAAAAATATTCTGCCTTCGCAGGTGGTCAAGTTGTGATACACTATTCTAGGCAATAATAATAATAATAATAATAATAATACGTACTCATCGAAAACATATTACCGTTTTGACCACTTATTGTATCATTCGTACAGGGTAGCCGTACGGCCATGGTACGTATGGCCGTTTGACGTTTAGGATAAACGCTGGCCGCAGACACACAGTCTCAGCGCCAGTCCGTCTGTGAAGTATTCCTTTATTGCTCAAGCCATAGCCTTCCACGCAGAGCGCGCATTACCACAAGAATAAATGTTGTTCACCATTCATCATCGTCTAGCATTACGTCAATACATAGCAGTGAATTGTCGCGCCGCTCTAGTATCTGGTACTATGAATGTGGCGCCTATGATGGCGACGCCAACTTCAACAGGAACAGCTCCACCCTCAGCATCAGCGTCGACGCCGTTGTTCAGCATTGTCCCGCCCGCAAGCCGCTGCTCTACATGTCTGCCAGCGATGCTTATTCGTACATTACCTTCTATCTCTCTCTCTCTCTCGTTTTTTATTCGGCCCTTTGGCTCTTTTTTTCAGTCTACCCCCAATTCCTACCTACCCCCTTCCCTACCCCCCGCCCCCCTGGGGTTCAGTGGCTTCAACAACGGGGCCAACCGAGAACGTTTCAGTCATAATTTATGAGCAGCAACGTATGAGAACACACAAATGGCTTTTCCTTGCTCCGCCGCTGACAAGCTTCGACGCGATCTCTGTGACAGCGATAACGATGGTGACGCCGACCGAAGGACGGCGCTGTGGGGCGGTCTTGGTTCAAATTGCCCATGGAGAATGACGGTGAGGCGCGATGAGACGAGCGCGTGCGCACATATATATATATATATATCTGTTAACAATGTTATTTTAATAAGTTTCTTGTTATATATGTAGACACTAATCGTACATTACTTACGCGTCGCTCGTTGGTAAGGGTCAGTCCTGGCCGAAAAGTTCTGACACATTTCGCCGAAAATCCTCTACCTCTGCTGCAGCATTGCCTCGTTGGATCAACATTCAGATCATCTGCCTAAGAACCTCGCCTGATCTCTTATTTCCCGTGGCGTTACACAGCTTAGCACAAATGCGATAAAGCTCTCTCTTTTCTATTTATATATACATCTATTTCGTACAGGTTTACACACATACAAATACAACCACGCATATATTCGGACATAGTAGTCTGCGTCCATGCCTAAGCATACATAGTTTTCAGGTGTGAAAGGGAATTTGACTCCCTTGGGCATGAGGCAATCTGTCGCCGCAAATGTCATTACTCTCTAATCTAAAAAAGCGAATTTTATTAGCGGACATTTGTTATCACTTCGCTTCAGTAATAAGTATTATTACCATATTTAGTTTTGAAAAAGTGTATTATGCAATGACGCATCGTTTCTAACTTTTCACGAACTTACTGCAGCATGCCGCAGTGTTGATATAACTATATCCTTCTTTGGCAGTCAGATGCTTTCAAATATGCCTTCAGGCGGAAAACGCAGAAAAAGAAAACAAATCGAAGAATAAGAAAACGAAAAAATTTAAACAAAAAAAGCAGCGGCTTAAGCAAGGGGAGAGAATGCCGAGTTGAAAACGCTCTCAACTAATGAACTTTCTCGTTTTTTGGCATTCCCGTGGCATAAGGATCATGCGATCCAGTTCAGTGAGCCAGCTCGGGAACGGCAACTTGTCATTGGGTCATCATACGGGTCAGAGCGTTTTCTGGTCAGAACTCCGCTCCAGTCAGTGTCGGGCGTTGCCTTTTTTTCCCGCAATCTGCGGGCTTCCTTTTTCCCTTTTTCTATCTCTCTCTCTCGTTCTCTCTCACTCCCGCGATGTTTCTTACAAACCAATCCGGCCCTAAGCGGCCGGATCCGAGGTCGCCCAACGAGCCGCCTGCGCCGGCGCCAGCAGCAGCAGCAGCAGCAACGACAAAGATTGCCCATAGCAGACGTCAGCCATAGAATCAGAAGGATTGGCAGGGGCGCACTCAGGCTCGGCCATGACCTCGACCATGGGTCGAAGCCCCGAAGGCAACTGAAGCGAACAGCAAGCAGAGTATAGATAGGGTCGACTAAGGCTCCCTAACCCTTTCCCGTTTCTCCTAGGTGGCTCGTGGCGCGTCTCGTTCGGCGTCATCATCATCATCATCGGAGCTTGTGTCTTCGTCGCCATCTGCCCTCTGTTGTTTCTGTTCCTTTCAACCCGCCCGCCAGCTGGCTGCGTTCGAGTATCAGTGTGTAATCGAATTGCGTTGCGCTTCAGCCAGCGCAACTTGCTCGACGTCTCTCTTTCTTCATCTTTCGTCTTATTCTCTCGTCGTTCTCTGCCTTTCTATATATCTATTTATCTATCTATCTATCTCTATTTCTCTCTCTCGCTTTCTATCAGGTTTAAGTGTAAGCCACAGCGTAATCCTTTGCGCAGTTACGGGTTGTAAGCCGCCAGCTGGACGACATACGTAACTACAGGCGTCTAAGCGTATGTGTGACGCTGACCTAGAGCCAACTAGGCGGTCGAGGCGGTCTGGCGGATTGGCGAGGACAAAGCTTTCGGCATGGCACGTTTATACGTACTCGATTGTAGGACTAGCAGCTTGTAACAGTTCGTAGTAGTAGTAGTAGTAGAAGTAGTAGTAGCAGTAGTTGTAGTTGTTGCCAGCCGTTGTCGTCGTTATTGTTCATACGATCATGATAACCAGCGTCCCGTAAACGGCACTCTCCTATAGTCTGGCACTACAAAAGTAACAACAAAACAACAACAACAACAACAACGACAACAACAACAGCAAAGACAACAACAGCAACAAAAACAACAACGACAACAACAACAACAACAACAGCAACGACAACAACAAAAACAACAACAACAACAATAACAACACTCTTACTAGTACTACTACTAGTGCTACTGTCATTTGGTAGAAAATTCTCAGTCGACAGCCGAGAACGGAGCGAAAACTGTACGAAGAGACGATGGCGGCAACGACGACGAGACCAGCAGTCGCCGCATCGCCATCGATAGTGAATTATAGAGCATTACTTTCCGGCTACCCCTGACGAGGAGAGGCATACCCGGCTACCCCCGGAGCCCGAAGGGGAGGCGGCGGCAGCAGCAGCAGCAGCAGCAGTAGCCGTCGTCGTCGACGTCGCAGTAGTAGTTGTAGTAGTAGTAGTGGTGACAGTCGCGTGAAGTCAACTTGGCGCCACCCCGCCAGTCGTTGTGGCTGCGACACGACGTAAACTCGCATCGGAACTCGCATCGTAACTGGCACGACATAGCTCCCTTCCAGACAGATATACAGACAAACAGACAGACAGACCGACGGACCGACCGACCGGGAAACAGACTCAGTGAGTGAGTGAATGAGTGAGTGAAACACTCGCCAGCGGCCAAACCGCAATGCTGTCACAAGGGAGCGTCATCGCCGAAAGTCACCGCCGACCGCAGGAAACCGGCCGTACTTTGTACCAGCAAACTGAAGCTTGAGGTGCTGCCTCGGAGAGTAGTACATCATGCGCCTAGACTTCCAGCCAGCCAAGCAGCCCGCCTGTGTGTGAAAATGACACACTATCGTGTCGGGATCGGCTGGCAAACGACCCACCGACCCAAGGCCGTCTGTCCACAGTCCTCCGCAAGTAGTGTGCAAAAGCCAACTTCCTTCCAATGGTCAAACCGTGGTTTGACTTGAGATTGGCAGAAGCCTGTATTTTCTGAGTTTCGCACGTCCGCGGCTGAGCCATCACCCCCCCCCCCCCTCCCCATCCCTATGTGACTCTACTAGACGCGGCGGCACCGGCCCTTATTTTAAAGTTTGTTACTGCGGTGGATTTTAGGCATGAAATCGAGCCAACCTGTCCGAAGTTTTTGGCTCATCAAAAAAGTGCGGTATCCCATCAATTTATCACTCTACCTAAAGGCCTAAACCAAATCCAACGAAATCAAAAAAGAAAAACACTGTCACACCTGAGAAGCATTCGATCGTACGCACGTCAACGTATTTTTGTTGAAAAATATTTTTAGAACAGCGTTTTTGCTACTGAAACTACTGTTCCTACCGAAAGGTCTCTAAACACATACATTTAAGCACATAATTCCAGCTGTTGACGTAGTTGAATGAATCCTCTTCCTTTACGAGGGCGTTGCTGAAGCGATGACAAATAGTAAATGTAATATATATTGCAAATTCAGTCAACTGCGATGTATACTAAGGAAAGTCAAGTTAAGAAGCAACAGGATGTGTGACGAGCGTAGGAGTTTATTGTACCGGTTATATAACAAGTGATCAACTCATATCGGTAGAACTACAGATTGTAACAGTCTTCCTGTCAAGTACACAATAACTGACACATGCATAGCGTACTTAGCAATTGCCGATTGAGCTTAGATCTACCGATGATGACGATTTTGGCAACAACAACAACAACAATGTTTATGGGATAATCTCAGTGCCCACTTGCATTTAACCATCAACGTCACGGCGACCAAATGGTTCGACCTCGCAAATCAAGACAACTGATAGGCAAACAAATAGTTCGTTCCTCAGAATCCATTATAACCGTTTTGCAGACCGACTAATGCTCTCACAACAAGCGCAGAGGCTTAGGACAGAGGACAGACAGTTTAGCTAGATTCACTTTCAGTCGCTTAGTCGTTAAGAACGCAAAGCAGCAACAGCCGCTTGTCAAACTAAGGCGTCGACGAGGACCGCTTCGAGTCACCTATTCAATAACCCATCTGGGTGCTTCCTATCTAGGATCTAGGTGGGGGGTCTCAGTAAGCTAAGGGTAAAGAAAAACTAGCCAGACCAGCTGTATGATGTGTGTCCTTCCAATGTGTGGATCCATAGCCGCCGCATGCTATGTGCGTAAGATGCAGCAAAGCCCAAAGCGTATGCATGCGCATCATTGCCCGGCAGCCGTCACAAACGTGTCTCTGTGGGCACGCCCTGTGCGTAGCCGCATGAATGAGTCAGCCCGCACGTAGTTGTTGTTGCTGCTGCTGCTGCTGCTGCTGCTGTTGTTGTTGTTGTTGTTGTTGTTGTTGTTGTTGTTGTTGTTGTTGTTGTTGTTGTTGTTGTTGTTGTTGTTGTTGTTGTTCTTGTTTTTGTTGTTGTTGTTCTAGTTTTTGTTCTCGTTGTTGTTGTTGTTGTTGTCGTCGTCGCTGTCGCCGGCATTGACGTGCCAGATAATGATGTGGCAGGTGCGGCCGAACTCCCTCCCATGGAGAACAACTAGCGTAGCTGAGCAGGCTAGTTTCTAGCCTGCTCAGTGCTACAGAAGGTAAATCGCAAATCGCTAGAATGTCTCTCTGCCGTTAGCTGGCCGTCGGTAATGGTTTCGCTTCCCGGCCGTTGACTACGGGCACTCGTTCTGTTTGCCTGGCTCTTTTGCCACCACGAAGAGCTAAGCTCGCTAACAACTGGCCGGATAGCTCGGTGGGTCAATTTTGTTTAATGTCGGTTCCTACACCGCCGCATGCGGATGGTACGGCGGGAAAAATGCTGCCGCCGCTGTTAGTGTTGTTGTTGTAGTTCGTTTTATGGTCGAATATAAAACCACCGCACGGTCGAACCCCCAGCAGAAAGATCACCTCCGTGTTTATCTTGTGCGGCTCGCCAATGCTCTCTCCTTATATATATATATATATAAAGAGCTTGGATCACCTTATCAAATATATATATATATATATATATGATAAGGTGAATGAATGCATCAAATTATATTTTATTACTTCTCTAAGTTTAATAAAGATACACATATTTACAATGACGACGACGACGACAAAAACGGCGACTTTTACATGTTCTACTGCTACCACAAATACGTTAATGCTGCTTGGCTATAAAAAGAATGACAACGAGAACACTGGGAACTCTGTCGAACCTTTAGCAGGTTTTGGAGAGAACTGTTTGAAGCGGTAAAGAAGTTAATGAAGGATTGAGCCCAGAAAGATCAGAGAGCGAGGAAGAATGTGGCGGCTTGCCTCCAATTCGTCATTAAGTCGTGCCAACAAGATTTTCTCCAGTTGCTTATTTGCATATGCGTATAAACCATATATATATATATATATATATATATATATATATATATATATATATATATATTTATAGTAGAAGTAATTGGAGCATAACCACATGATGAGAACGAAACGATCATAAACGAAGCGGCGCAAAAAGGAACCTCCCACTATAGTGAAGTGAAACGAGAATAGTTCTGGCGGAAATAGGTATAATATAAATTCAACTGAATAAAAAAGAAGTAGGCAGAGTAGTAGTTGTGGTAGTAGTAATAGTAGAACTAATCGGGGCTGTGGCAGTTTCGTGTCCTAATTTTGCATGCATGTCGAAAAAAATAAAGAGAGAGAGAGAGAGACAGGCTTACGAGCTCTGCAGGGGTTTCCAGCAGCGAGTTTAGTGCTACGAAGAACTCAGCATCCTTGTTCCCACCCCTCTCCCCTTTCTCTCACTTCTACCTCCCTATTATACTATCGTTTTCGTATCGTCTCCCCCTGCTCGTTTTATATGTGTATGCAGTACAGTTTTGTATATATATATTATTTATGTTGTTGTTATTATTATTAATATATGTTGTTGCGCCGCGCTGCGTCAGACCTATGCGTTACTCGCGTTCTATCTATGTTCATGGCACACACACACACATATATACACTGGCTCCCATTTCTCCTTTCTAGCTTGCCTTCTTCTGCCTGCCTTCGTTCCATCTTGTTCTGCTTGATCTGTCTGTCTGTTTAGCCATTTCTGAGTGACTCGGGCCCTCACTGGGCTCAGAGTTACTCAGAGACTTGCCTCGCCCGCCATGAGCAGGCGGCTCATACGTATTCATGGTCGTTACAGTCGTCGTTGTCGTCGTCGTCGTTGGCAGCCGCAGCAGCGGGGGTTGTTGTTGTCCAACCGCCATTTGTGCCTTGCCCCCCCATCTGTTCCTGCCCGACCTTTTACCGGGTTAAGAGCTCCCTCAACAAACTCCACCACCACCTTTATCCCACGATCACCACCTCACCCGGGCCACCCGCACGCCATACTACGCCGCCAACCCACTCTACGCGGGAACTATATTCCAGAGGGCAGATAGATGGGTGTACATAACGACGAAGCCACGTATATGTCCGTGTGCAGACGTACGCTATGCGCCCACTTACAGGGAGTTAGCTGCGAGCTGCAGGTCTACTGAGTTTCACTTCTACGACGCTGCAGATCTTTCTTCGTCTGTTTTCCGCCTTGGGCATGCAACCTTCGTGAAGTGTACAAGTAGCTCGAAGACGCCGACGCTGCCAGTAGTTGTGCTTTTAGTAACAGACGTATTGGTAGATGCAGGAATAGTAGATGTCCTAGCTGATAATATGATTTGGGTTGTTGAATATTGTCGTTGTTGTTCCTGTTGTTGTTCAAATGGCGAAGCTGATTTGCGTGATGATGGCAATCTTTTTTTTCTCGCTTGTGAAGAAAACAAATTTTCTAAAGAAGCAACTGCAAAAACAGGCAAACTGCCAGAAACATGATTCATGAATTATCTCATTCGTGCAAAGGAACCGCTCGCTAATCTGCCGAATAACCTGGCACGGGTACCACCATTACATATGTATGAAGCCAAGCTGTTTTAATATTGAAGAATGTGTTTGTAGCTTTTGCGGAGAGTTTGATATTGGACGCTATCATATACTTGTGTGTCCAGAAATTTGCGGAACGTCCTTATCATCCAAAGTTAAATTTATATTGTAAGACCAAAAAGTCACATTGTGACACCTTGTGAAAATTGAATCAACTGTCTACCAATTTTGTGGTGAAATAAATGATGAATTAAATTAAATTATCTCGTTCTGTTCTGTAGCCATCTGCTACCTTGCCAGCTGTTCTTTTTTTGGCTATAATGTGTGCGGACGAGATGTGCTTGGGTACGTATCACAATATTTTTTCGCTGTAGATAAACTATTTTTTATTGAATAGATGTTGCAACCATTTTTATCGAAAATACTTTAGTTTTACTTCGCTGAAAATGGAGGTCCTGTTATGCACTCCGTTTCTTGTTGTTCTCTTCTAGTGTTGGTCCTCAGTCGCGCTTCCACCTCGTCATTCTCCGTTCGTCCTTCCATCTCGTTGTTCCAGCGCGTTCTTCCTTCTCATTATGTTCTTCACCAACTTTACACCTTGCTCTCAGTGGCGCTCATCCTTGAGAATAGCGGTGACGAGTCTCTCACCGCCATAACCGGAGTTGTTATTGCTGATGAGCTAGCTGCCTAGCTGCCGTACGTCTTCAAGTGCTGGGCAGAAAAAAGTGTGTGGGTCACGTCATTATGCTCGCGTGTCTCGCACATGACGCACTTGGCTTCCAGGACCTTTTTAACCTATGCATGTATCTTTGGAAGTACCCGTGCCCCGTCAATACTGGCGTTAGATGACGTCCCCATGCTTTTTGTTAAACCACTTATCTAAGTCGGGGGGGGGGATAACTTGACGAATCCGGGCTCCCGGTACGTCCGCTCGCATTTTGGTTCATTCCTGAGAGCTTTCTCTAGGCGTCTGCCACTGAGCCTCGTTTTTTTTTGTGTAAAAACCCTTTCTGTGTTCTCCATATTCGTTCCTCGGTATTCTGGGTCACGGTATCAGCCTCGCAATCGCGATAATAGCCGTTGTCTCTTTGTTTCCCTTTGATTTCATAGCGTTTGGTCCCCGCGCTAGAGCACGGTGGACAAGACGGTGGACTCCACTACCGATGCGAGAAGTTTTTACTTGCCCTCAATTGCTCTGCGTATCCTTGGCAGGATTGCGGCCAGGCTATTTGTCGTCAGCTTCTCGGTTTTGTCGCTATTCCTTTGCGCTCGCCTTGTCAATGTGCACATTTCTCGAGAGTGTTACACCCAGATCTCCGGCGGATCTGCTGACCTTTATGCTCACTCCAGTGAGTTTTAAGCGAATGTCTCCGTGTCACTTTTGGTCCGTGCGAAGTACCGTCTCGCTTTTTTCGGACGCGAGATCAATACCGTACGCCTACCATCCAGTCGTTCACCATAAATAGATGGCTACTTGTGCTCTTCTAGGTAGCGCGCCCCCCCCACCCCCCAAGCGCTATGACCAGGATGGCCAGCAATTATTTGACGTTTTTAGTGTCGGGCACACACTTTTGCCGCCTGGACTAACCATGGCCAAGGATACGCCTAGGCAATCGGTTTCGTTAGCTCTCTCTCTTTCTCTCTCTAGCTCTCTTTTAATGAAATCACAAAACAGTGCGTTCTCGACCAACGCTCTGGAGATATACAGGTGCTCGTGGCTGGCTCATCTCAACACGTCTGCGAGTAGTGCTGGGGCGATATGGCCTTTTATCACGCATTGTTCAACTGTGTCTATGTCGGCGACGACCTGCTTGCATCAAGAGATGACTACTTCGGCCGGCCTGGGCTCCCCTGCCAGTAGCAATACTATAACGTGGCAGAGCACGTAAGACAGAGCAACGACAACAACGGCGAATACAGCTAAACCTAGCGCTGCAGCAAACGTACCGCCGGTGATCTTAAACTGGCAACGACACATATAAGGCCCGCGTTGTCTGTTGCCCTTGAAAGCACGTTTTAGCGAGATTTCTCGTGGGAGATGAGTGCCTGGCGCTGCTGCTGTCGCAACAAAGCTTAGCTGGCGATTTTATCCGATCATTCCGCCATACCGCCGACTCGCATCCACCCTCTCTCTCTCTCTCTTGCTTTCGCTCTCTCTCTCTCTCTCTTGCTTTCGCTCTCTCTCTCTCCTTTCCTCCCTTCAAGGGAGGGAAAGACACAGGACGTGATTCCCGATGACGTCGACGATCCAAGCCGGGCGGCCGTGCTCATAGCTCGTAACGCTTTGAAATCAGGTCTTCGGCGCTCAGTTGTCCACGTTGTGCCAACTTAGCTTAACCGACCTTAACACTTTTGAGTACTATGGACACCTTTGTAGTGAAGAGAATCCACTTTTCTCCCTCCTTCCACCCGCGTTAGACTTACGAGATAAGCGGCGCATTTATTCATGTGTCGGTCGGTCGGTCTACAGAGACGTCTTATTACTCCGCGTGACTTTTTGATTCTGTTGCGGTTCCTCAACGAGCGCTGGCTAAAGTCGGTTGCTGCTCACTGTAACTCTTAAGCACAGTGTTGTGAACAATTGCAATGTAAGTTTAAGTATGTCCTAAAAACGGCAAATCATTGTTGTACCCCCTGTCTTAACGCTACTAGTACTAGTAACGTGAATCATCATCATCATCATCCAGCAGTTAGTTGATTGCTGTTGTTGCTGTTGTCGTTGAAAAGTTGTTTCCAAGCGAGCTTTCAGCGAGCTTACCTCTATGCTGTAACACCTGGCAACGTATGTATTGTGTCAAACTGTATGATTCGAAATTGACCCCCCCCCCCTTCCGCATAAGGGCGTGCGAGAACCTCCCGGTGATCGAGTGTGTACGCGACGCTTTGCTTAACATAACTATGCCTTTCTTTAAGAACAAAACGCTTTACCCTCAGCAGGCAAGGTGATGCTCACTGTCTCCTTTTACTCCCGCAATCCGATACTCATTAAATTCATCAAAGCACGGAATACCATTAACTGTGACTACGAGACAATTTCTAGCCTACGCAACTTTATTAAAGGCAAACGGCCTTGGCTGCTTACGGAGGGAGTGATTCCGCTCCACAAGAGCGTGCCTCCAAGCGTCTCCAGGGTCAGACAAAGTGTTCTTGTCAAGTTCTTAACAGGTTGAGCATCCGTCCTACAGCCCGAACAAATCGCCCTGCGGGTTCGATCAGTTTCGTATCTCGAAGGAAGGCGCTTCAACTCGGCGATGAACTGAAAGGAATATACTAATATGTGGGAACACTGCTGGTGGGAACTAGGCACCTTACTTAGAGTTCGAGTGAAGTATTTGGTACTGTCGCAAAATCATACGTAACCTATTCGGATGTTGCTAGTATTTTCTTCATCCTATTATACATCTACCGACGACCACCATAACCCGGCTGCGTGTTGGGTGACCAAATGATTTAAGATTTTCACGGAGAGGCCTGCTGGTGTTGAAGCTATGCCGAAAAACAAACAAGGATAAGCTCAATTACTTGACAGCTACTGTGTCTTTCCCACCGAACATTGCGACATAAAACATTAGATTTGTACGCATATGAACTAGCCATATACATTTTATTTCCGATGATTTATTCTCTCTCTCGTTCGCTCTCTCTCTCTCTCTCTATATATATATATATATATATATATATATATATATATATATATATATATATATATATATTTAAGCAACAAGTTTGCCGTGGCTAGGTGAAAGGTGCCGCTGTATGGGCGCTGAATGGGCTTACCGATGTAATGGGGTGCATGAATATCTCCTTTTTTAAAGGACACAAAGAACATCGTTTACAGGGAAACTTGATTACTGACTACCGATAATAAATTGATCGTCTGCTGAAACACAGCTTGCACAAGGTCCTTGTGTAAGCAAGGCAACGATCGCCCCAATGTGACTAAGCTAGGGGAATTAAACTAGGCATATTATAGCAGCTTTCATGTTCAGGTTTATGCTTTGGACAACTATCAGGGTGGAACAGACTTTCCACGGATGTGCTCCAAAAGCACAGGGAAGTGGGCAATCCAAATTAAACTGCTTCTTAATTACATTGGGCTAAGAACAAACAAATGGAACAAACATTCAAAACGCACCCCTAAACAGATCGTCGTAAAGGTTCTCGATTATTATTCCGCCTGCCAGAATGACAAGCTTCTAATGCATTTCTGGATCATAGCAAATGGATGGAGCTCCTTACGGTGCACTATAGGCATTTTATAAACGCAGAAGATTTATACTCTGACGTTTGTGAAGGAAATGCTCAGACAAAAGACAGTTAATGCGGGCTTTAAGGAACTGGGACCTTAAGCTAAGAACAATAATAAAAAGCCCACATACATGGCTTAGCATGGCAGCACGCCGGTGTAATCGGTTCCTTCATTAGTTGACTGGTTCTCCCGCAAATGTAGATTTTGCAAAACTATGTAGAAGAAAAAAGCTGAATAACTACTTTTAAATTTATCACTCTCTCTTCTAAACAAGACGTTTCCGCCCCCTCCTTCCATTAAGAAAAATCATTTTCTTGCCGAGTTCTATCAAACTTCGAATTAAGTACAGAACGATATGAATGACGATATGACTGATGATATATATATATATATATATATAGCTTTTTATTTTTCGTAATTTCCGATTTTCGCCAATGTTTAGAAAAAAGAACTTATTCGTCCCGTTGATGGTCGGTGCAAATGCGGACCGAGCATATATATATATATACTGGACACGCAGTCTGGCTGTAGCCCTCTCAAGCTACCGGGCCCGAGCATATTCCACTGCAAACTTTCACTTGGCGAGCTCAATTAATCAGCTAAACAATGTGCCCTCTGACTTTATTTCCAGCCGAATCCAACGATATTGACCCGCCTCTTCTGACGCTTCGTTTATCTTGTCAGGATTGTAACTTCTTTCTAATGAACACTCGTTATCCTTCAGACATCATACATATGGAGATATATATATATATATATATATATATATATATATATATATATATATATATATATATATATACATATACATATATATATATATATATTCAACAACGCCAAACGAAAGATTAAGCAGGTGAATGAGGAAGCGTTGTCGAGTGGAAGTGGCCGATCCGCATGGGGGATGGAAAGAAGGAGGCCGCCATCGCTGCTCCACCACCACGACAACTACTATTGCCGTCTGTACGAATCTTGGCCCGTGACAGCAAAGGCATGGGTCAGAAAAAGGAAAAATTGGCGGACGACGCCCGAGGAGCTCGAGGGCTGGAGAACAAAGTTGTTGTTGCTGCTGCTGCTGTTGTCGTCGCTGTACGCGGGCCATCCAGCGAGCCGAACGTCCGAGCGACCAACCAGCTAACCAGTGATCCAACTGGTGGGTGGTGTGGATGGTGCTGGGGGGGGGGGGGGGGCTATCTGTGGCCGCCAAAGGTGGTATCAGGGAATTTGAAAAGAATGTCACGATAAGTCAGACGATGAACAGCTACCTCCAGCAGTCGCCACCGCCATGGCTGCTGCTGCTACTGTTGTCACTGCTACGCGTGAGGTGGCAGCAGCAATAGAAGAATCAGAGGAAAGAAGCAGCTGCCGCGGGGTAAAATAGAAGAAAGGAAGAAGAAGAGAAGAAGGGGGCAGGAAGAATAAGAAGAAGATAAACATGAAATACAAGACGAAGAGGAGAAGAAGGGGAGGTGGAATAGGGCGAATGAGGAAAGATAAAGATGAAGTAGAAGAACAGAGAGGAGGGGACAAGGAGGAATGGGGCAAATGTGGAAAAGATAAAGATGAGGTAGAAATAAGAGGAGGAGGAGGAGGAGGAGGTGGAATAAGAAGAAAGAGTAAAAAGGACAGAAGAAAAGACCAAAGAGGACTCGAGGCTCAAGGAGGCGGCCGGTGCAGATTTGAGCCGATGGCCGTCGACGCCGGGAGGCTTCGGGTGGGCAGGCGGGCGATCGCGCGGGAAAAGTAAGGGCTGTGAGAGCGGAGCCGGGAAGACGATGGGTCATGGGAGTATTTGGGAGTGTTGCTCAGCCATCAGTCGCCTCACTGGATTTTGCCCTCATCGTTCGCTTTGGTCGGTCGGTCGCTCGCTCGGCCTTCTGTCTATTCGTCACCTGTCTGTCCATTCGTTTGTCTGTCTCGTTGTCGTCGTCGTCGTCGGGTTCGGTCATCAGTTGGCTGTCTTTTCTGCGGTCCTAGCGACCCTCGTCCACCTTGATCGGCCATCGTCGTGCTGTACGAGAGCAGCGGTAGCAGAAGTAGGAGCACCGGTAGCAGAAGCAGGAGCACCGCGTTGCCCTGCGGCAGCGGGGAGGCGTAGTGGGAGGAGATGGGCCAGCAGGCCGTGCGTATGTACGTCACTGTCGGCGAGCCCCGGTAGCAGCAGCAGCAGGATCAGCGTACAGCAATTCGCCAATGTTTAGAAAATGATAGGTTCAAAGGAAACGCGCGAGCACGGGCTGGGGGCAGTCAGTCAACGGGCCGTCGCCGTCGGACCCCCTGTCCGATATTGCCCGCCCTTGGCTATGACGACGTAGAAGAGCCGACGAATATCCGCCACCCACCACTCAACGCACGCGGTTTCCGTGTAGTGACGGGTGGCGGTGCTAGAGCTAGTGAGGGGGTTTGTGGATCCTGTAACCCCCCCCCCCCCCCCGACCTCCTGCCGATACCTCCAACGGCTCAGGAACCAAGGGCGTCGCAAGGTTGTACCAACGAGCAGAGGTCATCAGTCTAGCTCGTATGTACAGATTTTCATCATTTACGCGCGCTGCACTTCATGCATGATAATCCGTTCTATACAAGGGTTTTCGGCTTAGCCAACTGATAGATGCTCTTCTGCGCTGTAGTCACTTTCTTTAGGGCCAAAAAAAGATTATGGATCTAAGACGATGTTGATGTTATTAGCTGCTAGCTGCGTCGGCTGTAGGCGGAATAGGAAAGATTAAATCCTGATCAGTATGCTAAGTGCTAGCGTATAACATGTAGGAAGAATAGGGAACATTCGATAGTTAAACGTTGTGCAAAACGTGGTTTCAGTAGCTATCTACTTTTGGCTAGATAAGGAAATCCTTTGCTACTGCGACGATGCAACAAGCAAGAAACTTGGAAAAACCCACACTCGGCGACCAGCCCTTATGCGTTCAGTTTTTTAAAGCGTATGAACAAAGTTTGTCGTACATAAGCTTGTAGCTCTAATAAAAGAACGGAAGATTGAGGGTGACGTTTTGTATTGTGACATGGTATTGATGTATATAATTGTATGTTTGTGACGTACTAATTAGAGGTGGTTAATTTGTTTAAAAGTAAAAATGAATTTACTAAAATTAATTATATAGATGTGGCTGTTCGGTCACAGCTTAGCAACATGTGAGATTGCTAGAAATCTAGTTGTTCGATAGAGAAACTAAACATACCATGGTGTTCTGCTGAAAATAGGTCTGCCGAAACGTTGAAAGTCGTGGCTAGCATATATCATAAGATTGTCGAATCAAGAAAAAATCGCAAAATCGAGAACCTGTAATGTTTTACATTTGGGATTTCACGACTCGTTGCAGTAAGCCGGTGTCCTCCGCTTCCCGATGTCAGAATTACACAGGGTCTCGTATTAACAGAGGGCAGACGTTAGTGGCTGGTATACGGCCTGTATCTAAAGCTCTCTACTGTCCTCGCTTTTGTTAACATAGGACCCTATAGAACTCTGATGAGCAGAGGACATGAGGAAACGGCATACGGTGATTAAACCACCATAGGTTTGGTTAAGAGGTAATCTCCATTTCTGAGTATGTTTGTTTTCTCAGTGTAAGGGCAAAATTATAATTTATCGAATTGAAAAGATAAATAAATATCGTCACAGGATCTAGATGTTCACAACTGTTTTCGATACAACTATTGTTTTTTGCCTGTATCGTTGAATACATTTTCCAATCAGAATTTTATTTTAAACTCACTGGTATTTCTCTAGCATGGCTTACTTTCGTTATTGAACAACTCGATCTCTCGTATCCGTAATGCCGGTCATAAAGCCATTTCTAAGCAAAACATACCATTCCGCCATACCATTCCGTTAAATTTTTTTTATCGACGACTTCCTTAAATATAACCTATTTATCCATAAACATCCTATATATAATATTATTGCGTCGGCGGACTTAGTATGACTAAACGCAAAGCTAATTAAACACAGTGATGGTTCTTTTTGTGTTTCGCCCACGGGAATTTGATTGAAAGCTGGACAAACGCCCCACGGCTATGGGAATTTGCTTTCCGATTGCTTACTGTGGTGCCGCCACGAAAGCTGCCTTCAAAGAAATGTCTTAACTCGCCACATACACAATAGTTCGCCATTACTGAGTGCTTTCGGTGTTGCTTAACTATCCACGCAATATTGTCGTTTAAATGTACGTAATAAAAGGCGTAAAATTAGCGCAAGTCAGCAATTAGTACAACTAGCTGGCCAGGTTTGGCCGGAACCACGGTCTAGGCCTTGCAGCGGCCTTATGGTGTGCGTCTTAAATAGGAAACGAATTAAACTCACACAACGAACCTCGCCAAAGCAATATACTACGATGTTACGACAGTCTTCCACGCTTCGCGACCCCTTTAAACATCCGCTGTCTCCCTTATACAAACCTTCGGGGCAGGCTTCCGACCTGTGTATATACGTGGGCGAGCAGGTCATAACAATGCGGGCATGCCCGCTAAGGACTTGTTCAGCTTTACGAGATACCTTTACATGGCAAATGAGACCTAATTAACGTGCACAACTACTACACGTCTGCCTACATTAGTTAGATTTCTTTCCTAATTCCTATGGCATCGTTTGCATCTTAAAGCTATGTCGAAACATTTGCTTATTCCTAGACATTCTAATAAGGGCTTAAGGTTACGAAGTCACAAATTGCTGCCAGAAAATAAGATTTTTTAATAAAACTGCAGTCAAAACTAAAACTCCAGGGGCAGGTAGGCTCCGTGCGCACCTACTCAACAAAACTTGCGCTTCAAAATTACCGCCTCAAGAAGTAGATTAGTGAAGTTTCCTGCGAACGATCGCTGCAGTTTTTCCTCAGATCGAAAGAGGTTACCTGAATAGTATTTAATGCGTGCTGCCGTCTCGACTATGGTAAAGACGTGTGTTATGGTATTGTGCATACTTATGTTTACAAGTGGATTAAATTGTTTTGTCACGCATTATGTTCTGTAGTTGTTCTACAGTTTTCGTAAGCTGCTACCGACTACATGGCGGAACGCAGAAGCGGTTGTGTTTATACAGAACAAACATAAGCATAGGCCTTTAAGGTTTTTTCCACATATGCTGCAGTGGTATAGGATATATAGATATGAATGTGCCAACGATCGGGACAAGAGCCTAAGAGAGCCAAACGGCCCGATCGAACTGCCGATATTTACAACCGTAGTAACATTTATTACTGATTAGACCAGAGACGACAACAACAACAATAACAGCAAAGGCAGTAGCAGCAGCAGCAGCAACAACAGCATCAACAACAGCAACAACAACAACAACAACAACAACAACAACAACAACATCAACAACAGCAACAACAACAACAACAACAACAACAACAACAGCAACAACAACAACAACAACAACAACAACAACAACAACAACAACAACAACAACAACAACAACAACAACAACAACAACAACAACAACAACAACAACAACAACAACAACAACAACAACAACAACAACAACAACAACAACAACAACAACAACAACAACAACAACAACAACAACAACAACAACAACAACAACAACAACAACAACAACAACAACAACAACAACAACAACAACAACAACAACAACAACAACAACAACAACAACAACAACAACAACAACAACAACAACAACAACAACAACAACAACAACAACAAAGCGAGACGGACGATCAGGCGAGAAAGCCCGTCGTGAGTCGTCGAGCAGGCAGGAGTAGTAGTATATATATCGTATTGGGTGTGTCTGTTTACATGCGCGGTCTATACGTGAGTGTATGAACGAGCTCAAAGGGGAATACAATGTCGTCGCGTCTGACACTGGCGAGGAGGCACGGTCAATCTCGGACTTCGATCACCCCAACGTCACAACAAAGGCATCGTCCCTTCCAAGAGTGCGAACCCAGAAGAGCGGATAGACCACGTCTTGATTAGTTAGGCAGCTGTAGCGACGTAGACTCTCAACGAATAGACGTTTCGTCTCGCAAGCTGATTGTGGTACGGTGTGTCTATCTGCCAATGTTCGACAGATAGGAAACCGGCTACCCCGCGATAACAAGCTAACGCAGAGGGAAACGGCAGCGTGGGCGCCGAGTTCGTCTGGCCAGTCGCTGGCATCTGACTAGTACACGACGTGAACCCATTTACGAGATATCTGGTAAACACAAATTGTGTAATATGCATAAAGATATCATACTAACACGATGCATCCTCGGAACGATTTTAAACAAAACTAGTTTGAAGAAAAAAACGAAACTAACAAATCATCGGACATTCATAAGTGAGGTAGTTTCGGCAGCTTTGTTGCACCCCTACGCATTTCGGTCGCCAAAAGCTAAAAACTTGACTATCATTTCAACATACAGTTGCTAATTGAAGCTCAGCCTTTGATGACCTCAAAGATCAAAAAAGGGTATGATAACATTCACAGCATGGACGCAAATGATTTTGAGTGGACCAATTTGCGTCGACACAATTTTAGCTTTTATTCCTTCGATTGCTGCACAAGTCTGCATAGATACAGGTGCGACACTTTGGCATTGATAGTCTGGGTTGGAGGCCAAATAAAAAAAACCTGCCCGACTCGACGTTTGTACCTCAAACATTACGTCAAACAGATTATTGTACTTAATCAGGCGGAACAGCTGCCTTATGTCAGCTTCTCAAAATACGAGGGCGTGCATTTCCATTCGACATCGCTTCTCAGCCTTTCTTAGAAAGCAATGCTGCATTTTTTCTAGTAATCTAAGAACACTCAGTCTTAGAGAGTTCTACACCTGGCAGCCACAAAATGGCAGTAGAAATTATAGTGTAGTAAAAAAAACTAGTAACGATCAAATAGGTCCCAGGAGAAGCAAGCCATGGACATCAAAAAAATGTATGTTTTGGATACGCAGGGGTTGGTGGCTCTCTTCTAAGCGTAATTTCCAGTTTCTTTGATGAGGACACCTTACTGGTACAAGGTGAGCAGGAAGTGTTGCAGGTAAGGCAAAATGTGGGAATCCCGCAAGGCGACCCATTGAGCTGCGTCTCCTTCACTCTTCTGCGTGCCGATTTTGTCGATTATATTCGACAAGAGTTCCAGAAGGCCACAGTTGTGATGTACGCAGATAATATAGTGGTCGCTCATCACGACCTGGGTGCCATCAAGCGCATCACTTCTCTGGCGGAGGTGTTCCTTGTCTCAAGAGGTCTGGAGATAAATGCCATGAAGACCAAGGCTATGCAATTCAGAAGAGGAGGTCGATTGGCTGCACAAGACGTTATACGTTGCGGCGGCCAATCTTGGAATTTGTCAACTCTTTCCGGTATCTGGGGATTCGGCTTCATTATACTGGGACGACCTTTACTGCTCACATCGTCGAGACAGCGCGCACAGCCCTAATTTCTCTTTATGGAGAGGTAGGCATTGTCCGGCGACTGTCCGTCCCGACGGCAGTGGCGCTTTTCGACCTCAAGATTGTTCCAGCGCTAATGTATGGTCTTGACAGAGTATGGGAACACCTCACTCGGACAAACTTTGGTTTGCCTGAAAGGTGTTTTACAATACACGTGAAGCGAGTACTTTGCCTGTCAATGCGGGCAAGGAGCCGCTTTGTGTACGTAAGGTCAGGCTGTGCACCAGTTGTTGAGATAATTCGATTGAGGTTGAAGACGCCGCTTACAGTACCATTCGAGAGCCTTATCACGGAAATAAAGTTGAACAAGTCCGACAAGAGGTGGGAGACCTGGATGTTTTCAGGGCCTCTCACCTCTGGTCTGGTCTTGCATGTAACAATCGCCACGTCTATACCAGATACATTGTTCATGGCTATCATCACCTGCTTTGTTCGAATACAAACTTCCACGAAGAGTACACCGAGTGCGTCTGTCCACTGTGCTCTCAGGTGTGTACGAAGTTTCATGCGTCTGCCTGCCTGGCCCTTGCGAAGAGATCACTGCACTGCCTCTCTCGAATAACATGCCACGAGCAGCTGATTGTATAATTGTATAACCTGTATAATTGTTTATGTTATATGCATACTCAATATGAGTGAAATAAATATGATGATGATGATGATGATGAAAACTGTACGTTTTAATCAAAATTGATAACTACAAATACTGTGTTTAGCTATTACTACTATTTTAACTGCATATCTTTTAAATATGTGTATCAAATTGTATAACCATTTTTATCGATAGTCCTTTGTTTATGTTAGTCATCATTTCTAATAGCGCACGCTAACCCTTACGTTTCTAAATTATCTAGTTTTCTAAAAAGACGATGGACGTGCAATCGGCTTCAATAAATGTTAACTATAGCATCGGGCGCCAACGATCCTCTAGAGTAGACTAGAACAAACATTTGGCTAAATTTAATGAACTTGTTTCACCAGATCATGTTCTCTTTAGGGCCGAGGCAAGGCCACTAACAAGAATACACTAATTTAATTCGAAAGACTTCAGAAGACCGATACAAATACCTTGATCTGAGAAATATGCATACACTTGGTGACTCAATTAGTTCGTCGTCACAGTAGTAATACATTGAATAGGTCATTCTAATTAGGTATCCAAACATATTTAATAACACTCAATAACATAGGTAACCAGACACATTTAGGCTAACTGATTAAGAAGACGGCGCCTTGGATCTTTTTGTCATACGGCCGCAATATCCTCGTGACTGCATCTGAATAGACCGGATGTGCCCGAGTCATCATCTAACTGAGTAATCTAGGGGTATTTAATCTTACGTTTATTTGCTATGTTAGCCAAAGCCAGCAAGCCTCATTAGCAATGGTTTTAACTAAACATGTGCCGCGTTACCACACGACCTGGCTGCAAACGTTTATATATATATATATATATATATATATATATGTGTGTGTGTGTAAATGCGTGCGCGCTTGGTACCAAAAAACTATTGGTTGCTTTAGCAAAGCGATCAGTCCAGCGACGAGCAGCTATATCATAGGAGTGGGCATAATTATATATATATATATATATATATATATATATATATATATATATATATATATATAAACATATATATATAATTTGTGTTTACATTGGGAGTGAACTGAGTCCTGAGTAGCCATGCACTCAAGTGGCAGTATTGCGAATGTAAAACTTTCGCGTCGTACTTGATTCTACTCTCGACATGAGGAGTACTGTGCCACTCGATTCGTCCCAATGTTGGCGTATGAGCGTAGTCATAAAGGCCGACAGCATGATGGTGGGAGCGGGTAGAGTGGGCCAACGAGACTTATGTGCATTGAGTGACCTAGGATACCCCTATTTCTCTAATCCTTTGCCATTGCCCCCATCCCCCCTCTCTCTCTCTCCACCTTTCTTCCTCCTCGGTTTCTATCATATGACTATATCTAACTCCCGATTGCAGCCGTCGTTCACTGCCATCATTGTGTTCAGTATCCGCCCTAGTATTGTACGCCCCTCGAACCCGAAGCGCAATGATGCTAAGCCGAACTGTGTCAAAGGCGTGCCTGTTCTCCTGTGTATTTGCCGACCCACATTGGTGCAACGTCTTGCCAAATTCCCTCTGCATGAGCTCCCTGTGGGAGAGCAGGACAGCGGAAACGACAACGATGGCGATGCTGGTCATGATAACAACAACAACAATAACAACGACAACCACAACAACAACAACAATGCTGGTGTTGTTCGTACACAGACGAAGCTAGATAACCCTAACGACAGGCCCCCAGAGAATGGTGGTGGTGGGCACGCTGAAGGCAGAGCAGCGAATCCAGGCCGCGGCCGCAGCCGCAGCAGAAGCAACCCCAACAGCAAGCCCCTCAGCGCAATAAGAAGGCTTCCCTTCGCCGAAACGCTGCTTTTGACTGTCATAGGTCGGCAGTGGGCTTGTGAGACAGGCGAGATGACAGTGCAGTGCAGCCACGTGGCAAGCGCCAGCAGTAGCAGCAGTAGCAGCAGCAGCGACAACGGAATGGTCATCTGTATCTGCTGCGTCGGTTCTGTTTGTGACACCCTACAAGAAGATTGTTGCTCGCGACTGTTGGCGGCGTCAGTCAGACCGCCGTGGTGCTATGCGGCTGTATGCGCGCCTGGAGAGACGTCTGGAGCGTCCCCTGCGGGACGCTCTTCGCTGATGTCTGTCCACACACGACGACAGCCGTCACCAGCAGCAGAAGCAGAAGCAGCAACAACGGCACAGAATCTGCCCCAGCACAGCCATAATCACCAGCATCACCACGACGACGACGACGACGAGAACTCCAACAACAAGAATCGGTCGCTCATCAGTCACCTCTAGCTTCTGACCTCTAGCTTTTTCGTTGGAAATGTGTCGAGCTGTCAGCAGCTCGATTCAGCAAGCCTTGCTATGTGCGTGCAGCAGTTTTCTCGTATCAGGGCTCGGGAGAAGCAACGTTGTAACTAACTACTAAGGCAGGTCGGAGACAGTACAGAAAACGGTTGCTTTTTCAGACGGCGCGCAGTATGACACTAGTACGTTCTATTTGCTCCTGTCGGCTATATGGTACCGCGCTTGTCGGTATTGTATATATGTATATATATCTATATATATATAAATATATATATTATTTTCTTTTTTTTAACACGATTGGACTACTTTTTCGGTGTGCCTGTGACTTTTCGGTAATAAATCTTATTTCATTACTTCAGAGGGCCAAAAAGAGATTCTCCGAACTTTGCCATTAAAAAAAATATGCACGCTATATTTGTCATATTTTGTTACTGAATTTAGAATGTTACATTTTTCTGAAATGTAGTAAGTACAAAACTCAAATGTTCAAATACAAGAAATAGCTCAACACCCCTGGGATCGAACTTGCCATCAAGCAAACCAAAACCAGAGAAGTATTGTTTGCACTCTAGCTACCCAAGTCACGGCGCCGCAGTATAGAAGATCGCGCCCCTGACTCTCGCACCTCGTGTATCTTCTTTTGATCCCGCATTTCTAAGGTGGTGTAGTACTATGTGCATTAAGACGACACTTAATACATACGTTATGCAAAACGTAAATCGTAGCGCTCACCCTGGCGATTTATGATGTTATTGAAAATGTGACCATTTGTCGTCACGATTGTCCCAGACTTGAGATGCCGCAAAGAAGTTCGAGAAATTGCAGTTCAAAATAAAGTTGCAGGCAATTGGATGTAACTTTTTGTGTAGAAGAGTAACTGGAAAATGCGGTTTGCACACGCGGACAGGAAACTCGTCTGCAGATTTGGGCCGGTAGTGTGGGGCTCTAATACACTAAAAACCAGCTATCTCCCTGTCCTCCTAACCAACCGGGAATTGCAAGTACGTCAAACAATCGGGGGTGGTGGTACTCGTGGCCAGTTTCTTCCCCGGAGGTCTGAGGGGTGCGTGTCGTGCGGTTATTTGCTACAGATTTTACTATGAGTATATTCATAAAAAGTTGCGTTACTTCTAGCCACTAGGGCAAAGACTCGCATTAGCTTGCAGAAGCTGGGCAGGCCCGCCCCCAGTAGTATTTGATGCTGGTCCTGTTAAAAACGTAGCGGAAGCACGCTACTCCACTCATGCTGGACACCTCAGAATCATGTGTCCTGGAGTGTGCTCGAGTCCGAGGCACGGAACGGACGTGGGGCTGAAAGCCCTCCCCATCCCGAACAGGTAAGACTGGAAGACCCCGTGTCCCGTCAGAACCTGGGTGGTGTGAGAGGTTAGTTCTTCCCCGAGTCGATCTAACCACTGTTTGGTCTTTGATATGAGCGTTCGGAGACTGACGCCTGGAGCACGCTCCTCCAGGCCGTCCCACTTCTCCTGCCATAGGGCGATGCTCCGTTGCCGCTCTTTTTTCTTCTTTTGGTAAAGGGTTTTCCTGCAGGCGGCGGCGTCTTCCGCCTTCAGATCCCAGGGAACCGTTCCGGCGAGTAGAAGCGCTGTCGCTGTGCTCACCGTCCGGTGCGCTATGATCGCCCTGAGTGCTCCAACTCGTTAGGGTCGGCGCAGGCGAGTTTGGTTCGCTACAGTTGTTTAAACGTTAGCAGGCCAGGCCGGAGCCCCGTAAAGGGCTACTGTCTCGGCCAAAGACATATTGATGCGTCGCTTGGAGTGCCGGGGCCCATTCATGTTAGGCATGAGCCGTACGAACTTGTTGGAAATTTTGCCCGGCATAAGTAATAAGTGTCTAGGAGACTCCGATTAAGGGACACTCCGAGGAATCTTGCCGTGTCAACGGTATTAATCTCTTTGTTATCAAGACGTAGGTAAAGAACGGGACACTTCCTCCGGCTCAATAGAAGAATTGCCTTGCACTTGGCGGTTGCTAAAGCAAGCCCTGCTTTTAGCGTCCAGTACGCGACGTCGGCGATTGCCTCATTCGCACGTTTCTTCTGCAACTTCGGTGTCCGGGCCTGGACGGTCGTCGGCGTAAGTAAGGAGGCCGGCTTAGGGGGTAGGAAGGTCTCCCAGCCGCCAAGGAGGCAGAGTGTTCCACTCGATGACACCACGGGCAGGTCGGTACAGTGATCCACTCCGTAATGGTGCACGAGAACCACCCTAGGTGTACCCTTTCCTGCAAGCATCGCAAGAGGCCGCGAGGCCCACGAGCTGTGGACTCTTTTTTTTCGAGGGGATCGACCGTTATTGGCCTGGCAATGTCCATCGCCTGGCGTCGGACATCCTCGATGCTCTTTGAGGTAGTGTTTTCAGTAATATTCCTTATAAGAAGCCGCGTTAGGGAGGAGTGGTCTAAATGTATTTCCGTCTCCCCAGCGGACTGTATGGCTTTAATAAAAGAAGTGACCCTCCCGATGTCGCCTCCGTAACTACTAGCCGCATGTCGCCGTTAGCAGGTGCTGAACGCGACTGGTCTTAACCTGGTGGACGTTAGGGTCCACCTTGGTGCCCAGGTTCCTAATCGTATCTGCGTGCGACTTCCCTTCCTTCTTCTGGGCTGCCCCGAAGGACCTCCTGTGTGCTCTGGGGGTAGCGGCGAGGTCTAGATCGAACCCGCTCTCAGGCAAGGCACTTCAGGAGTTTACATGTTCCCCCCTTCTACCCCTGACTTGTCATGTGAGAGGGAATAGGTCCAAGTGCGCTTGGGTTTGAGAGCGCCTTGGCCTTTGTTAGCGCCTGGTCTAGAAGGTTACGCTGATCATTTCCGCCTGCCTCTAGGCAGTGGCCTCGGGAGTGCATTGGCACCCCTGCCTCCTGGTGTCCAGAGCTGGTTGGGCGGGCCCGCTTTCTTCTGTTTGTGTGCCGACGTCGGTGCCAACAAGTTCCGCGTGTTTACTCTTGGTAAGCTTTACGGCAGCCCTGAGCGTATCCGCAAGAGTCTTTACCGCGACATCCACATTATTTTGGCTGCAAGAGGAAATAGTTTGCTAGTGAGCGTTTCTATATCCGTTAAGAATTCTGCTGATTGCGCTTGACTAGACCCTGGAGGGTCCGCTTCTGTGCACTCCTGGGTGGCTATTTCCGTAGAATTGGGGGCCGGCTCGCTACCCATGTCCGGCTCCTTTTGAGGCGGCGAACAAAACATGCTTTTACTTGCTTAGTAAAAGAGTTCCGCTATTAAAAAAATCATTTTTTAAATTATTATATCTCATTTTTTCAATTACTAATTATTATTAATTAATTTTAACTTACGCCCGTCTCACTTAGGCCGGTTCTATAGTCAATGGCGCTACTACTCTGCTATTCGCTTGCTGTGGACGCTAGCTTTTCGAAAGGCGCCCTGCCGTTAACTGTTGTAATACTCGTGGTGGTTGCTATGTTTATGTATGTGATAAGCGTTTGCACGGTTATTTGTACCTATATTCACGTTGTTTCTAATATTCACAGATTGTTATATTCACAGTTTGTTACGTCACAGCAATCTATGTACACATCCACATCCACAGCCGGGAAGCCAAGCCAAACCTCCGGCCAGCTAGATTAACTGATTGGCAGGTTAAGCGGCATTCGAATTTCGAACAGTTTGGAACCGTTTCTTCTGGAGGCTCTCGGAACTTCTTCTTTCTGTTAAGTTGGGTTTAAAACATCACTTTTGCAGATTTTACTATTCGTGTTGGACTTTTTACCGCTGAGGCTTGCAATTGGTCTGCCTGTAACGGCACGGATTAGGTACCTGCATTCTTCGGCACGGAAACTTCATGGAGCGAGCCAAAACACGATTGCGCTGAACGACTAACAGAGGTAGACG
Organism: Dermanyssus gallinae; assembly: GCA_003439945.1. Lineage (NCBI taxonomy): Eukaryota > Metazoa > Arthropoda > Arachnida > Mesostigmata > Dermanyssidae > Dermanyssus > Dermanyssus gallinae. The sequence goes on from QVRM01006385.1 coordinate 619,346, forward strand.
AAATTAGGTGTAGCTACCGCATTTAGAAAACCTCTATGATATAGCTAATTGCCCTCGATGGTGTCTTCTGCAACTTGTTTCTTGCCCTAAGTGCAAAACGTATTGTATAGTTGGACACTGTGCCACATATGTAGTATCGAATAGATAGAACGTATTTGGGAGGAGCTATACTCGTCACTACTACGATTGCTCTAGTACGCAAGGCACCTAAAACCGTTCAGGCCCTATAATTGCTACTTTCTAATATTTGTAGTACTCCTGTTTTTTCCTGCACTGAGTCAGTCACAAATATTGCCTATCAACAAAGGCGACAAACCTCAATTTAAGCATATTGTCCCGCTAATAGGGATATTTGCAGGATATTGCCCAATAGCAGAAATTTGTTTTTGCCTATGCATATGTATGGTTGCAGCGGACTGAGAGCAAGCAGAGCAAAAAAATATAACAAATACGTTAACGACGGGTCGGTAGTTGGCAGCTGGCCTGCAGCCCTGTACTGTCGGGTATTCAAACAGTTTGCAGCAACTCTGTGTTGAGAAGAGAATAACACGCATACACTTGCACAAGAACCAACACACACAAGTAGTGAAATGGATGAGAACAAACTGGAATATTTGTATACAAAAGTGGGACACAAACAGGAAACGAATAGAAGAAAAAAACACAAAACAAAATTGCAAAAGTGCAACATTTTAAGCAAGAAAATTCTTTGCGACGGGGGAAGACCAGCGACGAGTGTCTTGCGTGACCGGATACCCGAAGAAGAAGAAGTGAAGCAGAGTGCTGCGTGGTGCAGCGTGTGGAAATCAAGCAAACAAGCGGCCGCAATTATCTCAGTGTATTGTATCTATATGTGCGCGCGTCTTCTGTGGACAAAGGAAACGGAACCGTCCAGGCATAGAGCAACGAGTAGGTGTATGTAGCCCTTCATGACACACAGAAGAGATACAATGACGACGCTTGAGCATACACCTGGACACGTTGTAGTAGAGAGAATGAGAAAAAGAAAATGCAGACGAAAATAAAGCAGCAGCAGAACAAAGATGAAAAAGTCTAGATAGGACAATAGGAAACGGTAGATGGAATAGGAAAATTGTTTAAATATATTTAGAAATAGGTATGTGTACATACTACACATGTCATATATACTCATATATGTATATATGTATGTATATATATATATATATATATATATATATATATCGCAAGAAAAGAAGACGGTTGGTTGAAGCAGACGTCGACAAATCTTTTGAGCGATCATCGCAGCAATAGATGGGTCAGCAGAATCGAACGACGAATGGCGGCAGCGGCGGCGACGACGACGCCAGCCAAGTTCTGCGTGTTCTGCTCGTGCAGGCTTTGCGGTGAACAAAGAAAGACTCGTCGGCGCCGTCAAGACTGTGGGCGGGACCGGCCCGGTTAGGATGCGTACGAAGAGCGCAGAACGGGAGTCGGAAGAGCGCGCGGAGAGCAGGCGACCGCCAGGACAGCCTTTGCTGATCTCGCAGCACAGGTCGGAGCGGCGAGTTTTCCATCCGGCTACGGAGAGGATCGTATTGCCTTACTGGTGGTGGTGAAGGATCCAAGTTTTATTGGCGCTAGCAACCGTTGGCGGCAGCAGCCGCAGCAGCGTAGAAACGAGGACGCCTCTTTCCGCCCTCGAACTTCACAAACTTTACCGAACGTAATGAGAGCACAGTCGTTCATTACCAAGATAGTAGTGTTGCAGTATTACGTAAACACCGCTAGCACAAACATCACAAATGGTTAACAAAGCTCACCTCTTTCTCCGTATCGTGCGCGTGTTTCGGCCAAAATAAATTAGCCGTCTTAGCTTTTCGAGCAAGCAATTACGTTCATTCAACATTTGTTCACTAAATTCGAAACAAGCGCTAATAATTTATTCGGACATCTTCTTTTAAGGCTAGGGCTCGCGTCTGTCAACCAGTTTCATCTCTGCATTTCGCTCAAACTCGCTTTACGATTGTGTTGTGTGTGCTGAATGTGCCCTCCCCCCCTCCACCCTCAGGCTGAGATGTCGAGTATTCTCATTATAGTAATACTAATATTCACAACAATTGCGAGATGTAAATGCCTGCTACGGTTCCGATGTTAGGGTCCACCACAATGGACATCATATGCGGTCGCATACAATGTCCATTGTGGGTATCGTCGCATACAATACCCACAATAGAGGCCCCGTGCCCCTTAAAGACACCGCTTAGCATCGGTATTGTCAAGAACTTATGAGTACCTACGCAAAAGACTTCGTGTCAAGGGCAACAGGTATAAAGCAGTAATCCTTTGACAACGATTATAATCATTACTCAAAACAATAATTATTATACATAATATACAAATAATTGGTATACAATGCTCTGCATTGTATACCAATTATTATATTGTGCGACCCATCGAGATTCGACTGGTCTGTAACGCAGATACGATGCCACCCTATATAAGAGTGTTTCGTCCTGGGCTAAGCAACCATAAGAAAGTTATCAAATATAAAAATATTTAGAATCCAAGCGTCCCCACCTTTAACGTACTCGAGCATGTCAATCACCGAAGACTGACCCTTGCATTTATAGGATCCCTACTTAGGTGCTGCTGCTACTAACGAATTGGCACTTTTGCTTCAGCCAACGTAGCAAGCCACTCGCATAAATGTAGGTCCATCTAGAGCGACCTTTCATAACACAAATCCGGTACCCCACACGCAACTTAGCCTAAGAGCAACTCGGCGAGAGCTCTCGCGATAAAACGTCCTTGTCAGTAAACAATTAACAACAATCAATAACAATAATTAAGAAAAATTAGGGCACTTCTCCTTTGCCGCTCTTATCCGGTATCGATAGACGGCGCGATATTCGCTGGTTATCTTTGTTATGGCCTGTATAAACAAGTCTGTATAAGGTATCATGCCAGTCCAATGATTTGCTTCAGCACAATACATACTTCTTTGTATTCTATTTTGCGAACATGTCTTTAGGTTTGCACTATACACTGAATACCACAAATACGCTGGTCATGTAGATTAGGGGAATACCAGGTTTTTAGTGGGGTTGGGAATCCCACGCTGCCCAGACCAATAAATATGCATTATGCATTTTTGTTCTCGGTTCTCTGTAAAAAAAAAGCATGCACTATAGCTACTTGCTTTACACATACGCACATCTATGTTTATGAAACAAAATCTGTAGTTTTTTTTGTCAAAAATGCATACGGTTAGCACAAAGTGGGATGGATAAATCCAGCCGACAAAGTCCTTAGTAGGTAATGGTCACAATGCACAGCCTTGGGGGAGCAGAGATATAGACCTATCGAAGGGCCTAGCTTTAGAACCAAATGTTACAAAGGACCAGGTGATAGTACAAAAAAATGTGTCCCAATGAAAAGCAAATACTCAGTAGGTGTTGGATGATCTCTAAGCGTCAGATATAAAAAGGTTACATGTGTATTTAAGTGTACATGCAGAGCGAAAAATAAATCAATCAATCACAACATGAAACGTATTCACACGTTTTGCTTACTAACATTTAGCAGCGTTTACGAGTTACGGTTATTACTTTCTGGGCTTTTACTCTCAGCCAAGATATGTATAACGTCCACGGAACTGCTTTTCGCATTGCTTCATAGACGGACCCCCATAAATACAAATGTGCAACGGTGGGGCTCGAACCTGCGCACCTGCTATGTGTCTCCTCCGGTCGCGAGGCGCAGACGAATGCACCCCCCACGCCACCGGACTCGACTGTCACGGTCATTATGCATCATTATTGTCGACCTAGTCCGCCACTAAGGCACCAATAGTCCAACAGTCAGAATCGCTGACTCGGCTCTGCGGACTGTATCCGTAATCCGGCCACCACGCCACAATATACAATAAATGCACACGTAGAACACGAACATTATCGAAAGTAATCTAGCTAAAAGTTACGAACCAACGAAGAACGGACGGACGGACGAACAACTGCCACTTAGACTAAGACTAGACGAAACGAGAGCAGAAAGTACAATAAGCATACGCAGAGGCCAGCAGAAGGCCAGCGACAGCCAACCACAGAAACCCAACAACGGTCGTTGTTGCTGCTAGTTTTTGATGTCATTGTAACCGTAGTACGTACGATACGATACACTGTACACGGTACACACTGTAGACCGGGTAGAGCTTATCGCAGCAACAGAGCCGTATCGCGTCAGGGCAAGTGTGGTGGCGTAAGACCGTTGATGCCACCATACTGTCTACATGCCGCGTTACAGTTGCTATCTATAGACGCGTCGCTCCATTGCCTCGCGCTCTGGCAGCAGCTGCCCGAAGATCCGGGCAGCTGGCTGCTGGTACATTTACCGTTACCATCGTGCCCCGCACGGGATAGAGCTGCCTCGATATAGGAGTCGATGGCTCTGTTATCTCCCCTTCCTCTCTCTCTCGCTTCTTTTTTCTCCCCCAACGCTCAGTACAGATTGTGTCAAGCGTGCCAGTTGTGCGGCGACGTTAGGTCCGATACAGAGGCAAACGAGAGAGAGAGATATACAATGATCCAGCGACGATAAAATATTGTGGAGGGGACGAATGGCAGCGTACGAACGATATTCCCCTACTACTACTACTGCTACTACTACTACTACGTGAAGGCTAGGAAACGGTATCCTCCTACAGATGTGTACTCTTGTTGTACTCATCGAGTCGCCCGCTACTCATATAGCTGTTGTATTTTTGCTGTATATGCTTGTATATCTAGGAAGGCGTTGTGTGTGTGTGCGTGTGTTCATCTGTATTTGTAATGATCCGTAAAGATGTAGCTGACTATGCGTACCGTGTGTCTGTATGTTGGGCCGTAAGACAAAGATTTTCGGTGGTAATGATGAGTATGATGATTGATCTGATCGTTGAAACGACGGTCGAGGTAGGACGGCGAAGAAGTATGAGGTTGGGGCAAAAATGGAACTTTACTCCATGGGGCCGAGACTCTTTGTACCATGACGATAGGCAGCATTAGCAGCAACAGACGAAGAAACAGCAGCGCTCCCCGGGCGACAAACCGAAAAGAATGAGGTGTCACTGTGTGTTAGTAACGTTATTAGTTAGCAGGATAACGAAGAAAAGCTAAAGCAAAAGGAAGACAACGCCACACGGACAAGCAAAAGGAGGAAGAGGATGAAGAGAGGAAAGAGGAAAATGAAGACGAAGTCGACAAAAATGGACCCGAAACCACCATCACCACCGACCAGCATCACTTCACCGTCACAGATAACGAAGCAGCACAATCTTCTTCCTGCCAGCCGATGCCAAACGTGACGGCGGCAGCATCAACAGAAGTGGGGGCGGCGGTGAAACAAGTTCTAGTGTTGCAGTATTGCGAGGAGGAGAGAAGAGTGGAAGCAGAAGTGCGAAGTCGATTTAGCATAGCAGCAGGATAGAAATAACGGCAGGAACAACAACAACACCAGCAACAACAACAACAACAGCAACAACAGCAACAACAACAACAACAACAACAACAACAACAACAACAACAGCAACAACAACAACAACAACAACAACAACAACAACAACAACAACAACAACAACAACAACAACAACAACAACAACAACAACAACAACAACAACAACAACAACAACAACAACAACAACAACAACAACAACAACAACAACAACAACAACAACAACAACAACAACAACAACAACAACAACAACAACAACAATAACAACAACACCAACAACAACAATCCAAACTCCTGAAGATGCGAAGAGGCCGAAAGCCTCCTTCTTAGAGAGATCATAGCCGTCGTGGTGTTAGCTGGAGCGGGGGGGCGACGACTACGACGACTACGGTCACCATGAGGAGGTGGGGGAGCGGTGATGGTAGGAGATGGTGGAAGGAGAAGATGACACTTTGAGTCTTCGTTGTGTATTAAGGGGATGACGTGCTCAATGATGCCAAACGGGTTGGTTGGAAGGCTGCGCTGGCTAGCAGGCTATATGGACAATGACGATCTGTCCGTCGTCGAGTTAGACTGTTGGTTGTCGACGAGACACAGAACAGACAACGACGGGACACAACAAGAACCAAACAGAGGAATGACAGGGCACAACGTCAGGCCGCCAACACCGGAAAACACCGTCATACCGGGGGATAGAGTACCAAGTAGTATATGCCAGGGAGAAATAGTAGAAAAAACACGGAAGAAGGAGAAGTAGAAGAAGAAAAAGAAAAATAATGCGGGTAAGAAGAAGAAAAAGAATAAGACGATGAATAGGAAGAGGAAAAAGATACAGCGAAATATAGCAAAAGAGAACATAGAAATAGATATAGAAGGAGATAAACAAAAAAGAAGAGAAAACCATGTGGGTCTCTTCGTATTAGCAAGATCTACTATCACCACCTCTCTACTAAATGGGAGCCGCGCGCCGTTTAGAACACCTGCGTCAACAGCGCTCTCGCTATTGATGTCGGAGCTGCCGCGTGTGGTTCCGGCCACGATCGGCGCTAGCACCAGCATGGCCGTGGCAGTGGCAACGGCCCGAGGCTACTGGTGGGCTGGAGTGGGCTGAGCGAAGCCGCTTGGGGGTTAGTTGGCTATGGGCCTAAGGTACGATTGGAGGGATGGAGGGATGCGGGACGAACAAACGGACGATATCGACGACGACAACGAACGACAACTACAGGACATCACAGGACAAGGCAACAGGACCCCCTGCAGTAATAAAGGAGGTGCCTCTGTGCCTTGACGCCAGAAGGCAAGCTGATCTGCAAGAGAACGCAGCTGTGTGTGGGTAACTGTACCGCGTTTTTGCCGTGATCGTCGTCGTTGTTGTTGTTGTTGTCCTTGTTGTTGTTGCTGTTGCTTGCATTATTGCAGCTCTTATCCGTAGTATCGCCCTTGGTCGCCGTCGGTCATTGTCGGTGAAGGCATAGTTGGAAGAGAACGAGGAACCGAACCGAACCAGAGATAGGTGGCAAGTGACCGAGTGAATGAACGAGAGAGAGATCGAGAGAGAGAGAAGAGAACACAGGAACAAAACACATCATATCTTACCCTAGCCCCTTTGTCGAACCGAAGAGCGTCTCATCTCAACAACACGAGAAGATACCTGTTTAGCTCTGCTTCGCCCTGCACCCCCGTTAAGGGCGGCACTAACGACTCTGGGGGCAGCGCCGGGGCAATGATTGGCCCTGTTGTTACTCTCGCAACGACGAATGCGTCACTGCTGTTCCCGCTGGTGCTTCTCCTGCTGCTGCCACAGTTGCCGTCAAAACTGTCATTACACTTAGGCGCAAATGTCGTCGGGCTCATTGTCCACCCACCAAGTACTGGCTAAGCTATCTATAATAGATAAAACACGGCTGACAACCACGACACGACTCGCCAACGACAACGGCGAAAACAGGCTACTGTTGCCGATAAGGTTTGCCGTTATTCAGAATCGGATGCTTTAAATAGCGCAGTATCACTCAAATCATCTCGCGTAATGATGACGATGATGTTATCAACAATGGTTATTATTACTATAATTCTTGAGGCGGCGACGACGGCGGCAGCCGGCTACCCCGATTAGTTACGAGCGATAATGCACTACGGCGAGGCAGCGATGCGTTGTTAACCTGAATTGTATAGCTGAATACTGCTATCAGGCCACTTGAATCAGCGCTAAGCGCCTACGTGAAGCGGCCCATATAATCAACTGGCGGCACGCAAACACGCCCACTCAGGTACACACAGACATGCATACGCAGCTACGCCTCGGACTGCTCTCACTCTGCACAACCGTCTAACCCCGCTAACCCCGCGGGGAATAATAGCCGATGATGAGCGGGCGTTGTTGTTGTTATTGTTGTCGTTGTTGTTGTTGTTGTTGTTGTCATCTTTCATCGAAAGTCGATGACAACCGTTATGTAAACCGTAACAGGCATTTCACGCAGCCCTCTGCTTGCTACGAGGAAGGAGGATAGAAGCAGCTGCAGCAACTCCGATATTCTCAACTTTCTCTAATTTTTTTTACCGGAACTGCACAATTTTTTTTCAAGTACAACCTTATCAGCAATAACAACAACAACAGCCCTGCACGTAGGCTACACGCTATGTATACAGCACCCCTGGATGACTCATTCGGATGCGTCGGCACGATGGCAGACCCATCTGAAACCTGCGCGTATAATAATACTAATACTTTGGTTGTTTGTAGAGGGGTCCACTGGCAAAAATGATTTTCCCACCGAGTTTAACCATACCCCTGGTTTAGGCCAATCTTCTACGGGACCCCCTGTATATATATATATATATATATATATATATATATATATATATATATATATATATTGATATTTGGCGCAAGACTATTTGCCCTTCAGAAAAAGGACGGTTCGGTACGTCCTATTGCGTGTTCGTCTGCGCTACGCAGGCTCGCCGCGAAGATCGGATGCAACCACAACAAAAACGCCATTTCTCACGCAATCGGTGCACACCAACTGGGATTCGCGACGCCGGCCGGAACCAAAGTAGCCATTCATGCAGCCCGCGTCTTTCTCGAATCACGCGAACCTCCAGGGGTCTTTGTAAAGCTCGATTCTAAAAACGCTTTTAACTGTATACGACGCGATCACTTAATGAAGGCCGTCGCATCTCACGCCCCTCATCTATTAAAGTACGTCGAACTGGCATATCGGCATCCCTCCCATCTTGTCCTGCCTGAACATGTGATTTCGTCCGCCACTGGACTGCAGCAGGGGGACCCCTTAGCACCACACCTGTTCTGTCTGGGTATCAAGGATCTGGTGGTTTCCTTTAGGAGCCCGCTGAACCTCTGGTATCTTGACGATGGTTTATTAGGAGGAAACGTTTGCACAGTAGTCGAAGATATTCAACGGGTCCTGGATTTCAGTGTTACATCCGGGCTGGAGTTAAATCCGGCCAAATGCGAGATATGCCTCTTTGGCCCTACCCTTGAGGCCCCCGAAATACAGTCACTCCAAAACCTCCTGCCTGGCTGCAAGCTAACCGTCAAGGACGATCTGGAGCTACTGGGTGTGCCAATTTGCCCCGAGGGGCTCCCAGCAGCAATCGAGCGTTAGAGATTGAAACTAGAAAACGCTGCCGCTCGCCTTCCTCTTCTTGGAGCTCATCGGGGACTTTTCCTTCTCAGGTCCTCCGTTTCGTCCTCAAGACTAATCCACCTCCCTCGAGGGGCCGATTTATCTAATCGAACCGACTAGTTGCAAAGGCTCAACGACTTGACACTGTTTACCCTCGAGTCCTTGCTGAATACATCTCTACCGCCTAGCGCGCGAGAACAGGCATTGCTACCCGTTTCAAAAGGGGGCCTCGGGGTACCAAATTTACTGACCCTGGCCGGGCCTGCTATAGTCTCGTCGATGCTAAGCGCGGAAAACAGGGCAAACCCTCTTTTAGATTCAGCGGGAGTCGACCAGTTTAGAAACCGCTTAGCCCATCTTCAAGAGAACCTTGAGGCGCGCTGTGGGGGTAGGTCTGGAAACGTACTGTCCCAGCGTGACTGGAGTTCCCCTCTGCACGACGAGGTACAACGACGTCTCTTTAACGAAGCTGCGGACGACACAGCCAGAGCTCGCTAAAACGCCGTATCTGTCAAGGATTCAGGGGCCTGGTTACACGCGCTTCCCAGTGCCCCTCTAGGTACCCTTCTTGATGACGAGTCGATTCGCATAGCAGTAGGCTCACGACAAGGGGCAGACATAGTTAGCCCTCATCGGTGCCAATGTGGTCACCCCGTCGATAAACTAGGACATCACGGACTATCGTGCATTATTAGTGCAGGACGACGCTCGAGACATGCCGCTATTAATGAGACCTTTAGCAGAGCCCTTAGGTCGTGCGGTCGTCCGTGCATTTTTGAACCCCCAGGCCTCTGCGAGGAGGACGGCAAACGTCCAGATGGTATGACACTCACACCATTCGAGCGAGGCAAAATGCTAGTTTGGGATGCAACCGTTACCGACTCCTTAGCTCCTTCTATGGTCAATGGCGGCGCATTCGAAGCTGGTTATGCAGCCTAACTTGCGGAGACTAACAAGTTGAAAAAATACTCATCAATCGGCTATCCTGAAGAATTTTGCCCTCTCGCGTTTGAAACCCTGGGTGCCCCTGGCGTTTGGACCAAGCAGCTAATCCGCAAAGTTGGGACTTTGTTAAACCTGTCATCCGGTGATAACAGGTTATCGTCCTTTTTTAAACAACGTCTGGATCTTGACATACAACGTGGAAACGCTGCCTCCGTTCGGGGCACACTCCAGAAGTGGTCTCGCCCTGGCCTCATCGAAACGGACACGTGACAGTCACAATGCGCATTGGCTTAGCGTCTCTCTTATGCCAGTTGATATGTGTAACATATTCCTAATGTATTATACGGAAAATAAACTTTATACTATATATATATATATATATTATACACGAGAAAAGTATTCTAAAGGGCTGGACGCTGGGAGCTGACGATTGCGGCATGAACGGGTTATTGATAGACGCAGAGGAGGCGTGGAAATTTAGTAATGTGGGCGTCTATGATGCCCTGAATATAAACGGGTAACGAATAAGCTCGTAAGCTATTTCCCATATTTAGGTGTACACCTGACGCCAAAGTTATGTTTTATCAGGCAGATTCAAGTGAGCATGCCAAAGCAGTAACGATGTGACTAATTCTAAACTAGTTAACTATTAACAACTACTGCCATGGAAATATTTCACCTGAAAAGCATTGACTCGGTGGTAGGACATTTTGTCAGTGGCGGCGTGGTCTAGGGGACTAGTGCGCTAGTCAAGGTTGTCATCTACCGGGGTGTCGCCATACAGCTGAGAGTCAGCTATGGCCATGCTGCCACAAGGACTGTTAAGAAAACCCTAGATGTTTTACCTTGCCCGGCTCTCGGTGCATTGAAGATATATCTCAGGTTAAGTTCCAAGTCCGTAGGGGACGGAGGATAGTCTAGAATTGAAAACAAGTTCCTTAAAAAATATTATTCTATGACATTTTGTCAGACAAATCTTCTGCTAGTTACCACTGCCTAACGTGAAACAACTTAATCATTGTTGACAAAAATACCTATTGTAAGCCCAGATATTACAAGGTTAGATGTGCTCAACTGTCAGTACTTAACGAAAATAAACTATTATCTTATATATATATATATATATATATATATATATATATGGGCACAGCTGACAATACGGTCTCAGCAGGGACGAGCGTGCCTTGCTGCTCTCATGAGATTAAGTCGCCCGCAGAAACCCATTTGGCACGTTACGTTCTCTCTCGCTCTCACTAGAGTGCACTTCAAGGACAGAAGAGCACAACACTATATATATGTATATATATATATATATACTATTTATTTCCATGTTTCTGTATTTGTATGCACATGCGGCGTGGGACTGTACCTAGCGGGCACATGCGCTCCAGATGCGTAGCTGGCGGGAATACGTGAGCGCTCTTATGCTTGGTGGTGCAACATTTATCGCATCAGCTCATCGTCGACAGTCTTGTCCGTTCTATCTCTCCCACATCTCACTCTCTCCTCCAACACACACACTCTCTCTCTCTCTCTCTTTCTCTCTGAATTCTAGGCTCATTTTCCCGCTTGCTCACAGTTGCTGTCTGGCTGTCAACGAACATCGTGGGCCCTCCACTAATCACAATGCAGGCGTTAGCGCAGCAGAGGGTCCACAGCATATGGTTGGCAGTTATACAGTTGTCGACATCGGGTTATTGTCGTTTTATTATTATTATTATTATTATTATTATTATTATTATTACTATCATTATTACTATCATTATTATTAATACTATCATTATTATTATTACTAGTCAGGCCACCGCACTGTGTTTGCGCATGCTAATGTGTTAATTTGTGAATATATGTATGCATTTGAGACCGCTAGAAAGCTAAGGGCCAACTCAGTGATGTCGAGCGCTTTGAAATTCGAACCAGAACGAGCTCACCCCGTGTGGGCAGTTGCGGATGACACGGATGACGAATTCATCGTTCATGTTTCCTGGCCCTCGTGGACTCTCTGGCTGACCAACGGTCACTCGTTGTTTCCCGTTTGCAGCAGGCGTGGCTCGTCTTCAACGGTAGTATTCAACAACAACCCCACTTCTCCCCCCTTCGTGACCATCATCATCATTGCGCGCCACAACCCGCCTTGACTGAGTCTCCGTTAACGACTGCCATAGTGTACTATATCTGTATGTGGGTATAAACAAATGTCTAAAGACGTTAAAGGCATTGAAAGCTGAAGTTAAAAAACTACATGTCGCAAGATCTCGATTGCTGCTAACCTATGCAATACTAGCTATCGCCTTATTCTAGACAACGTCGTTCAGAAGATTCGTTCCGGCAAAGCGAAATTTCGTTTCTAATGCGCCGGAAAGTTCAGTTTCTCTATAAAATAACTTGTCACTACAGAACAATCACAGTTTTTGTAAAAAAAATCGTTACTAAGCAAGGCATTTTCGCCCCTTATTTCTTAGAAAAAAACATGCGTATTTGAACGAAAAACCCATCGTCTGGTTGTAATGTAAGCCTGACCAACCTGGGTTTGAACACAATTGAATTACATTAAATACAGCAAGCAACAATATATTTTGCGCACGCATCGCTCAAAGGCCACACTAGTGTAACTATAGCTAGACGAGCGTATCGGAAATCTGTAATGATATTGTTATGGTACATTACAAGCCTAAAAGGCTGTCACAAGTTCTCTTGGTGACTGGCTTTGCGTCCCGTCTCATTCCTATCCTACCTGCTCATCAATAGAGTAGCGACCTGTTCACTCAAGCGGCACAGATGCAAAGATTGGTCCGCCAATAAGATCCGGGTCAAGGGCCAAGGGAAGACACGGCACAATCACTTACGTCGTCTCGTATACTATGAACATCTGGCGGGCAACGATCGAGGCTCCATATTTTCGCCTGACGAACTTTTTGTGCACTTGCTGTTTGGCTGATGAGTGTAGGGCTATTTTTAGATCTGAGCAATCTCACATGCTAGTATGCCACGAGTATCACTACAACTTGTAACTCTTACAAAAATATTGGCATGCATTTCTTTCACAAAGTCCTTCTCTGTGATAACGAAATGGGCATCTTAACCTAGGATGTCAAGTAAAGTTAAACTAAAAGGTTCGGTGAGCTAAACAATTATTGCCCTATTAGGATCATTATATGCATATATATATATATATATATATATATATATATATCTCATATATATATATATACCTCATCATCTTGGTACATTAATTTACTCTTGGTTATGCATTGTGTAAATTATACTAACCAAAACAGCACGCCAAATTTTAAGGCACGCCAACTTTCGAGTAACGTTAGACTTAGTCCCACTGGGATAGCCTAAATGCGGGCACTGGAGGGCTAAAAAATCAGATCAACTGGAATAACCAAAACATTTTTTAGAGGAAGAAGGAGCCCTGTTTGATGCGGCAGTAGTTAGTGAAACGTGGCTAAAGCATTGCGATTAGGCAACTTAGTCCATAAGTGGTTTCGATCCAGTTGCGTCAGGTAGAGGACTAGACAGATACGGCGGTGGTTTTGGCATCTAGACGAAATGTTGCCGAAATGTACCTTCACCCCTGGCATAGACCACATAGGTGTTTTAAACTGCTCGAAGTTTACTATTATCTAGCCTACGGTTCTTGAAACTTGGCTCATTGATCTCTGGTTTTCCTATCTCTTTCCGACAACTCCGCGGCTACTAAGCCATTGGCTAAATCGGCTCTAAACCCACGTAGACCCATGCCTTACAAAGGCTAACATTAATACGTTGCTATGCCGCTTACAAGATAATGCAGTCAATGTTAATTTTGCATTCGACGCTTTTATGCATTATCCTGCTTCTTCCATACGAAAAGTCATTAGACCTTGTAGACTTTTCTGCCTCTGACAGTTTGGGTAAGGCGGGTCGATTTTCCCTTCTCACCAGGTTTGCGGCGGCTGCGTCGCAGAGTTATTAAGTTGTACTGCAGACACCGTATTGATAAATTTGGTGGACACAAAGATCACCTCTTTAAACAGCCGTCGCCGCTACCTCAATGCAATCCGCGCTGCGAGGACAGCATTCTATCGAAATCGTTTCGAATTCTTGCGTGACCACTCTTCTGAGCAATGAAAATTCATCAACGGACCTTCTAGCAGGCGACACGACGCAGTGGACTCACCGTCCACTTCATTAGTTGGCGATGATAAAACATTGGAAAACCCAGTGGAACTGCAGACAAGCAAAATCGTCACTTTGCCACGTTAGGTAATACCTCACCTCGAAAAGAACAGGGATATGGAAACTTTACTTGTCAGAGGTCTGGAAAAAAGTTGTAGTATATTTTTACTCTCCTCTGTCTCTGTTTCAGAGGTTGTTGGTATCCTCCTCAGCCTCAAGGCCAACTGGAGCCGAGGTGTCATGGATGTGCCTGTAAAGTTAGCAGCTCGTTCGATTGCAGGATCTCTGACTTCCATTATAAATCGTTCGTCTGAGTCCGGAAACTTCCTAGCACGGTTGAAGGATACGGCGGCATTTCCTTTAGTCGGAAAGAAGGGTGAATGAAACCGCGCAGCAGACCTATATCGGTCATTGACTATATCGCAAAGGTCATTGAGAAGCTGGTGTTGATCAGACTAAATCGGCACCTAGACTCGATCAATTTCCTATCGCCTAGCCAGTTCGGCTTTCGCAGGAGTAGGTCGACTCACCTAGCGCTGGCCCACTTCCGGCGGCGGGTGTCCGATTTGGTGGAGGCAAACAAGTTTTGTCTTGCAGTTTTTCTTGACGTGTCGGCTGCTTTTAATTGTCTTGACCATTTCGTGCTGTTTCAGATATTCGTTCAACTCGGCTGCTCCGCGCCGGCTGTTGCCTAGTTTAGGCCCTATCTCTCAGGATGGAAACAAGTGGTTTGAGCTGATCAAATAGAATCTTCGTGGCAGCAGGTCGGTATCGGTGCCCCTTAAGGCTTGGTTCTTGGACCTTTTACGTTTCTTTCTTTATTTTTTTTTATACTTTTGGTTTAGTTGTCAATGCCGATAATACTAATTCTATAGTTTTTCGTTCATCGCCGAGGCTACAGGCCTTGCCTAACAACTAGCTACTCAAGCTACGGAACATTGAGCTCTCGCAGACAGCCTGGTGTCTGGGGCTCGTCCTCCAAGAAAACACAAGATGACATCTCCACATAGGATATATTGCACCCAGGAGCTATGCTGTGATATCGGCGCTGCGCAGAATCAAATTGGTTGGGGTCCCCACAGAGAGCTTACTTCCTTCTGGTGCCTAAGGCCGTGTTCTTGCCAGTGCTATGCTATGGAATTCTTCTCTAGAATGATGGCTATGACGGAATTTTCCGGAAAACCAGAGTAATGATGCCCTTAGAGCCATTTTTTTCTAGAAGATGAAGAGATTCGGTCCGTGATTTATTCACTCGATATAATCTATTTAAGATAAAGAAATATAGACGCTGCGGGTTTCTATGTTAGCATATCAAATTTTGCGAGGTCCGCGGATATTACGTTTTCACTAGTTCCTACCCCAAATCGGACATCAGCTAGGCGTGCAACAACTTTCGCAGTACCCTCAGTATCCTTGAAGTCGAGTTAAAACTCACTTGCGTGCCGTCTGCCCAAAACCTAGACCTGCATTCCTACAAAAATTAGGTGCCTCACATCGAAGCACTTCTTTGCTCGCGAGGTAAGAAATGGCTTATAATTTCACAGTCTGAAGCAGGCCGGTGATCTGGTTATACTCTAAATTGGGATTGTTAGTGGGATTGTTATAGAATAGAGGATTACCTTCCCAGATTGCATAGTTTTTCATTTTTCACTGTGTCGTTGTGCACTACTTAGATGCAAGATTGAGTGTATCACCTTAATTGCGCGTTGTGTGTACCGCACTTTTTGCTCCGCATTGTAGCCAACGCTGCTTAAAAATCCGTGTGAAAATACTTATCGAGATCACGTATTGTGTAATGCGCTTATTCAAAACATTCTTTGAATTATGCCGAGTGTAACTTTTTGTCTCGCTGTTTGATTCATTTTTTTACCGTTTTATTTATCGATAACTTAAGCATTACAAAATGCAGTTCCGTTGAATAGACAACGTTTGAACTTTAGAAAAAATTGAACTTGAATATATATATATATATATATATATATATATATATATATATATATATATATATACGCAGTAGCGATCCTAATGCGACAATAATGTTCAGCTCACCGAACCCTTTAGTTCAAATTATTGTCCCATTAGGATCGTTACTGCATGTATATATAGGGTTCTGTTTGTAAGTATAATTTATAGATAGTTATTCAATCATCATGCTAAACATTTCTTAGACGCACAAAAGTTTTAGCAAAGAAGACGATTTTTCGTTTAGCACTTCCTACAATTGATTGTCCGCTTTTCCTTTTTCCATAGGAGTCGTGATTGCGATGGCCTTCCCTCATGGGACGTTTATAGATAACTGTTGCTGCTGCCGCTTTGTTTTATATTAATCATAATAGAGCCCTTCGCTATGTCATGGCTCTTAGTTTTTACTCATATAACTTATGAAAGCAAGAACGCAACTAGTAAACAGAGTGAAACGTCATGCCTATTGTGAGCAACAAAATCAATAAATAAACAAAGACACGTATATATATAAAGTGTGTTGCAAAAAATTAGCAACTCATGTTTTTTGTTGATAATTTCGGCTTGGTTTATTTGAATGGCTCGAAATTTTAAGCGCATCATGTACATGACGAAACACGAGTATGGTGTTAATTTCGTTGCAATCTCACAATCGGTTCATACGAAAAATAAAAAACTGTGAAAAAACAGTGTTGCAAAATATTAGCAACAATAACGCCTTACGGCGTATTCGATTCTTAGCAGGGCTGTATGACTTATTTGATACTACATATTCTATTTTTGAAACGGGGTTTTCGTCTTTTCTTCTGAATCAAATCGTAAACTTGGTCTTTCATGGAGTTAATGAGCTGTTGTAAGTACGAAAGTGGAATATTAGTCCATGCTTGCTGGACAGCTTCTTTGAGGTCCGACATATTATCATATTGTCGACCATTTGCGTAAATATGCTTTGCCAAATGTCCCCAAAGATTTTCGATGGGATTCAGGTCTGGACTCAATGCCGGCCAGTCAAAAAGTGGCACTCCTTGTTCTTGAAAAAAGGCTATAGTGCTAGCCGAGGTATAAAACGTGGCGCTGTCTTGTTGAAAAACTGCGTCAGGTTCCCCAATTCTTCTGAAATGGGCTTTTAACTGGGAACCGACGATACGCTGGTACTTGTCGGAATTGTTTCGGTCCACAATCGCGACTAGATCGAACTTCCCATTATATCCAAACGCGCCCTAATATTTCACAGAACCACCACCGGCCACACGTTTCGAGAACCATTTAGGCTCCTTCCGTAAGTCGTGCCAAAAGTACTGACAGCCGTCAGGGCCATCGAGATTAAATTTCTTTTTGTCTGAGAAGACGATGTTTTTCCACTCGTTATCCCAAGTTTGGTATCTATGCGAAAATTCACGCCGTGCGACGTTGTGCTTCGCTTGCAGTCGCGGTATAAGCTTCCTTTTCGCGTATCGCACGTTTTTGTCAGAACTTAACACTCGGTACACTGTGGATCGGTGCACTGGCACTCCCAAAGTAGTCCTGATTCTGGAAGAAAACATTTGGTCATGAGTAGCCAACTATATGATCCTTCGCCGATCTCGAATAGTCAAAACTGGTTTACGCCCACTGTTAGATCTGCACCTTTGGTTCTCTCCAGGCTGTAAGAACCTGCTGATGGCGCTCTTATGCCGTCCTAATCTGGTTGCTATAGTTACTGTATGACCGAGCTCAGCATATGCCTCAATTCTTGTATTTTCGTTATCCTTTGTACGACCCATGGTTTAAACATACGCTTCGCCGTTAGTTTGGAACAACGACTAAGCTGTAGAACATTTTGCAGCTATAGAACGATTGATTTAGCTAGACAATATTCCTGACATTTGATCCTTGGGATTGAATATCAGCTGTAGTATCGACTATCCTCTACAAACAAGAGCTGTGTTGTTAGCATGTTATTGTTGCTAATATTTTGCAACACTGTTTTTTCACACTTTTTTATTTTTTGTATGAACCGATTATGAGAGAAATTAACACCATACTCGTGTTTCGTCATGTACATCATGCGCTTAAAAAATCAAGCTATTCAAATAAACCAAGCCGAAATTATCACAAAAAAACATGAGTTGCTAATTTTTTTGCAACACACTTTATATCCTGCGCACTATAAGCATGGCATGACTTTGCTCAGTGGTACTGTTCGAATTCCTTGAAGTGCTATATGATGGAAACGAATCATCGTTGTTTGAGCACGCGGAGCATTTCATCATACGGCGGCAACTAAGAATAATAGAGCATCCCCTCGTAGCTCGCCAGGTAAATCCTCCTATGCTCCCTCGATTGCGACACCTCATACGCTCTCTGTCGTATAGACGTCCTCATAGCAGAGGATCGCTACAGACCAAGTCATGTGCCACTGCCATCGGCCGTAGCCATTATTATCACTAGCCTCAGTCTCGCATCAGATAGAGAATCTCGCTTAGTCACTAAACCCTTGTTGCAATCGTCACAATGAGTTCTCTCCTATCGGCTGCAGCTCGCAGTAAATTTCTCTCGTAGCCTCGCCTGCAACAGTTATCGCCCGCTTATTTAATTCGTCAATACTGTCTTGCGTACTTGTACGATCCTCTCCCATTCCATGTTTCAAGCTCCATGGAGTACATGTTTGATATGTCGAGTGAAGTAGGCTGCCAACGTCCTCCTTGTAGAACTCGTTCCGGTTCGCACTAGTCAATCAGTTGGCACCAAATACTGCTGTTGACCCGAAGGCGTGCTTAGACGAATTTGTATTCGCTTGTTCGCCATTTGGTTCGTGTTTGCGTCACGGCAGTCCCTTTCGGTGTCGCCGGATGGGCGATCGATTACAATCGACAACAGTGGAACAAGCGTTCCGTCCCTTGTCTCGGACGAGGAACAGCCACTTTGGATGAGAGTGCATTCATGTTTTCGCAATCCAGACGCAGCGACACTTCAACTAGCTAGAGCCCGTAAAAGCGAATCAGGAATATCTCTCCACGTAAACATGTGGCGACGCAGCTTAGCACTCCTTGATCTCCGTGCATGTAGAGTGATCCAGTAGTAACAGGAGGAACAAGAGCAACGGTAAACAAAGAGCAGCACTCAACATTGCTTTCGGTCGGTTCGAAACGTAATGCCATATTTATTACTCGCGCTAAATACTT
The DNA here is from genome assembly GCA_003439945.1 of Dermanyssus gallinae. NCBI lineage: Eukaryota > Metazoa > Arthropoda > Arachnida > Mesostigmata > Dermanyssidae > Dermanyssus > Dermanyssus gallinae. The sequence goes on from QVRM01006385.1 coordinate 638,679, forward strand.
TTTCGGGCTGACTCTCAGCCAAAATGTAACGTCGACGGAATTGGAAAAACCGAAAACGTTGCATTCCTTCGTAAAAAGTATTCCATAAATGCAAATGTGCAACGGCGGGGATCGAACCCGTGCTGAACCTGTGTGTCTCCTCCGGTCGCACAGCGCTTGCGAATGCACCAGACCACCGGGCTCAACCGTTCTCACCCCGCTGGAACACAGCTGACCTGCTCAAAGAAAGCTTAATAGGGTAAGAACGACAGCACATGTCATATGCGTAGACATATGTGCATATGCGTAACTCAAGTTGGTCTAACCTAGAGATACATTATATGAAAACCCCTGCATTCTGGGCGCTGGTCAAACAATTTGGTCTTTAACTGCAAATTGAGTCAAAAATGAACTTTAAATGCGAAGTCAACGAGTAACCGTATATTTGAAAACAGCGAAACGACGACGACGACAACAAAAACGACAACAATAACTATTGCGACTAATAAAAATTTTACTTAGAATAGTACTACTACTCCTACAACAGTTATTACATTATTAGTTGTATATATATTATATACATTATTAGTTATATACATATAATATATATATATATATATTGCTATGATGCAGGCAAACTAGTGGGCGGCAACAAGGCGCGCAGCTGTTTATATATAAATACTATAGCTTTAACCAAAATCTGCGACTCTTGAGAAACATTACATGAAATTTGGTTTGTTTTGAGCCGGGATCGAACCTGCGACTTTTATGAAAGTCGCGAGTTCGATCCAGATGCCAGAGTCGCCGGAAATTCTATTCCGTCGCTAGCTTTAAAACTTTCTACAAATTAGTGAGTAGAATAAGCATCTTACTTCGCACAAGGGCCGGGCGGCGGGGCAGGTGAAACATCCCAAAAGTCACTGCATACGGACTGACTCTGTCTTAACGAAAAGTCCGTTGGCGTTGTCGGATCCACGTCGCTATTTGCCCGACAGAGATTGCTTGATCTGCTCCACGCGGGCGACAGCTTTGAGGATCACTGATGGAGAGCTCTAAGATTGTTGGGTAAGATATCGTGTATCGATAAGATATTACCTATGTCGTTCCGCTGCTGCGGTTGAGATCACGATCTGACATTTAAACGTGTTACTATAGAAGGTCTGCTAGAGAATTAATCTGTACGTCAGCTGTGTTTAGGGAAGCACTTCTAACAAGTCTGTTCAGGCAATGCGCTCAAGAGAACCTACATGTTTTCTGGTAGGGTTCGCGTACTAACGCGCAGTATAGCTACTTGTCGCCTTCATATCATATACATCAGGATGTCGCGTCCGCACCCTTTATATGATAAGAAATCTAAAAGTGCTGTTGACTACAACTTTAAAAAACTAGGTACGCAATACCGGAGGAACACAATAGAGTTCGTTTTGTAATGCTTATGACCACAAGTATCTGTGTGTTGTCGTGTTTTAAAGCGGTCTACCTATTGGTAGACAGTTGCAGCTGATGGGAACACTGCTGATGGGCAGTAACGCGCTCCGCATCGTCTGGGGGGTCTGCGGCTTGGGGAGGCTGTTTGCGCAAAACACATCTGTACCCTATGCCGGCCCAAGTTGACCGCTACAGCGGAACACGCGCTGTCCTGGCGGTTAAGTGCTGACCGTCGCACAAGACATTTCGCCATAAATGATGTCGTACACCGTGCTCTGCAGAGCGCCCAGATTCCGTCAATGAAAGAGCCTCTCGGCATGTGCGTCAACAGCATGCTACGTCCAGATGGAAAAACTTCAGCACCATGGGAACGGAACCGTCTGCTAGTATGGGACGCGACGATTTTGTGTAAACTTGCCAGTGAGCACAAGTCGCGAAACTGGCGTAAATCGACGCCAGTATCTGACGCCGCAGTACATAATTTAGCCGATCGCTATCGAAACGTTGGGTGGGGAGACCGTTCCTCAGAAGGAAAGCTCGGAAGGAAAGTAACTGAAAGATTCGCAAGCCGAGGCGTATCTGTTGCAGCGTATCTGGATGGAAGTCAAAGGTGGTAATGCGGTGGTAGTGATGAGGTCGCTTGCACGGCAAGAGGGAGGGCTGCAAGAAATAGCGTAGTAGCAGTAATAACTAATACTTGACCATAAACACATGAAATATCACATAAACTAGTCGTACTCTTGCCATGAGTGTGATTCTTCTAAAAAAAGGTTTCACTTTATTATCAGAACGTAAATTGATTACAACTTCTCCGGACACTATGTTCGGACAACCTAGGCCTAAGGAGAAGAGTGGAATCGCAAAGATGCTAGGCGTGCCTCTCTCTCGCCGTCGGAAGGTTAAGAAATGAAGAGTGAGAGCACTTGCTTTGTCCAGGCGTGACACGTGGCACCCCGGCAGACAATTCTGAGAGCAGAAATAAATTGTATTTAGCTAGAGCTTTATAACTATTTTTGTTTTTGCCAAACTGGTGGAGTAACCTTTATTGGCACCATTTCCTAGCCCATCATGAGAGAAATTGTGACCGCTGGCTATAACTTCACAAACTTCTGTAAAGCAACAGATATTTATGATGGCGCAGAGCTCGCGAGTGCGAGCCTTTTCCGTACGTCAAACGCTAATTTAATGATCAGCGGCATATCAAGAAATAAAGTGTAATTGGTCCAGCAAGACGTAAATAGCATTACATTCGCCCGGTAGCCCAGATCGATTTGAATAAGATACAAAGAAGATATGATCGAAGTTGTTGAGAATGTTGGAGAGCGCCTTAGGCTCCAAGTTTGGCTGCTAATCTGCAGTTCAGGTATAAACTCTTACTTAATATCTATCTATGCCTTGCTCCATGTTATCCAAGTTGAAAAAAGCCCAGAAATGTATTAGAGGGTATGGCTCCGTGTTGCCCATATCGTCAGAGGGACCGCCATATTAAAAGTATACCTTCGCAATGAGAGATGCAGCGTTTAGTTGTTGTTTGGTGTATTTTATGGTACTGCATTCCTGGAACTATTTTCCCTTGACTCTTGGCTTTCTCCTTTTGCTGGTACTGTTGTTGTTGTTGTTGCTGTTGTCGTTTGATCTTGTCTGTCGATGACTTGTCACCATTTTTGCTTTCGTTGTTTAGGCCTAAACGCATCGGGAGTCGTTGCGTTAGGGCTCGAAGTGAGCTCGGCAGGTCGAGCAGTTCGAACTGACAACACATCAGGCTCTCAGTCATCAGGCACCAAGCCGCATTCAGATGTGCAAATCATTGGCAATAATTGTTATGGTTGCAGCCTCGTGGTTGCAGCACAAACAACGTACTGCTAGCAGTAGTACGAACAGTAATGAAAGCCGAAGCAGCAAGTACTAAGTCTATGCAGCACGTTTACGTGTGAATACTCTGACTTGCCAAAAGTTAGGCCGTATCGTCCAGCAGGATGAACACGTTGGCGCCTGAGAGGCAGCGACGTGGAACAACAAACAAAAGGCCGCTGCTGCACGTTGCTGTCAAGCGAACAACAACAACAACAACAACAACAACAACAACAACAACAACAACAACAACGACGACGACGACGACGACGACAACAACAACAACAACAACAACAACACAACAACAACAACAACAACAACAACAACAGCCATGACAACATCGACGCCACAAAGACAGAGCCAGAGGAAATGAGAAGAACATAAATACACACTAGCACCGAATGAGGCTAGAATTAGATACATAGACACACACACACACACATCTACACATGGGCACGACGCCACACGCAAATTACGACCACACTACAACGTGTTGCAAGCCGCCGCTGCCGCCTCTGTCAACAACAACGACAACAACAACAACAACAACAGCACAATAGCAACAATAATAACAGCAGCAGCAGACGCAAAAACAACACAACAACAACAACGCTTGCGGGACATTTGACTGGGGTCGGCTCTGCCAACACAACGCCTGTCTGACGAACTCCTTGACCACATTTCGCCCACGTTCCCTCGGCTCGTCCTCTACCCGAGAACTTCTCACCCTTAACTGCTCGCCGCTATGAAGGCAACAGGGACAGGCAGGCCCTTTACGAGATTTACAACACGACAGTGGCGAAGAGAACGACGACGACGACCACGACGACGACGACCACGACGGCTTCGTCGAATACGAACATCGCCACCCCCATCAACACCACCATGACCACTAGCCTCATCACCTCCATAACCCCCGCTCGCCGCCCCCCTACCATGACCATCGCTGGCCGGTCCTCACCGACCGGCCTCGAGGACCGGACGCCGTAAGGCCGCGACGCCGCGGTTGCCTAATCCGCCCGCAGTCAATCAGCCAGGTCTAAGGCGAGCAGCCAAATCGGCTGACGATAAATCAGACGAAGGCCAACAGCAACTTTGTCTTCGTCGTCGTCGTCGGCTTCGCCGCCCCCATGGTTATGGTTTTCGATGCCGCCCGCGTCATGATCGTGTTCGTCGCTCCGCTGAGGGGTAGCAGGCTATGCTCTGATGATGGTAATGTGGGCGATGACCGCAATTCGACAAGACGTGGTTATGATGGTCGTCAGCCGTCTCTTGTAACCATTCATCCGCGTGCCCATCATAGCTTCTTCACTCGTTCTCTTCCATTGGGTCGGCACAGCCCCCTGCCGATGGTACCGACTGCGTCAACTGCTCTCGTGATACTCAGTCAGTGGATATCAGTGGCGACCGCCGGCACCGCTTCTCCGCTGGCGTACTCTCTGCCACATATCCACAATACGTATTTCGTTCGGTTCGGACGCTGCATTGGCGCCGACTCAATGATGTGAACCATGGGTCGCGTAGCGCGTGTATTTTCTACGTGCACATTTTTGTATATAAATATATTTAGAACCCCTGGTCAAGCAACCTTTCAAGCTCTTTAGCTTGAGATTTTGGAGGCTCGTAGTTGGCACTCTCACTGAACAGTGTTACTGGCTGACTGACAATAAACATTTTATTTGACACTTCGTGATGCATCTGATATGAGACATCTGCTTATAGAACGATAGCGCCAACATTTTGCCCGGCTACTCCTACCGTATCTAATATTAAGGCAACCAAATGAGAGCACCGTAACTAGTTGGATACATTCGACGATATCGTCCGCTATGCGCGAGCGAAGGTTTGGCCAGTTTCTGTTGGCAGCTAAACTTGTTCGGCTAATAGGCCGCGATATTACTGTGCTCACTCCTCGAATTAAGCGCTGCGTAATACCTAGTTAGCGACAATTGACTTGTTCATTTATACGTACATGCCTATATACACAACATGTTGCATTTCTTTGCACGCAACGGGTGAGAAGGCGTGTGTAAGTTTTGCTAAAAAGAATGGCATCACCCAATTGTAAAGCATGCTCTCTCCCACCCTCTATACAAATACATACGCAAAGTATATAAAAAAAATATTTCTTCGGAAGTGTTCATGTCGTGCCACAATCGAACGCCCGATTTCTCATGTCTGAGCCATCAGCAGCTCCGTTATTCTGCTTCGTTTCCAGGTAGTTATCCATTCTTTTTACAGTATATTTATATATATATATATATATATATCACGTAACGATAAGGTGATTCATAGCTGGCTCGAGTCATCGTGCTAAGAGAACTTTTACATCGTTTTGGCTACGAGCGGTCGGATAAAACGTAAAAGCCTGTACGATTAAGTTCTGTGGGCATAAAAATGGGTTCTGTAAGTTATACGAAAAAAGATCCGTCACCGCTTGCGATAAATACGCACCGCCGCAGAGCAAGGCACTGGTCAGAACTTTCCTATATATGGGAAGAGTACAGAAAGGTTCGCGGCAGTTGGTACTGCCGGCCTGTGCCGTTCGACATCGCGCGGACACGTCGCACGGTTTTCACAGTGGTCATACGGGTCCTCTCTAGGCAGACTCCCTGGGACTTTATAGTAGATCAACTAGCTTCGAGATGCCCCTCAATTAACGTTCAGACTGAGAAACTCATAACCAGCAGGACAGATACCGTAGGCAAAGGATGCCAGCAATTAGAAGCAGTCCAGCCGCCGGACCATCCTATATACACTGGTCAACATCAATAAGCCCTGGTTGGAAAAAAGGATACAGTCGTAAACACGGCATTTACTTACCCGTGGAGGCTGTGTTCTGCGTTACCTACACCGCACTGGTATAGCTGACTTCCCGATCTGCCGTATGCGCAACCCAGGAGAGGCTGACCATGTGAGGCACTGCTGCCTTTTTTTAGTACTGAGCGAGAGCTAGTGTTTCGGAACCTAGGAATTCCACTGTCCAAATCAAGTCGTTTTAGAGGCGCTCTTCCTTAAGCATCATGAATCATCATGGTTACAACAGGATTTATATGAATGAATATATATATAGGTGACCATATGAAATAATCTCGAAAAGACAGTGCTGCGGCCGCCCCCGACAAGGAACAAGTTGATCTCAGGGGGGTTGCGAGTCCCTTAATACCGTGGCTTTAACATGTGTGCATCATGCATACCAGTTAATATATATATATATATATATATATAATTGATTTAGCAACGTAAGGTATAAGCAAGGCCGCAAGGGAATATATAATTTAAGAATGCAGATGACCAACTGCGATCCACATCGCCGAATGGGCCCTTAAAATGCTGTCGCAATGCGTTTCTTCACGTTCACAAAATTAACCCGGCCTCATTGAAATGAAGCGGCCCTTCGTAAGCGTTTCGTATGCGCACAGCGTAGATCTTGCCGTTCTATTACTGCTGTACGACGCGCTTTGTTCGACAGGGTTTGTTATCTGCCTTCCTGCTGGGTGTGGCTTTGCGATGGTTGTACAGTTGCTGTCGAAGCATCCTCACGGGACAGTAGTCCCTCAGGATCGCCCTCAAATCAGAAACATTAAGATCGGAGTCATTAACGGGGCAATTAGGACAGCGAACCCTTTCGCCTTCGTCTTCGTGCGTCTCCTAACTCGCGTCCACAGCCTCTGTAACTAGTAGTTTCAAGGACCACGTGTTGAAAGCAAATCGTGCCGGCCCGGTCCTTGCAAAGATATCGCTGCCTTGCTTCTCTCGAACAACATGCCGAGAGAGAGCAGCTGACAGCTATATAAGTTTCAGTGCTATACGCATTCTCAAAATCAGTGAAATAGATGTGATGATGATGAAAAATAATCATATACGTTATTCAGATAAGCACTCGCGATGAAGCGCGTGGCACGCTGGCGACAGAAGCAACAGGTTTTGTCTTTTTTCTCCCTTTTACTCTGTGTAGTCTCTGTGACTTTTTCGGCAATGACTACGAGGAATAGAACTTAAGGGAATGATATATATATATATATATATAAGAAACGCTGCTTCTGTTCGGGGACACTTCTGAAAAAGCATAGTCACTCGGGAACTACTCAACGCAGCACCATCACACTTTGGTACGAAAATGATGGGCATTGAATTAACTATTGCCTGAAAGCGTTTGGGCGTTCATTTCTAGTCGTAATGGCAAAATGTTACGGTTCTGCACATGAAAGCTTTATTGTACGATATAAGAACATATCGACTTTTATGACTTTCCTTTATCTGGCTATTTTCCTTTCGCTAGCTTGCGTCTGTTTCTTTCCGCCGAACACGCCGGTATGATCGGTTATCCATGCGTTGACTGATTCTACCGCAAACGTAGATTTTGCACAGCTATGTAGGCGAAAAAAGGCAGAATAGCTACTTTTATAAATTTAATCCTCACTGCTAAACAAGACGTTTCCAATGGAAACAATTGTTTCCTTGCCGAGTTCTACCAAACCTTAAAATAAGTACATATGGTTTTGGAAGACCATATATATATATATATATATATATATATATGCATATACATACCAAGACATTTATTGCAATAGGCTGAGCCATTTCTATTTGCGGTGTCGCTTGGTTATACATGAAAAAACAACATTTACCTTTATATAATACAACCGGAAACATAGTAGGATGCTGCATTGGTTGAAGCTGCCTGCAAGCAGGGCTATATATATATATATATATATATATATATATATATATATACAAAGGCAACGCGCGTTAATAGGCAGGCATTTTGAAAAATGATTCTCTTTCGATGAATCCATACAAGTAAGTACCCCCGGGCAATGTTTCGAATTTTCACTCTCACGGGGTCACACACTTGCCCGCTCGGCCGTTGGCGCCGGGACAGTAAGCGTGTGCAGCTGGCGACCTCCTGCCATTCATGTGTAATATAGCCGTCTAAACAACAATGTGCGGTGTCTGTATGTGTGGTGGGTATCTACGCGTATACAGATTCTGCAATGTTGTTTGATTAATGGTTAACGTCCGCTGAGTCTCTGCTTTCGACTTTGGCTCGACCCTTTACCTCAATGGCGCGAGCGCTACCTCGCCCTTCGTCTTTCTCTCTTCATCTTTTAAACACCCTTTTCCCGGCTTCAACCTGGATCTAACCCCGTCCCCCCGCCCCCCTTCCCTAACGCCCCATAAATATACAGCCACGCAGCGTCATAACAGCTGCCAGACTGTAAGCTGTTTATTGATGAACGTCTTACCCAGGCCATAGGGTACGCACACGATAACCACAACTTACATCCCTTGTTTTATATATATATATTATATATATATATATATATATATATATATATATATATATATATATATATATATATATATATATATATATATATATATATAGGGACTCTCGGCGCCGTTTCTTAGCATCAGTAATCGATAGCATCATGCTATACTAAACTCAAAGTATCCCTATAGTTCTCAATATCGCACGAGCAAGTCGCATGGCATCCACAGCGGCCATGCACGTCCTCTCTAGACAGATTCTATGCTAACTAATAGTAAAAGCACTAGCT